>JAUCBL010001219.1:0-19445 GCA_033807585.1 Hydrophis major | reverse complement strand
GGGAATTCTGTTGACCAGGGCCTGAATTCAGATGAATTTGAATCATGATTGGGTGGAGGTTCTTTTGGTCCCATTGGGAGAGAAACTTCGTCCTGCTTGGGGAAAAGTGTTCCCTGAAAGGGCCGGTTCATAGTTGGGGAGTCTTAAAGAGACCCGACCTGGTCAAACTTATCCATGCCTCTCTTTTACACACACATACACATACACACATACATACACACACATACACAAAGGGGGGGAGGAGGGAAAGAGGAGAGGGAAAGAGGCAGAATGAGAGAGAGATACAGAGAGATACAGAGAGGGGGAAAGAGAGAAAAATAGAGTGAAAGAGTATAATAGAATGAATGAGAGAAGAGGAAGAGAGAGACAAGAAAGGAAAGAGAAAGAAATAAAAGAGAGAAAGGAAGCAAAAGGAGGAAAATGGATAGACAAAGAAAGGGAGAGATGGAAGGACGGGACAAAGAAAGAAAAAGAAAGAAAGAGATGGAGGGAGGAGAAAGTGAATGAGATATATGGATGGATAGATAAATACATGGAAGGAGGGAGGGAGATAGAAAAGAAAGGAGAGGAAGAAAGGACACAAACCTTGGCTTCAGAAGACTCTTTGAAGCAACACAGCAATCTAAGGCTGGGCTGCAAGGGATCTTGGAGGTCGTCTAGTCCAACCCCCTGCTCCAGCAGGAGATCCTCACAGAATCAAAGAATAGCAGGATCAAAAGGCTGTGTGTGTTGTGTATGTATATAAGTAATAAAGTGTGAGCTTGGAGTAAGTGCAGGGTTCTGGCCCTGCACTTCTGATTGGCTGTTAAGCAGCCGGACCGGATTGGCCCATTCCGGGGAATCCGATTGGCCCTTAACAGAGAGTTCCTATTGGTTATAAAAGCTAGCGTTCCTAGCTTGTTATTGGTTAAAACGTTACAAGGGTTGCCTATATAAGGTGGGGGTTTACTGCTGTTATACTGAGAAGTCACGATGTAAATAAAGAGCTGAAGTTCACCATTCAGAGGCTTGTCTCCATTCCTTCTCACCCATGCTCAATACTTGGCGACGAAGGTGGGATTTGGAGACGTCTGAACTGACGGAACCAGGAAGAAGCACCAAGCATATGACAGACGGCGCCAACAACGGAACCATGTCCGGCGGCATCGTACCACCCGCTCCATTCGATCCAACACAAGAGGACTGGGAGTCCTACATGGATCGCTTCCAAATGTTCCTAGAAACGAACAACTTAAAGGATGCCACACCAGGAAAAAAACGGGCAGTGTTCCTAACGCATTGCGGTCCATCCGTATTTAAGATGGCTAAAGCACTAGCCAAACCCCGAGATGTGAAGGCTTTGGATTGGGACGACCTCGAACCCATCCTGAGAGGCCACTACGCTCCAACTGTGCCTACGCTTGTGAGACGTCACGAGTTTTATCAAAGGAGCCAGCGGAAGGAAGAAAGCGTGGCCGACTTCATAGCAGACCTCCGAAATTTGGGAGGCCTCTCTGGATTCACCAATTTAGAAGAGGCACTAAGAGATCGAATAGTTCTGGGACTAGATTAACCAGGCCTTCAAAGCAAGCTGATGGTGAAAGGCGACATCAGCCTTGCCGATGCCATCGCAGATGCTGCTGCAGCGGAAGCCACCAAGAAATCCGCTGCCCAACTGCACCGAAACCGTACTCCAGCCCAAAAACAGACAAGCAACCTTTTATCCAAGTCAGAAGGGCAATTTTCAACGACACACCACGAGGACCTCTCTTCGTCATTAGACAGCGATGAAGAAGGGGTCCACCGGTTGCGGTCTGACCAGGACCATCGTCCGAAGCCCTTACGCCCTTGCGCTGGCTGTGGAGCCGACCATGCCAGGTCTGAATGCAAATTCCGCGACGCACTCTGCCACGAGTGCGGGAAACAAGGCCACATCGGACGGATCTGCCGCAGCTTGCCAGGACCCAGCCAGGCCTCAAAAGGGGCTAACTACCGCCAATCGACAGGAAACCGTCCTGTAAGGCGGGCGCCAGTAAACCACTCCTACAGAAATCAAGCTTTGCAGAGAGAAGAGGCTCATCATACTATCACTATCGGTCACGCCTCAACCTTGGACACTAAGAAAATCTGAGTCATGGTAGCCATCGAAAACCAGCCTTGCCACATGGAGGTCGACTCGGGATCGTCCCTCTCGATGGTGTCGTGGAAGACACTCAAGCAACTCATTCCCACAATTCAGCGCCAAGACCTCCGTTTCCAATGCCTCATCCTCAAGGACTACCAGGGGAATCGAATCCCCGTCATCGGGTCCTGCCGAGTCTGAGTCTCCTTCAAGAAACACACAGCGTACTTACCTTTAACGGTCATCGATAGAGATAGGTGTAGCCCACTGGGCCTCCAATGGTTCGTGCCACACGGCATTGAAGTGGCCGGCGTAAACCGAGTCGGTGGCTGTGACTGGGAGGAAGACCTTATCTCTGAGTTCAGGGACGTCTTCGCAGACAGCTTAGGCGAGTACAAGGGGACCCCGATCTCATTTAGCCTAGATCCAAAAATAGCTCCCATTCGTTTGAAGCCCCGTCGGGTTCTGTTTGCCTTAAAACCGAAAATCAACGAACAACTTGACAAACTGATAGCTCAGGGGGTGTTGAAGCCTATCGATCACTCCCCCTGGGAAACCTCTATTGTAACACCCATCAAGCCAGACGGGTCAATCCGAATTTGTGGGGACTACCGGGCCACCTTGAATCACGCCCTGCAGCAGAACGCGTATCCAGTTCAGGTGGTGCAGCACCTCCTCCATTCCCTGGGGGGCGGGAAAGTTTTTGCTAAATTCGATTTAGCTCAAGCATATCAGCAATTACCAGTGGATGAAAAAAACGGCACAGGCCCAAACTATTGTGACGCACCGCGGTGCCTTTAAATGTACCCGGCTGCAATTCGGAGTTAGTGTAGCCCCAGGGATCTTCCAGAGCCTTATGGAAAGGTTATTGCAAGGAATTAAGGGCGTGGTCCCCTATTTTGATGATGTATTAATTGCAGCCCCTACAAAAAATTTTTTACAGGACCGGTTAAAATTCGTCCTAAAAAAATTCCAAGAAGCCGGTCTTAAGGTTAAAAAAAACAAATGTAAATTGTGTACTGACAGTGTTCAGTTTCTGGGGTACCTGATTGTTAGTCAGGGCATTCACCCTACCGAGAGTAAATTAAAGGTGATCAAAAATGCTCCCAGGCCATGAAACAAGGCCGATCTCCAGGCGTTCCTAGGCCTCATCAATTTCTATAATGTATTTTTACCGCACAAAGCAACCGTCGCTGAACCGTTACACCGATTGTTAGATAAAAAAGCAATGTGGTTATGGGGTTACCGGGAAGAACAGGCATTCCAAAATGTTAAAAAACTGCTCACTTCTGACTCTTTACTCATGCAGTATAACGAAACTTTGCCGTTAGTTATAACCTGTGATGCATCGCCTTTTGGGGTGGGTGCCATTTTGAGCCACGTACTGCCTAATGGGAACGAAGTCCCTGTTGCATATTTTTCAAAGACTCTTTCAAAAACGGAGCGGAACTATGGACAAATTGATAAAGAAGTCCTCGCAATCGTCTCAGCTGTGAAAAGATTTCACGAATACGTGTATGGGAGGGTTTTTACCATTGTGACCGACCACAAACCGTTGCTAGGGATAATAGCCGGGGATAAGCTGACTCCCTACATATTATCCCCTAGGATGACCCAATGGTCAGAATTCTTAGCTGCTTATAACTATTGGTTGCAATATCGCCCGGGCAAAGCCATTCCCTACGCTGACGCATTGAGCCGAGCACCGCTTCCAGAGACTCTCGACGATCCAGCACCAATGGTAACCACATTGCAAATCGAGGCACTCAACTCGCCGCCACTGACTGCTCGAGACATCGCGAGAGAAACCAAGCGCGACCACACTCTAGCACGAATCCTAGGCTGGGTAGAACGTGGATGGCCATTGGACCAAGTATCAGATGACTTCACACCATTCAAGTCTAGGCAGACTGAACTCTTCTCCCAAAAGGGCTGTATCATCTGGGGCGATAGAGTCATTATCCCAGAGTGGCTCCGAAAAGCATTGCTGAGAACTTTGCACGAGGGCCACCCCAGCATTGTGCAAATGAAAGCACTTGCACGAAGCTATGCATGGTGGCCGGGCATTGACAAGCAAATTGAACAGTGGGTTAAAGCTTGCCCCAAGTGCCAAGAAGTCAGCAATGCCCCACCAAAGGCCATGCCTACTGAATGGGAGACACCACGTGGACCCTGGTCCAGAATTCACCTGGATTTCGCTGGGCCAACCAAGGGCCACACCTTCCTGCTTACAGTCGATGCCTACAGTCGATGCATCCGCCACACGCTCACCTCGCCTGCGCATCCTGCGACCAATGGCCGAGCAGAACGCATGGTCCAATTTGTGAAGAGAACCTTGCAAAAAGTAGACTATGACAACATTGACGACAAGGTCAATCAAATCCTCTTCTTGCAACACATCACCCCACATAGCATCACCGGCAGAACTCCCGCCGAATTGCTGATGGGACGAAGGCTCCGCTCCCACCTCGACCAGTTGCACCCTGCTTATGAACCGGAGAAACCACTAGGATCCAGCGGCCGCTGTCGCACCTTCCAGGTAGGAGACGTCGTGTATGCAAAAAACCTATCGGGCGACCTGTTGTGGGTGGAAGCAACAGTAGTACGTGTAACCGGCCCCAGATCCTACCTTGTGCAATGCCTTGACGATAAACTTTGGAAACGGCATATCGACCAATTACGGTCATGACTTGCAGCAGCCAGTCCGCAACTCCCCTACGACCAAACTGAGGGGGGGCAGGTACAGAAGATGTGGAAATCCTAGAGAACCCGCTCGAAGGAAACAACAATTCAAATGTAACTCAAGAAGCAGAGCCAGAGGGAGAAACGTTTGCGCCTCAGGGAATGGAGGAAAATGTGAGCAATGACTTGGAAGTGAACTCTGAACCAGAGGCAGCCCCACCACCAAGCGGCGATCTACCTCAGCTGGATTGCAACCAGCCAATACAAAGGAAATCTAAGAGACTAAAAAGACAACCGTCCAATTTAAAGGACTATGCCTTGAACTAAGGAACCAGGGGGAAGGGGTGTTTTGTATGTATATGAGTAATAAAGTGTGAGCTTGGAGTAAGTGCAGGGTTCTGGCCCTGCACTTTTGATTGGCTGTTAAGCGGCTGGACTGGATTGGCCCGTTCCGGGAAATCCGATTGGCCCTTAACAGAGAGTTCCTATTGATTATAAAAGCTAGCGTTCCTAGCTTGTTATTGGTTAAAACGTTACAAGGGTTGCCTATATAAGGCGGGGTTTACTGCTGTTATACTGAGAAGTCACGATGTAAATAAAGAGCTGAAGTTCACCGTTCAGAGGCTTGTCTCCATTCATTCTCACCCATGCTCAATACTTAACAGTGTGCACGTGTGTGTTTGTGTGGTTGTGTTTATGGTTGTCAAAACTCCAAAAACAGGTCAAGCAGCTCTGGGGAGATCAGTCATAAATTAGAACATTTGCTAAGCAACTGGTCATTAAGCAAGAACCAATTGTATTTGGTTTGCAAATCACATGGCCACCTGGCCACGCCTACCCAGTAACATCGCCAGGAAGCCACATCCATAAATTAAGCCACGCCCACGGTTGTTACAAAATTTGAATCCCATCGCTGGATAGAACTGAGAAAAGATTTCAGCATTAAGTGATAACCAGCCAGTTCCTTCTCATGATCCCATTAACACGCATTTCTCCCCTCTTCTCACACCCTTAATTTTAAGGTGTGATATCAGAACAATCTTGATAATTTCAGGTGAATTTCCTAGGAGCACAAGGTCCATTGCTCCATCCCAGGGAGGGTGAAAGGGAGACATGGAGAGCTCTGGCCAGGTCTGGCCTCCTTAAGAGCCTCCCAGATAATGGAACTGCCCCTTCAGGGGACACTTTTCCCCAAGCAGGATGAGAAGAAGCTTCTTTCCCCCAATACAGCCAAAAGGACCTCTGTCCAATCACGATTCAATCCCATCCGATACAGTCCAAGCCTGGATTCAGGTCACGGTCAGCAGAATTATCGCCTTCATTGCTCTTCTGGGCACAAGGAGCAAACAACCAGAAGCTACTAGGGACACATTCCCCAGCCCTTGTGGGATTCTCACCCATTTGATGGAGACCCTTAATTGTATGTGGTCCACAAATGGAACAATATCGAAGGGAAAAAATATGGTTTCTACTGCCCAGATTCAATTCTCGGCAAAGGTCAACCACCTTTGGGGAATAGCATCAGCCCTCTTGAAATGGGACCTCAGGCTTTGGAAAATGGAGAGAAGACACCAAACTTTCTCCTACCTTGTTGAGCAACTTTAGCCATGAAAGAACATTTTTTCTGATAGAAAGTCTCTGTCTTTCAAAATATGCCACAATCGCTCTCCTGGGATCATCCCTGGGAAGAACAAAGAAGCCCGAAATGGCCAGATCTGCTGCTACCTCTCCATTTGGGTCCTTGTACAATTCAATCTCCGAAATATTGACAAACTCATTCTTCTCCAGGAAAGCATGGAACTAGAATGGGAAGATGCAGCAATTTTAAAAGCAGAAAACTTTGTTTATTATCCCAGTTGCTTTTTCAATATTTAATCTTTCTCTTGTAGTTGTCTAATTTACAGACATGCTTCATTAGGAAAATGGGTGTTTCCACTATCTTACAAGTGAAAGGAAAAAGTTCACAAAAATTTGTCGATCATATTTTGTGTTCTGTACCCTCATTTGAATTCTTGAGATCCCCGCGCTTTGATTGGCCAAAGCGCAGGGTGCTCTGATTGGCTAGGAGAGCTGCGCCGATTGGCTCACTGAGAATCTCCCGTGATTGGTCAATTCGAATCGCAGGAGATTCAAAGCGGTGCCATTGGCCGCGGCTGCCGCGGCTTGGAAATAAAAAGCCACAAAGTTTTCCTTTAGCCTCAGTTCAGTTCCCGCCTAATAAAAAGACCTTGAAACACAGTCACCGACTCCTGGCTTCTTTCCACGCGGAATTAACACTGGCGATGGAGGTGGGATCCTCATCCTGAACCAAAACACGTGTCCGATGGAAGCCAGCCAACCGACAAGATGGCCAGCATCGCGCCACCAACCCCTTCAACCCCGCTACTGAGGACTGGGAATCTTACACGGACAGATTCCACATGTTCCTCGAATGCAACGATCTGAAGGATGCCATGGGACCGAAGAAACGAGCCATCTTCCTAACACACTGAGGGCCCGCAGTGTTTAAGATGGCAAAAGCGCTAGCCAAACCCGCCGACGTTACCAAAATGGATTGGAAGGACCTTGAACCATTGCTCCGAAACCACTACGCTCCAGCGGTGCCCATCCTCATCCGACGGCACGAATTTTATCGGCGGGACCAGCGGTTGGGCGAGAGTCTCAGCGATTTCGTTGCAGAGCTGTGGCACCTGGGAGGACTATGCGAGTTCTCCAACATGAATGAGGCCCTTCGGGACCGAATCGTGCTCGGCCTTTGGGACCCCGTTCTCCAAAGTCGGTTAATGGTTAAGGGCAACATCGCTCTCGCCGACACCATCTCCGAAGCTGCGGCCGCCGAAGCAACCCGACAGTCAGCAGACCGCATGCGGAGACCGAACGCTGGGGACCGCACTGAAAACAAGAACCTGGCAAGGTCGACTGAAGCCCAACCTGCAACTACCACCCACCAGGGCGAACTCCACTCCACCTCGGGCACATCAGATGAGGAGGAAGACATCCACCGTCTCCAGGCAGGCCGCGACCAGCGCAGCCAGCGGAGTCGTAAGTCGAGGACCACATGTGCCGGTCGCAGAGGCGACCACCCCAGATCTGAATGCCAGTTCTTCGATTCCGTTTGCCGGCACTGCGACAAGAAGGGCCACATCGCATGCGTCTGCCACCTCAAGAAGACCCACAGCCCCAGACGATGGGAACCGAGCGAGCGGAGACGAGAGAGCACACCCCCCAGGACCAGAGACCAGCCAGCAGACAACCGCTGGGAGCGAAACGGATGAGCCCAATGAAGCGGCGAGGCCAGGCGGAGAGAAGAGACTCATCAGATGGTCACCATCGGCCACGCCACAACCACAGACACCAGAAAGGTCTACGTGGAGGTAGGCATTGAAGGCGAACCCTGTAAAATGGAGGTGGACTCCGGGTCCTACCTCTCAATGGTAGCCTGGCAAGAAATTAAACGCTTGGTGCCTACCATCCAGAGAAAGCAACTAAAAAACCAGAGACTAATCCTCAAGGACTACCAGGGAAACCACATCCCTGTAGTTAGAACAGGACAATTTACAGTGACCTACAAGGGACACGCCGAAAGACTTCCCTTAACCATCGTCGATCAAGACCGACCTAGCCTACTGGGACTTCAATGGTTCGCACCGCTAGGCATCGCAGTCACGGGCATTGACCACATCGCCGAAGCCGACTGGGAGCAGCAACTGGCCCGGGATTTCCAGGAAGTGTTCGACGGCACCCTAGGCAAGTACTGAGGGCCCCCTATATCCTTCAGCCTAGACCCCAACGTTCCCCCGAAACGCCTAAAACCAAGGCGGGTCCCATTCGCACTCAAACCGAAGATAGACGAGCAAATTGACAAGCTCGTCAAGCAAGGGGTATTACAACCCAGAGACCACGCCTGGTGGGAGACCCCCATAGTCACCCCGATTAAGCCTGATGGGTCAGTGAAAATCTGTGGGGACTATAAGGCCACCCTAAATGGCGCCTTGCAGCAAAGTGCTTACCCCGTCCCAGTAGTGCAGCATCTCTTACACTCACTGGGAGGGGGCAAAGTTTTTGCGAAATTCGACCTGGCCCAAGCATACCAGCAACTGCCGGTCGATGAGGAAACTGCCGAGGCGCAAACCATAGTCACCCACCGGGGAGCTTTTAGATGCAACCGCCTCCAATTTGGAGTCAGCGTGGCACCTGGGATTTTCCAGAGCCTCATGGAAAGACTCTTACAGGGCATCAAGGGGGTGGTCCCATACTTCGATGATGTACTAGTATCGGCAACCAACCAGGACGAACTAGAGACTCGCCTAAGGGAGGTGCTAACGAGGTTCAAAGAAACCGGGCTTAAAGTGAAGAGGGAAAAATGCCAGCTGTACACAGAGCGGGTCGAATTCCTAGGATACCTCCTAGACCGACATGGCATTCACCCCACCAACAAGAAAATTAAAGCCATCAAGGAAGCCCCCACACCCAAGTCAAAAACAGAACTGCAGGAGTTTCTGGGGCTACTTAACTTTTATAATGTCTTCCTGCCCCAAAAGGCGACTGCGGCGGAGCCTTTGCACAGGCTTTTGGACAAGGCAGCTACCTGGACTTGGGGGAAATGCGAGGAAGCCACCTTCAGAAAAACCAAGGACCTGCTCACTTCGGATGCCGTCCTCATCCAGTACAACGAGACCCTACCACTAGCCATCACATGCGACGCATCACCCTTCGGCATCAGCGCTGTCCTCAGCCACATTCTCCCTGATGGAAAAGAAGCACCCATCAGGTTTTTTTCAAGGACCCTCACCAAACCGGAGCGGAACTACAGCCAGCTGCACAAAGAGGCTTTGGCTATCGTCGCCACAGTAAAAAGCTTTCACGAGTACCTCTATGGCCAGACGTTTACCAACATCACTGACCACAAACTGCTGCTGGGAATCCTTGCAGGGAACAGGGCCACCCCGAACATTCTGTCTCCCCGAATGACAAGGTGGTCCGAATTCCTGGCTGCCTACAACTACGGACTCACACACAGACCTGGTAAGACTATCTCCCATGCAGACGCCTTAAGCTGCTCACCGTTACCGGAACCTGACACTGACCCAGCACCCACGACGACCACCCTCAGCAAAGAGACTCTACCCAACCTACCAATAACCGCGTCAGACATTGCCCGAGAAACTAATAAAGACAAACGTCTGGCGCGGGTTTTGCATTGGGTAGAGAAAGGGTGGCCGGAAAGGGACAACGACGAGTCTGTCAGGACATTCCGGAACCGGCAAATGGAACTCTCGTTACTAAAAGGGTGCATACTATGGGGGGATAGGGTGGTCATCCTGGAAAAACTACAAGGGAAGGTTTTGGAACTGCTACACGAGGGGCACCCGGGCATCGTTAGGACAAAAGCCCTGGCCAGAAGTTACGCTTGGTGGCCAGGGATGGACAAACAAATTGAGGCCTGGGTAGCAAGGTGTCAATGATGCCAGGAAACTAGGCCAAGCCCACCCGCAGCACCCATCCTAGAGTGGGAAACCCCCAGGGGACCGTGGTCTAGGATCCACATAGATTTCGCCAGGCCCACAAAAGGACATACTTTCTTAATAACCGTAGACACTTACTCCAACTGGCTGGAGGTAAGCAACATGAGAACAACCACCACGGAGGCCATGACCAAAGAACTCTGCAAACTTTTTGCTACACACGGCCTCCCAGATGTCCTCGTTTCCGACAACGGGCCCCAATTCACCTCGCTAGAATTCAAAAAATTCCTAGCGGAGAGGGGCATACGACACGCGCTGACAGCCCCGGCGCATCCGGTGGCGAATGGTAGGGCGGAACGGATGGTTCAATTCACAAAAAAACCCATCCAGAAAATAGACCATGGGGAGATCCAGGACAAAATAAATAAATTAATTTTCATACAGCACATAACCCCAAACACCACAACAAATAAAAACCCAGCAGAACTGCTAATGGGGAGGAAAATAAGGTCCCCACTCGATAGATTACACCCCACGTACAACCCAGAGAAACCCCCAGACTCCACCAGCAAACACGGAATCTTCGCACCAGGCGACGCCGTCTACGCGAAGAACCTAACCAGAGACCCATTATGGGTACCAGCCGTCATAACACAACTAACAGGCCCACACTCGTACCAGCTACAAGCAACCGACGGACGAGCGTGGAAACGCCACATCGACCAGTTAAGATCGAGGGCGACCACACAAGAGACCACCGATGCGCAACCAAGCAAAAACAACCCCTGCAACACAAACCAAGAGGGGAGGGAATACCCAGGGAACCAAAACCCCAAAAAAATAAACCAGCCATACTCACCTGAAAGCAGCCAGCACGAAACCTCGCCAGGAAGAGACTGCCAGGCCAGCTCAACCAACCCGGATAGCCCAGGAGGGAGCTGCGCAGAGCGGCCCGGCCAGACAGACCAGGCGGTTCCCACGATGGAGTCCGGAGAAACAGAGACCCCGACCGAACCGGCCGGGATCCAACCTATGACTGACCTGCGCAGGTCCAGTAGGCAGAGACGGAGCCCTGCCTACCTACGGGACTACGCAATGTAACGACTGAACCAAGAGGGGAGGGGTGTTCTGTCCCCTCATTTGAATTCGTGAGATCCCCGTGCTTTGATTGGCCAAAGCGCGGGGCGCTCTGATTGGCTAGGCGAGCCACACCGATTGGCTCGCTGAGAATCTCCCGTGATTGGTCAATTCGAATCGCGGGAGATTCAAAGCGGTGCCATTGGCCGCAGCCGCCGCGGCTTGGAAATAAAAAGCCGCAAAATTTTCCTTTAGCCTCAGTTCAGTTCCCGCCTAATAAAAAGAGCTTGAAACACAGTCACCGACTCCTGGCTTCTTTCCACGCGGACTTAACATTTTGACAATATAGATTTTGACAAAATATAGTTGAACAACAGAAAAAAGGAGATTTATGAACTCCCTGAAAGCAACAGGTTGCTTGTCAGAAACACAGATTTGTCAGGAAGAAAATTGTCAGAGTGATCCTCTCCCAGGAAGCCCAGACAGGAAACTTGAGCTAGACCCATTTCGCTGTAATGCTGCACTGACAGGATTTGGGGAGCCAGAAAATACAAATCTCCCACTGACCCTTTTTTTATGCAGCTGTTGGTGTCCTCCTCTTATCTGCTTCTTCCCCAGGCAGAATCTCCCCTCCACCCCACAAAAGTCATTCCCTCCTATCACTGCCCTTTCTAAATGGGTTGTTGGAAAGGGGAGGATATAATTTATGGCTCTATGCAAGTCATCCTCACATATTATTTCATTTCCCAAATACATTATGGAAATACTGCTTATATAACTTGATCTCAGGAAAGAGTAATAAACAATGTTGTGATGTGATCAGAAACCCAGTTAAGTGAGGGGTGGATAGTATGATAATTAAGTGGATAAAAACTAGTTTTAAAATGGTACTCAAATAATCTTTAGGTTTTTTTAATCTTTGTCATAAAAGTGGGAAAATATAACGTTATAAAATTACTCAATTTTTCTATGTTGTAATTAATATAATAGGGTTGATAAATCGCTATTAAAAAAGATTTATAATAATTCTCAGGCAAATATACTTTTATGTTATTTAAACATTACCAACTTTCCAGAAAAATATTTATGATTTCCTCCTAGAAACAACTGTATGACTAAAAAGCAATAGAAAACTATCTGGGTTTTAGGATTTGATAAATTATAGTATCTCATATAAGAACATTAATGAAGCACTGGATGAAGGATTGTGCCATGCTTGATAAGTTTGTAAGGGACCCAGTTTGCTCTACTGGTTAAGACTCCGAAGTAGAAAGCAAGAGGCTATGAGTTCAAGTCCCACCTTGGTCATGAAGTAGGCTGGGGGATTTGGGGCCAGTCTCTCAGCCCAACTCAACTCACAAGGTTGTTGTTGTGGGGAAAATGTACACACAACTACTCATTGGTACTCAGCCCCCGTGGCTTCTGCAGGGAAGGGCTTTCAAGGATGGGGGATGAGTTAGTGCACGTAGTGAACTCAAACAAGGTCTCAAAGATCTGGAAATCCAACAAGATGGGGCTGCTCTTCCCAAGAATGTTTATTTGAGCAGCCTTTAGAGCAATGAGATATTTATATTGAATAAACCTGCCAAGAGTCCAAAGGGAATTAACCTCCGAGAGCTGCAACGGAGTTCCCAGAGCCGTTTCAGGGGGTCAATATAAAGAAAGAGTGCCTGAGCTGAGACTGGGCCCCTGAGGACAAGGGGCCACTCGAACTGCAGCTCACGCAGAGGTGGTATTCAATCGGTTCTCACTGGCTCAGATGAACCGGTGGTCACCCCTTATTGGCCACACCCCTGAACCGGGTCGCCCGCTTGTCCCAGTCGCTCTCCTAGCTTTCCCTACCACGTGGTGGCTGTGGCGCAGATCAGGCAGATGTCCCACAGCTGTTGCACATACGCACTGTGTTTATTGCCGCTACTCATGTGGAGCCACCTTGGGACATCTGCCTGCCTGTCCACCATCTCAGACTACGTTTTCTTCCTTCTCCCGGCGGATGTGCCTCTTCCAACCCAGCCCGGCCCAGCCAGCCAGCAGGTGGGTGCACGGATGTCCCGGGTCTTCTTGCTCCCCTTGTGGCTATATGCCTGCAGGAGCCTCTCAGGCCAGCTGAGCCGAGAGCCGCCATTCCTAGGCTTCTACACTCCCGTGCTTGGTCGACGCCTCTTCACCTTGCCTGAAACGGCTGGCCCTGCCCCTCACCCTCCCCTCCCTCACCTGGCCTGAGAAGGGAAGGGGGACAGTGGGGGATAGCGAAGAGGCCGGGTCCCTATCTTCCCCTCTCTCTCCCCCACTCTCTGTGTCTGTGTGTGTGTGTGTGAGAGAGAGACAGGTGGGGCAAGAAAAGAAAGAAAGAAAGAGCAAGAAAGAAAGAGGGAGAGAAAGAGAGAAAGAAAGAGAGGGAAAATGGAGAAAGTGAATGAGATATATGGATGGACAGATAAATACATGGAAGGAGGGAGGGAGGGAGAGAGAAAGAAAAAAAGGAGAGGAAGTTAGGACACAAACCCTGGCTTCAGAAGACTCTTTTAAGCAACACAACAATCTAGGGCTGGCATGCAACAAATCTCAGAGGTCATCTAGTCCAACCCCCTGCTCCAGCAGGAGATCCTTAGAGAATCAAAGAATAGCAGGGTTAGAAAGCTCTCTCTCTGTGTGTGTGAGTGAGTGTGTGTTCATGTGTGTTTGTGTGTTTCTGTTTATGGTTGTCAAAACTCCAGAAACAGGACAAGTAGCTCTGGGGAGATCAGTCATAAATTAAAACACTTGCTATGTAACCGGCCATTAAGCGAGGACCAATTGTATTTGTTTTGCCAGTCACATGGCCCCCTGGCCAAGCCCGCTCAGTCACATGGCCACCAAGCGATGCCCATCTGGTCACGTGACCACCAAGCCACACCCACAAATTCAAGCCATGCCCACAGAACCAGTGGTAAAAAAAATTGAATCCCACCAGTGAGTTCACAGCCTGCTATCAGGACTCAGCTATCATCTCCTATCAGGTCTCAGGGATTCACTTTGTGACGCCTCTCCTAATAAAATATCTGGGAAATACGGAACTCTTTTACGTGCAGTTATCAGATCAGTAGGAAGGAATTTCTCTGAATGGGGCCAAATTCTGTTCTGCTGTATAGCAAAATGATGTATTTATTTATTTAGGACATTTATATTGCCACATATTCGCACATGACCCAGCATTAGGCAGACTCTAACTGCCCATTGACTGTCATTTATTTTTCTCCATTATTATTATTATTAATTGTAATGCTGGTCTCTGACTGTACTAAAAGTGCACTGGATGAAGGAGGAAGCTGTGTTGGAGACATTTGCCATCTTGAGTTATGTGTAAATAAATACATGTTTAAGAAAACAATCTCAAAATCATACTTGACTGCAACCTGAAACTGAGTCTTGGGAGAAGACAAGGAGGAGATTATGAGAGCAGCTTCTCCAACTTACAAAATCTCTCAGTTGGACAAGGGAGGAGTCAACAATCTTCCAATGACTGAAAGAGGTGTTGGGAGCAGTTAAAACCCTCCCCTCTCCTAGGAAAATGAAATATTTTAGGACACAATACATTTCCCCTAAAAAGAAAAGTAGAAAATCAGAGAGGCTGAAACTCAGCCCTCCTCCCACCTTTGCTAATGGACCATTACTCTGGCCTAGGCCACTCTATTTTACATAACAAAGATCTACTCCAGGTAAAGCTATATAGGAATTGCTCAAAGCCCTTACATCACCATCATGCAGAAAGGCTCAACCAAGCCTGGGACTCAGGACAGCCTACAGAGTTGCCCCTGCATGGCCCCATGGGAGCCTGACAATCGATCAGAATACAAGCTCAAATTCAAATCCCAACAAAGGGCATCAAACAGTTGCACTCTCAGCATCTCAGCCCTTCTTTCCTCAACCAAGGCATGTGCTCCTGTCCACCATTAAACCATGTTTCCATGCAGTCACCATGTTTCCAGCATCTTTCTTCCCCACTTGGAACTGAACCCAGAAGGAGATTTCTTCCAACAGAGGCTAGACAGAAACTTCAGATCTGCTCCCTGTTATTCCGGAGCATCAGACAGTAGCAATTAGATGATGCAAATCTCTTGACCTTTTGCAGCACAAGAAGGTTGAGATGTTCCCCTCCTTCTCCTTTGGATTCCTTCTCCAAAAGGATATCAGATTAATGGATTCTTATTGGGACCCCCCCATACCTGCCACGGCTGCAGCCTCGGAGCCCCCAACCTCTTTTCTCCCTCCTTCCATCCCCTCCTCGATCTGAAGGAATAAGCGGCATTCATGGCCTGTGACAGAGTCTGAATGATACTGTAGAGATGATGGTCATTTATGATCCGTTTCCTGTTCCTTTTCTCCTGGGTCTCCAGTGGGGCTTTCTGGGTGCATCTTCTGCGGCCTTTGACAGAAAAGACGTGCTTGGAAAGGGAACAGCGAAAATAATGATCTTTAAACTGATCTTCCACAAAGAAATGGGGTTCAAAGGCAGCATCTCTTGGCCTTTCTTTTGACAGATAACCAAAATTCAAAATACTATGGATGTATTTGAGAAGTCTCTCCTTCATTGTATACTGTGCAAAATTTGTGACGATCCAGACTTTCCTTTCAATGGGTCCTGGCAAATGCATAAGTGCTTCATGGAAAGCAATAATTCTTTTCCAGATGGATATAAATTCTATGAAGTGAACAAAGACGTTGATTTGTCTCCACTTAGAGAGGGCCTCCCTGAGGGGTGCTGTTTGTCCAGTTTCTGAAAATCGTTGTGATACAACCACACAAATTCCATTCTTGACAAGCATCGGAGGGAAAGTCCTCATGAAATTCTCTCCATTCTCTGTGTCTGAAGCAAAGAGGCCAATCAGGGTCCATCTGAAATGGAGGAGCAGTTGGACAATTGCTGGGTTTTGGAATTCTTCTTTGGGGATCATCTGGTGGAAAAAGGGTAATCTCCTTATATCACTCAGAGCCTCTGAAGGAATTCGAGTAGTGATCTGAAAAAGTAATGAAGAATGCTGTGTTATAATGTGGTCCAGACCAACTCCAAAATATTATTTATTGACAAACCCAATTTTGTTTTGATAAATATATAAGAATAGTTTGTTCCTTAGTCACGGTTTAAAATATTTAAGACAGAATATTAACAAGATTGTCTATAAAAATGGAACGCAAAATCATATTAAAGAAAAAAAAACCAATAAAAAATGCAATATAAATTTCTGTGTCACCCATGCAATTCCAACAATTAGATTCAAATTAGCAGATGTTAGATAAAATGTCTGGATCTAAGATATAGGGCTGTACTATATGCTATTTTTGAGAACTAAAACCTCTTTCTCAACTTCTATATCCCAAATTCTTTGTGAAGCAATTTTTCGGCTTCTTCTCTAGATGTACAAGAGCAAAACTGCTAACAGAATAATTATGAGTACATGAAATGGATACATATAAGAAAAATAAAAATAAATAGTAGGACAGTGACGGTAGGCACATTGGTGTGCTTATGCACGCCCCCTACAGACCTCTTAGGAAAGGGGTGAGGTCAATCGTAGACAGTTGTACAATCCAATAAGTTTTTAATTGAAATTTTGTCTGTTTTGGGACTATATGTCTGTTTCATCACTTTAATTTTAACCCAATAATTATATACCCTGAATTTATACAAAGCAGTAATTGTGTAAATTAACAATTATCTTTGAGGGCAGGAGCTGAACTCCTTTTATCCATCCCAAAGATACTCTTCTTGGTCTGAATATTTTTTATACATAGACAGGACTATTGCCAACTTGATTCCAATTGGAGAAGGCAGATATTATTGATATGTGAAAATGAACATGCTAATGGAGGACCTCAAAACCTGGATAGTTTTTCAATAGTAGAATATTCAGTAGAATATCCTCTAGGGACCTTATGGCTCTTCAGGCCTTTCATGGTCAATTTGAAGATGAACATAATAGACTAAAACATCGTTGATATGTGCCCTAATATTCTGAAAAGCTGCTCTTGAATTCTATGAAGATATTGGATCTGTTGTTCATCCCCACCACCCCACTCACCTTACCAGATAGAGAAAAACACACAAACCTGTGGGACTTTGTAGGTGCCTACAAACATTGACATCTGGATGGAGATGTCCCTGGCAGCTGCATCAATCAGAGCCAGGAGGTTGTCCTTCCTCCCACAGCCATAATTGGGGACATTGGATTCTCCAGTGGAAAGAATGTCCAGCAAGGCATCTGAAGTGCGGAAGGTGCTTCCATAGTTGTCATGGATGTTGTAACCAAGTGTGAGATTGTGCAGGAGCTGGGAATTCTTGCTGACCATTTGAATAGCAAAAATTGATTCTAGGATAATTGTTGGAGCAGAACTCTTCCTATTGAAAAACAATATTCATGTTATTATATTCAATAGCAACAACAAATGTTTTTAAAATATATAATCCTTCACAAACCTACTAAGCCTTAGGCCAACATTGATCCAAATCGAATGATCAATTATGCAAATGAGAGAGGCAACTACAATTGTTTCAGTCACTACTTCAACAAAGGTCATTATTCAAGTGATGAACTCAGGAATGAACTGAGAAAGGAAAATCATCTGGATTTCATTCAGGTTTTTTAAAAACTCTATCTTTGGATTTTACTCTCTTCCACAAAGTAAGGCAAAAAAAGGGAAGCCATGGAAATCAAAATCATTCAGGAAATTAGACAGGTCCTGAGGTACAAAAATAAGTGACATAAGAAGAAAAGAAGGAGAGTGTTAGAATTGCACATGGAGGGAGTGCAACTCCATCACCCTGCATGACTTACAAAGGAGAAGGTATGGAAGGAGGGCTGTTGAAAGGCCACATTATAGGTGACACATCTGTTTCGCTTGTGACCACACCAATGAGATGGTCTCCAGGCCTGTAAAAGCTGCATGGATTGTAGCCACCCTGGTGCTCCAAACTCAATGGGCATTTCCTTTTCAGCTTCCCACAGACTGATGGTGACACCAGCAGCAGCAGCAGCAGAAGCAGGAGGTCCATCATTCATGGCATTAATCAATCCAATTCCTGTTTCTAACACAAATAACACGAACAGTTGGAAAAAAGCAGACTCTGAGAAGTGCCAGTGGCTTTCCTGATATAAACAGAGAATCACTCAGTTTCATCTGCAAAGGAGAGAAAAGTGCAACCAAGAGCAGAGCCTGTACCTGCCTCAAAACTTGGTCCCAGAGAGCTTCACCCAAGGAATTTATCCTTTTCTGATAGAAGATCCTTTTCATGTGGCTTCAATCTGATGTCTACACCGAAGTCTAAAACTGGAGATATAGCATCACAGGTCTCAAAGGCCCAGATGGTCATAATTACAGTGAGAAGCAACTTCTCCTCTTGGGATAAAACTTTTTCTGGGCTCCATCTGCAGAGGAGAGGCTGGAATAAAACATGTTAGTAAAAATTACAGATACACCCCTGGGATCATTGTTCTGTTTTGGCTGTGGTCCTTCCTTTCTGTCAGGGCAAGTCCAGAAAGTGATGCTGGGGAAGAGAATTCAACACTCAGTAAACTGACTTCTGCTGTCCTTCAACATGGCCTCTTGTCTCCAGAGATTGCTGGGGAAGGTCACCCAGAGCTATGGAGTTTGGTGCCTTTTCTAAGTTAATGCCATTTAACTGTAGTGTTGCCTGTCTTCTAATGACAATCAGCACCGTTGATCTCTGCCCAAGGTTAAGAGTATTTGGAATTTTGTTCTATGTCATAATCCCATATATTGATCTTAATTGCAGCCGATTTTAAAATTGCTTGTGCCTGAAGTGAAATTTCATTTCCCATCTTTTCTAGCAATATTAATTTTGAGATAAAAGCTCATTAAGAAGCAGGAATCTATCTATTTATCCATCCATATCTATCTCTATCTCTATTTATCATCGATCTATATCTACCCATATCTATCTATCTATCTGTCCGTCTGTCTGTCTGTCTATCTATCTATCTATCTATCTATCTATCTATCTATCTATCTATGTATCTATCTATCTGTCTATCATCTACCTACCTACCTACCTACCTACCTACCTACCTACCTACCTATCCACCTATCTACCTACCTGCCATGTTTCTCACAAAATAAGGCCA
>JAUCBL010001217.1:0-19519 GCA_033807585.1 Hydrophis major | reverse complement strand
TCAGTCCAATTCACGGTGTCATGTTTCACTTCTGATGGCCATAAGAAACTACGTTTTCTGCATTCTGCAAGCCGGCCAATGACTGAGGGTCTCTTCAGGGATCTCTGTTGTTTCTCAAAATGGAGGCAACGCGTGGAGAGAGGTTGGTCTGCATGAGAGTTTTTCAAACTTGAAGAGGAATGGAGTTCAACCCCCAGAGTTCCCCACCCAATAATGCATAGACTTCCTCATGCTAGGCAGGGAATTCTGGGAATTAAAGTCCCTTCATCTTCAAGTTCCAAGTTTGGAAAATGCTGGTCTACCTTTTTCTCTTAGGTGAGGAGTTAAAGTCCTGCACCAAGACTTGGCTAATTCACAGGTTGCTCAATCTATTTTCTTTCTTTCTCTGTGTCTCCCTCCCTCCCTCTCCCACTCTCCCTCCCAGGTAACCCCAAATCCCCCTCTGAAGACCCGGCCCTGCATGGCTTCTTCCTGACAGGAGCCTCTCCTGGAAAGACACGGAGCCCACGTGAGGCTGGAGAAACCTCGGGGCTGCGTCCCCCCCAGCATTCAACCAGGGACTCATAAACCAGGTTAGCCTCTTCCCAGAAATGGGGGCCTCCCTCAAATCCCTTCCTCTTTCCTAGCCCTCTCTATGGATCTGGGCTTTGCTTTCCCCTGAGTGCCCCATGTATGAAAAAAAGTGGCAGTGGAACATGGGACTTGGGCTTCCCTCTTCCCAGGACTTGCCTGGCCTCTACATCGGAAAAAGAGGCAGGGGAACTATTTGGATTTTGGCACTAAATAGGCATAATGAAACGCTGAAGTTGAACGTGTTAAAAAGAAAGAATAGCTAATAACTGGAATTAATGAAATTAATGAAAGTTTAAAAAGGGAAAACAGAATGGAACGTGGTGGAACGTGGAACGTTTCCGGTGGAACGTGGAAACAGAACTGAGCCCGTCACTTAATGGCAAAGGGAAAATTTCAGTGATTCTTTGAAAAGTGCTTGGTCTTTTTAAAATTGGAATTTGAAAGGAAATAAAAGGAATTCCATTATAATAAAATAAAAACCCTGAAAAGTGAAACACTAGAATATTACAAGGGAAAAAAGATACATGAAGAAATTGCCCTGGAATTATTTGGTGACTTTGGGAAAAAGTTGGAAAAGAAATCAACAGAAGGAACCTGGAAACAAAGATTTATGGACACTGACTGTTGAAATTTAATATAAAAGACGCTGGTTGCAATAAACTACTAGACAATTGGAATGGACATAAATATTAAAAAAAGGAAAATAAAAGAAGAAGTAGTGTACAAAATGTGAGAAATGTGTGTGAAAATAAAATTGGAACAACAAAATAGGAAGAAAATGATGAAAGAAAGCTTGGAAATGTACAGTATTAATGTACTACAAAAATTAGAAATGGCAATACAGATTAAAGAAGAACAAAGAGAAACAGGGGAGGAGTGAAATAAAGAGGAAACCAGCTTTAAAGAACAAGTGGAACAACATTAAAACAGGAAAAAAAGAATTAAAGGTAAAAATGTGAGGTTTGATGTGATAATTAAAGGGGGAATTGTTTGGAAAATTAAACAAAGGAAACAGCAGAAGAGGGAATTATAGAGGAGAAATCAAGAGAGGGAGGGGGATAAAATAAATAATTGGAATAAGAAATGGAGAGAAATTATAAAGGAAAAAAGGGGAATTAAGACAAAGGACCAGAAAATGATAAGAAGCAGAAAACAAACAACAATGAAAAGAAATTATATAGTCAGGAGAATGAGAGACAATGGGTAGAAGAAGAACAGGAAGGGGGATTCTGCAAGGTAACATGTCGTGATATATAAGAACATAGATTTAAAAATGGAAAAGAATGGAACTGATATTTTTCTTTTAAGGATTATTGTTAAAGCAGACATAGATTTAATTGAAATAGATATGGAAATGGGAATTTACTGTAAGAATATTAATTTATATTTAATAAAGCAGTGAATAAAGTTAAAATGAGATGAAAATTGTAATGGAAAGATTATTATCAGTTTCTAAAATTAATTGAATAAATATTTTTGAAATAGATGATTTAGAATGTAATTGAGAAAAAAAATACCATGCGGAATCCGACACACACACACACATACATACATATACATAAATACATGTGTGATATGCAGTAGTTAGATTGTTATTAATGTAGAACGTGATAATTAAAAGATGACTATACTATGGTAAAACTTTATAATGATTGAAAGGGAATAAATTGGGGGAGTGTATCAGGGAAAGGGGTGGCAAGCTCGAATTGACAATTAAAGGGGACATCTGGATTATTAGAATTAGGATGGAACCTATTGAACAATGAATGGAATAATACTATGTGATGAAATTGCAAATGTGACAGATAAAAGTAAATAAAAGTAGTGAATATAGAAATGAAATAAGAACCTTAGATAATACTTTAAAACAAGATATGAGAATATTTAAAGAAAAATGAAATAAGTTATGATATGAATTGGAATTGGCTAAGTGTAATGAATATAAGAATGTTTGAGAATATTTAAAGGAAAATGGAATAAGTAATAATATATGAAACTGAACACAAAAGATTAATATCTAACTATGGTCATTTTGTATTGAAATGTAAAAACCTGGAACCATGCTGTTCACCAAGAGCTATTTTTTTTAAATATAAAAATAAAAAAATGATAAAAACAAAAGAAAGGGAGGCAGGGAAACATGGGACATGGGTTTCTGCATCCCCAGGTCTCAAAGAAGGAGGCTGAAAGAGGATCTTGCATGTCTGTTTTCCATCTGGAACAGGAAGCTCCTGAGCTCCCCTTCCTTCCCTCCCTTCCCCACATGGGGAGAGAAGCTGCCTTGATTTCTCCATCTCTTTTCACTTGGTTGTCTCTGACTTCTCCCTCTCTGTGCATGTGTTTATTTTGGGTGTGATTTTTTTCAACTAGGCAAAGTTTTGATAACTAGTTTTTCATTAAAGTTCATTTTATTCTTGCAATCTGACCATACTATTACATCAACCCCTTTGTGAAGGTGTCACTAGCATCTGTTTTCAAAATAAAGAAAATGTTGCTTCCATTTCACACCTGTGACATACTCAGACATTAACTGTCTCCCGGGATTGTCTCTTTAACCACGATGCCAACAAATGTCACACTTCTTTTTGTCTTCATCCACAGGTGCCTCTGGGTCCAATTTCAAGACTGAAGCTCCCAAACCTCTCCATTCCAGATGACGGATTTAATTCAATCTCTGCCCCTGTCATTATGAACCACATAAGGATTATTTCCCTTTCATTTCCCTGCAGAGAAAGGCCCAACAAACTCTGAGTGCAAGAACCAGCTGACTTATCCAGGGATCCCTCCTGAGAGGGAGAATTATGATCAAAGTTTCAGCTCTGTTCTGTGGCCGAATCCTCCCGGGAGACTCTGGGCAGAGACAGGGAGTCTGTGGCAGCTTCTCTCTTCTCCCCTGGATGGAAACTTTCCCTGCTGGTGAACTTGGCTTCAGGCAAAAAGTTTCATTGAACAATTTGAGAACTTTGAACTTCTCTCCTCCTTAAAGATCAGAGCTGCCTGGTTCCCTTCCCAGCAAAGATTGCTCCCCTGGGGAAAAGAAGGGCTGGGGGCAAATGGAGCCCTCAAGAAGCCCCTTCTCCATCTCTGCTTCCTTACAATTCAAGGGCTGAAAGTTCCTCCTCCCCCTACAAGGCCCCTCTTTATGCCCAGGAGGGTTGGGGGTCCTGGCTGTGGTTGGGCAACTCCTTTCCCCCTCTTCCCATTGGGGCGATGGCTGGGCAAACCACCTTTGGGGTCCCTGCAGAGGCAGAAGAGGGAGGCTGCTGGGCAGCCCAGCTAGGTTGGTTAGCATTAAAGTTGGACTGCTCAATTTGTGGTAAGAGAGTGTGTGTGTGTGTATGAATGCTTCATTGGCCAAGTGTGACTGGACACACAAGGAATCTGTCTTGGTGCAAATGCTCTCAGTGTCCATAGAAGAAAAGATACATTCATCAAGCATCATCAGGTACAACACTTAATGATCGTCATAGGAAACAAAAAGCAATCAAATCATACTTAGGAAACAGTCCAAAAATCATGAGGACACAAGCAACAAAGTTAAAATCAAATCGTCACAAGTGTGTGTGTGTGTGTGTGAGAGAGAGAGAGAGAGAGAGAGAGAAAAGTCCAATCTCCAACAAACATTCGACCCATCCTATAGAGTCTATACAGACAGTATATATTCTATACATCCCAGGATTTCTCCCCTCCCCCCAGGGTGGAATCTTGCCAGGCGTGAGAAAATCCGCTGCTCCTTTCCCACGGGGAGGGGCACCCAGGCCCTTTTCCCACCGCCTTCCACACTCCTCCCCCCCCGCCCAAGGGGGGAACCCTGAAAAGCCCTTTGGTTCCCCCCCAGCAGCCTTTAGGACACCCCCCCTCCCAAAAAAAGAGCCGACCCTGCCTGCGTATAAAGTCTCATCATCGCTCCAGGGTCCCCACCCGAGCAGTTCAAAGGCGGGGAAAGGGGAGGAGCCCAATCCTGGCCCCGCCTCCCCACAGGGGGGCAGAGCAGAGCCGATTCCCATCACCCCCCCTGCGGAGACGCCCCCCCTCCTTCCCGCTCTGGAGAGGCCTTGCAGCGTCGGGCGCAGAAAGCCAGGAGCAGCAGTTTCAGAGGAAGAAGGGCGCATGCACGAGCGAACGTTGCCCGTAGCTTCCGGATGGAGAGACGATTCCACCTGTGAGGCTCTTTTCCAGGGAAGGCCGGAAGTTGGCATTCCTTTCTGCTCTAGGACCTTGCAGCTCTCTGGCCTTAACCCGTGCACTGTGCCTCGCTCAGTCAAGCATACATGACGCGGATTGCAGAACACACTGCGCCTCCCCGCAGCCCCCCCTTAAGGTCCCCGGCGGTTCTTCAACGCCGAGTCCCCGCAGCACCCCCCAGCAGTCCAAGGCGGAGCAAAGGGAGCGGCCAAGTCGGGGGGAGGGGGAGGAAAGCAAAGCTGGATTGCCTCCTGCGACCCTCAGCCCATCCTGAAGCCTCCGATCCTGGGCGGCTTCAGAGGGCGAACAGAGCATGCGCGAGAGGACGTTGCCCGCACTGATTTCTGTATGGGGTGAGGAGAGAATTCCACACGGAAGGAAGCGGGTCCTCCTTTCCGCTCTAGGATGTCACAACTCTCTGGGCTTAATCCTTGCGCTGCACTCTGCTCTGGCAGGCGGAGATAAGAGAGACGAACTCTCTATCCCCCATGAAGTAGGACTACAGGGCATCTGGGGCAAAGGAAAAAGCTCGCGGCTTTTATTCCTTTAGCCGCAGCAGCCGCGGCCAATGGCACCACTTTGAATCTCCTGCGATTCGAATGGACCAATCGCGGGAGATTCTTAGCGAGCCAATCGGTGCGGCTCGCCTGACCAATCAGAGTGCCCCGCGCTTTGGCCAATCAAAGCGCGGGGATCTCAAGAATGCTAATTAGGGACAGAACACCCCTCCCCTCTTGGTTCAGTCCTTACGTCACGTAGTCACGTAGGTAGGCGGGGCTCCGTCTGAGCCTTCTGGACCTGCGCAACTCAGTCGTAGGTTGGATCCCGGCCGGTTCGGTCGGGATCTCTGCTGCTCCTGCTGCCGTCATGGGAACCGGCTGGTCGGTCGGGCCGGGCCGCTCTCTGTAGCTCCCTCCTGGGCCTCCCGGGTTGGTTGAGCTGCGGGTTTCGCCGCTCCCGCTCGGTCTTTCCGGGTCGGTCGAGCTGGCCTGGCTGTCTCTTCCTGGCGAGGGGTCGTGATGGCTGCTTTCCGGAAAGTATGGCTGGTTTATTCTTCTTTGGTTTTGGTCCCCTGGGTATTCCCTCCCCCCTTGGTTTGTTTTGTGGGGGTTGGTTTTGCCTGTTTGTGCGTCGGTGGTCTCTTGGTTGGTAGTCCTCAACCTTAGTTGGTCGATGTGGCGTTTCCACGCTCGTCCGTCTGCTGTTTGTAGCCGGTACGAGTGTGGGCCTGTTATTTGTGTGATGACGGCCGGTATCCATAGTGGGTCTCCCGTCAGGTTTCTTGCGTATACGGGGTCGCCGGGAGTGAAGGTTCGGTGTTTGCTGTTTGAGTCTGGGGGCTGCTCCGGGTTATACGTGGGGTGTAACCTGTCGAATGGGGACCTTAATTTCCTCCCCATTAATAGTTCGGCTGGGCTCTTATTCGTTGTGGTATTTGGGGTTATGTGTTGGGTGAAGAGTAGTTTGTTTATTTTCTCCTGGATCTCCCCATGGTCTATTTTCCGGATGGTCTTCCTAGTGAATTGGACCATCCGTTCCGCCCTACTGTTCACCGCCGGGTGCGCCGGTGCTGTCAGCGCGTGGCGGATGCCCCTTTCCGCTAAGAATTTTTCGAATTCTAGCGAGGTGAAGTGGGGCCCGTTGTCGGAAACGACGACGTCTGGGAGGCCATGTGTTGCAAAGAGTTTGCAGAGCTCCTTGATCACGGCCTCCGTGGTTGTCGTCTTCATGTTGCTTACCTCCAGCCAGTTGGAGTAAGCGTCAACTGTTATGAGGAAGGTGTGTCCTTTTGTGGGCCCGGCGTAGTCTATGTGGATCCTAGACCAAGGTCCCCTTGGGGTTTCCCACTCTAGGACGGGTGCTGTGGGTGGGCTTGGCCTAGTTTCCTGGCATTGTTGGCACCTTGCTACCCAGGTCTCAATTTGTTTGTCCATCGCTGGCCACCAAGCGTAACTTCTGGCCAGGGCTTTAGTCCTAACGATGCCAGGGTGCCCCTCGTGTAACAGTTCCAAAACCGTCCCTTGTAGCTTTTCCGGGATGACCACCCTATCCCCCCATAGTATGCACCCTTTTGGTATCGAGAGTTCCATTTGCCGTTTCCGGAATGTTTTGACGGACTCATCGTTGTCCCTTTCCGGCCACCCTTTCTCTACCCAATGCAACACCTGTGCCAGACGTTTGTCTTTATTAGTCTCTCGGGCAATGTCTGACGCGGTTATGGGCAGGTTGGGTAGAGTCTCTATGGTGAGGGTGGTCATCGTGGGTGCTGGGTCGGTGTCAGGTTCCGGTAGCGGCGAGCGGCTTAAGGCGTCTGCATGGGAGATCGTCTTACCCGGTCTGAGTATGAGTCTGTAGTTTTAGGCTGCCAGGAACTCAGACCACCTTGTCATTCGGGGAGACAGAATTTTCGGGGTCGCCCGGTTTCCTGCAAGGATTCTCAGCAGCGGCTTGTGGTCGGTTATGATGGTGAAAGTCTGGCCGTAAAGATACTCGTGGAATCGTTTTACGGCAGCAATGATAGCCAGAGCCTCTTTGTCCAGCTGGCTGTAGTTCCACTCCGGTTTGGTGAGGGTCCTTGAAAAGAACGCGATGGGCGCTTCTTTTCCGTCGGGGAGGGTATGGCTGAGGACAGCGCTGATGCCGAAGGGTGATGCGTCGCATGTGACGGCCAGAGGTAGGGTCTCGTTATATTGTATAAGGACGACATCTGAAGTGAGGAGGTCCTTTGTTCTTTGGAAGGCGGCTTGCTCGTGTTTCCCCCAAGTCCAGGTCACCGCCTTGTCCAGGAGCCTATGCAACGGCTCCGCCGCCGTCGCCTTTTGGGGCAGGAAAACATTGTAAAAGTTAAGTAGCCCCAGGAATGCCTGTAGTTCCGTCTTCGACTTGGGTGTGGGGGCTTCTTTGATGGTGTCAGGCTGCGCTCCTTCTAGATCCCAAGAAAGAAATACTCAGACTCCATGGTGTAGAGCTAAGTTATCCTTTTACTGGGAAATAAAGTGGTAGCTACAAAGCAATTCCGAAACTGAGAAATTGGCGGGTAGAATGCACATACAAAGAAATAGGTTTGCTCCCACCCCCCAAAGTTCAAATGATTCTTCCAATTAAAACTTTTGAAACAGCTCATGTGGTCATCTCCAGATGGTGATGAGGCATCTTGTCAAATGACCTTGACATATTTTGATAAAAGTTCGCATTTGCGCAAAAGAGGAAAAAGATAGCCAAGAAACGGAAAGTTAAAGACAAGAATCCCCCCTCCCCTTGCTAGCCCAGCAAGGAATGCAAACACCTCCAGCTTTCTTCCCATATAAAATCCCCCCTCCCACCGTTGCCATGACAGCCAAGAGAAATAATGAAACAATAGCAGAAAGGTAGGAGGGGAAGGTATCTTGAGGCTGACATTCGGACCCCCTAGAAAAAGGACATAAGCCCCTGAAAGAAAAACAAAATAATTACATGTTAACATTAATGTACATCTCTATGGTTTATCAGGATATTTGGCATAAAATTTCTTTAACAGTTCAGGAGCCCTAAGGTCCTTTTCATTTACCCACTCAGAATGGGACGGAGGAAAATGTTTCCAAGCTACAAGGTATTGGGTACAACCCCTCCATTTTCTAGAGTCCAGAATTTCTTTAATTTCGAATTGCTGTTCCCCCTCAATTAATATTGGCACGGGGGGATCAGATTGGATCGGTCTCAAGGCACAGGTACGTTCTGGTTTCAACAAACTAACATGGAAAACAGGATGAATACGACGAAGAGTCTTTGGTAAAGTCAGTTGAACAGTTGCAGGATTTATAATCCTCTCAATGGGGAAAGGTCCTACATACTTAGGACCCAACTTCTTTGATTTTTGGGTAGTTTGTAAATACTTGGTCGAAAGGAATACTTTATCGCCCACTTGATATGACATCTGTGGAGCTCGCTTTCTGTCAGCAAATTTCTTATGAGATTGGTGCGCCTCATCCAAAGCTTTGCGGACGACTGGCCAATTAAGTTGAAGCTGAGATATCCAATCACTCAATGACTGGACAGTTGGGTTTTCACCAGGCAGTTCAGGTATGGGTACAAAATCTTGCCCCGTTGCTATTTTGAAAGGAGTAAACCCCGTACTACTGTGAACAGAGTTATTATACGCCACCTCTGCAAAAGGTAACAGATCCACCCAGTTGTCTTGTTGAAAATTTATGTAGCATCGGAGATATTGCTCTAGTACCCCGTTAGTTCTCTCGCAGGCTCCATTAGTTTGGGGATGGTGGGCGGAGCTTAAGCTTTGGGTGGAGCCTATTAACTTCAGAAATTCCCTCCAGAAATTCAAGGTAAATTGGACTCCTCGATCAGAAACTACACGTTCAGGTACACCGTGCAATCTGTAAACATGAAGAATGAAGAGTCTGGCTAAGGATTTCGCCGAAGGGATCTTTGAGCAAGGAATGAAATGAGCTTGTTTGGAAAACAAGTCAGTCACCACCCAAATGACCGTGTGTCCACTGCTTTCAGGTAGATCTACTATAAAATCCATGGAAATTTCCTTCCAAGGGGCAGTTGGTCTGGCCACATTCTGCAACAGTCCTGGTGGCTTACCCGGCGGTCTTTTTGCTGAGGCGCAAATCGGACAACTCGCCACATAAGTCTCAATGTCCTTTTTCAAGGAAGGCCACCAAAACTGTCGTTTCACCAAATGTAAGGTCTTCACAAACCCAAAATGACCAGCCACTTTGGAATCATGGGTTTGTTGCAATACATGGCTTCTCAGGGTTTTTGGTACATACAATTTCGCCCCCATCCAGGCTAGGCCATCTCGAATGGTGCAGTTATTTGCATTTGCCAGAAACCACTCATCTGTCTTCAAAGCCTCCTTAAACTGTTCCATCAGATCAATGGGTAGATCCCTCTCCTGGTTTCTTTTCTGTGCGCGGGTAACTACAGGGGCAGCCAGTTGTGTAGTGGACACGATTGGCCTTATCACTTCTTTACGGATACTGTTGTATTGAGGCATTCTAGACAAAGCATCTGCCATAAAATTTTTTCCCCTTGGGATATATTTCAAGGAGAAGTTGAATTGCTTGAAGAACTGAGCCCACCTAACTTGTTTAGGGGATAGTTTCCGAGGGGTTTTTAAAGCTTCTAAATTTTTATGGTCAGTCCACACTTCAAATGGGTGTTTCGCTCCTTCCAGAAAATGCCTCCAAGCTAATAAAGCCCAACGGACTGCAAATGCTTCCTTCTCCCAAACGGCCCATCTCCTTTCAGTCTCAGTGAATTTACGAGAAGTGTAAGCGCATGGTTGTAGTGTCCCCTTCTCGTTCAATTGGAGTAAGACCGCCCCCACTGCTACATCGCTTGCATCAGCTTGGATCACAAAAGGGGCGTCCATGTCGGGGTGTTTCAGTATTGGTTCTGCAGCAAAAAGTCTCTTAAGTTTTTCAAATGCAGCTTGGCACTCCATAGTCCAATTCAATGGTTGACTGGGCTTTGGTTTCAATTCCCCCTTTGTTTTTAGGAGGTTGGTGATGGGCATAGCTATTTTTGCAAAAGATGGGATGAATTGGCAGTAAAAATTGGCAAATCCCAGAAAACTTTGAAGCTGTTTACGAGTTTTTGGTGGAGCCCAGTCCAAAACGGCTCGCACCTTTTCTGGGTCCATTTCAATGCCTTCGGGGGAGATATGATATCCCAAGTAGTCGATATTTTCTTGATGGAACTCACATTTGGATAGTTTGGCGTACAGTTTGGCGGCCCTCAGCTTGTGCAACACAGAGCGTACCAACTTCACGTGGTCGTTTCTTGTCTCCGTGTAGATAAGAATATCATCAAGGTATACCAGAACCCCTTTTTATAAATGTTCGTGAAGCACTTGATTGATCAGTTGCATGAAAACAGCAGGCGCCCCCTGTAAGCCGAAAGGGAGAACATTGAACTGGAAACAACCCATTGGGCAGTTGAACGCAGTCTTCCACTCATCTCCCTCCTTTATCCGGATTCGGTAGTACGCCTCCCTCAAGTCCAGCTTTGTGAAAATCTTCCCCTTTGCCAGGTGGGCTAACATGTGCTTCATCAGAGGGAGGGGGTACATGTTCTCTACAGATACTGCGTTCAGGTTTCTATAGTCAACTACCAGACGCTTGGAGCCATCTTTCTTCTTGCGGAACATCACAGGGGCCGCCACTCGAGGTCTGGCAGGCGTGATGAAACCCCGTTTCAAGTTCTTGTCGATAAACACCCTCAATTCCTCCAACTCCCCCGGTGTCATCGGATACATCTTCTGTTTCGGGAGCATCACCCCCGGCAGGAATTCAATGCTACAATCGGTCGACCGATGTGGGGGGAGCTCATCGGAAGCCTCTTCACTAAACACCTCTCTTAAGTCCCAATACTCCTTCGGGATTTTCTCCTCTCCTTCCACGTGTTCGGCACCCGTAGAAGCTATCTCGGCGGGTGCCTGGGACTTCGGATGGGATTCCTCCTCCCCTTCCGGATAGGGTTGCTCCTCCCCTTTCGGTGGCCGATCGGTGCGGATACGTATCCACCCCTCTCTCCAGTTTACATGGGGATTCCACTTCCGAAGCCATGGTAGTCCCAATATTAGAGGCTGTTCCATCCCAGGGGCCACAATAAAACACAGGGTCTCATGATGGTTTCCCATGGTCATCTCTAGGGGTTCTGTTACAAAACGTGCGGAGCAACCTCCCGCCACCGACCCATCCAGTTGGCAAAAGGATATGGACGTTTTTAAAGTTCTCAGTCCGATGCCCATCCCCTTAACCACTTTCATGTTAATTACACTCCTCGTGCACCCCGAGTCCAGTAAGGCCAACATCACTCCCTCAGTCCCCGAGGTGGGCCGCCTTAACTTTATTGGGATGGTCATGGGCCCTTGATTAGGACTTACCAGGACGTCATCTTCCGAATCTGTCTCGTTCTCGTCGAGTGGGGTTGGAGGTCCCAGCTCCTCTCCCGCCGAAAGGGCGACCTCTACAACCTCTCCTGTCTTCAGCCCGGTCTCGCGGGGTTTGGTTGAGGGGTTTTTTGGCTTTCTCTTGGGGTCCTGCGCTTTCGGTGGGTTCACCTTTACTTGACAATCCACCATCCGGTGGCCCTCCTTTCCACAATGGAAACATGCCGTGGTCTTGGCTCCTGCCGCCATCCCTCTCGGTTGGGGGCCTGAGGTCTCTCGGAGACGGGGGGGAGTGGTTTTCTCCAGGCGGGACCTCCTCTGTGTCTGTTTCTGGCTAGATCAATGTCCACCTCTTCCGCCAGCAAGTACCATGACTGTAACTCATGTGGATCCCTTCTGGAGATGCATGTGTGGTATACATCTTCATTTAAGCCATCTTTGTAGGCTTCCACCAGGGCCCCCTGGGACCAACCTCGGATGTGGTATGCCAGCTGCCTGAATTCTTGGGTATAGTCTGCCACCGATCTCCCCCCTTGGACTAGAGTCTTCTGATTCTGATTCTGGCCTTTCTCTCTGCCAGAGGGTCCTCAAACCTTCTCCTCAGTGCAGTCATGAAAGCATCGAGGGTTTGCAGTTGGGGGGAGTTATCATTGTACAAAGTCACCACCCAATCTGCTGCCATCCCTTAAAGGGTTCTGGTAACGCATCTCACTTTGGCTGCTTCAGAGGTGAACTCCCGCTCAAATTCTGCCATATAACTCCCAACTTGTAGCAGGAAAAATCCCAAATCTCTGGGATTTCCTCCAAACTTTACATCTACGGGGGGCAGGTGGCGTCTTCCAGGAGCCACTCCTATTGCTGGGGCTACCCGGGCGGCAGCGGGCGGCTGCGCTGGCGGAGGCTGGGCAAGGGGGGTAGAGGTAGCTTGACTCCCCCGGGCTGATCTCGCTCCCTCTTCCCCCTCATACCTTTGAGTTGTGCCGGGCTCCTCAGGAACATCCATAGAGAATTTCTCGGCTTGATCCAGTTTGCCTTCCATCTCCTCCCCCTCCTGCCATAGCCGTCCCCTCGCACCTTTTCATCTTACAGTGATCCTGGGAGGAGGGGGGTCTTCAGGGTCTCTCCAACCAACCCCCAATGACCATCTGGGCATCTCGGCTGGGGTTTCTTCCAGAGTCAATTCGGCCAGCAGGTCAGCCACCAACGCCTCCGGTAGCGGCATCGGTTGCCCCCCCGCAGCTCCCTGATCCTCTTCATTGCCGGTTGGAGACGACATGGGATGAAACCCCCTCGGAAGAAAAGTTGCTGTTTTCTCTGGGTGGGTTGATGTGGGAGTTTCGGAATAATGTCAGGCTGCGCTCCTTCTAGATCCCAAGAAAGAAATACTCAGACTCCATGGTGTAGAGCTAAGTTATCCTTTTACTGGGAAATAAAGTGGTAGCTACAAAGCAATTCCGAAACTGAGAAATTGGCGGGTAGAATGCACATACAAAGAAATAGGTTTGCTCCCACCCCCCAAAGTTCAAATGATTCTTCCAATTAAAACTTTTGAAACAGCTCATGTGGTCATCTCCAGATGGTGATGAGGCATCTTGTCAAATGACCTTGACATATTTTGATAAAAGTTCGCATTTGCGCAAAAGAGGAAAAAGATAGCCAAGAAACGGAAAGTTAAAGACAAGAATCCCCCCTCCCATTGCTAGCCCAGCAAGGAATGCAAACACCTCCAGCTTTCTTCCCATATAAAATCCCCCCTCCCACCGTTGCCATGACAGCCGAGAGAAATAATGAAACAATAGCAGAAAGGTAGGAGGGGAAGGTATCTTGAGGCTGACAGCAGGCTGAGGGCTATGCATCTTCCAGGGATCACACCTCCCTCTGGGGGCCCCAGGGCTTCAGCCAGCTGCTGCGCTGGCGTAGGCTGAGCTAGGGGGTTGGGGGCAGCCCAGCTTCCCCTGGCTGAACTTGCTCCCCCTTCCCCCTCATACCTTGGAGCGATGCGAGGCTTCTCGAAAGCATCATTGAGGAGCTGTCTGGCTTGATCCAGCATGCATTCCCTCTCTTCCCTGTCTTGCCACAGCTGCTCTCTTGCATGTCTTTGGGTTACGTTGACTCCAGGAGGGGGGAGGTCTTCGGGATCCCTCCATCAAACACCCAACGACCACCTGGGCCTCTCAGCTGGAACTTCCTCCAGAAGGTCAGCTAGCAGATCGGCGGCTGGCACCTCCGGTAGCAGCATCGACTGCCCATCCACACCTCCCTGGTCATCTTCTTCACTAGCTGGAGATGACATGATGTGAAACCCCCTTGGAAGAAAAGTTGATATTTTCTCTGGGTGGGCTAATGGGAAGATTCAGAATAATGTCAGTGTGTGCTCCATTCAAAATCCAAGAAAGAAATACTCAGACTCCATAGGTTAGAGCAAAGTTTTCCTTTTACTGGAAATCAAAGTGGAAGCTACAGGTTGAATTCTGAATCTAAAGGATTTGGCACGCAGATCACATATACAAAGCAATGGAATTGTTCCCACCCCCCAAAGTCCAATTAACTCTTCCAATTAAAAGTTCTGAATATGATCATGTGGGCATCTTCAGGTGGTGATGAGGCCTCTGTCCGTTGACCTTGACATATTTTGATAAAACTTCACAGCTGCACTAAGGATAGAAAAACTAGGCAAGGAAATAGAAACTTAAATAAAGGAATTTATACTCCCCCTCCTCCTTTCCATTTACAGCATAGGAATGTAACACCTCCAGCTTTCTTCCCTTCCAATTCCCCCCTCCCCCCATTGCTAATGACAGCCGAAAGATGGAGCAGTAAGGAAGATGCAAAATAAGAAAGATGCAAAGAAGCAAAGCAGCACATAAGATGTAGAAGGGATCATCTTGAAGGCTGACAGAAGCCTTTAAAAAACAGAATGTTGGAAAAGCACCAGGTCCAGATGGATTGCTAGAGGAATTTTACATGACTTTCCAGGAAATACTGAATCTTCAACTAATAGAATTCATGAATGAAGTTATGTCAAAGAAGAGAATACCCAACACATGGTCAGAAGCATATATTACACTTATACCGAAGGGAGACACAGGCCCACAGCAAGTTAAAAATTATAGACCTATATCCCGATTAAATTCAGACGATAAAATTTTTGTTTCAATCTTGGCAGAAAGACTGAAAAGATACTTAAATAATTTTATTCACGCTGATCAAAATGGATTTCTGCCAAAGAGACAAATCAAAGACAATGTGAGAATAATTCTGGATGCTTTGGAATGCTATAAGGCACATCCTGAAAAGCAAATGGCCTTGATGTTTTTAAATGCACAAAAAGTCTTTGATAATGCGAGCTGGTGATTCATGTTATTGCAATTGGTACAAATGGGCTTTGGTAAAAAATTTATTCAAGCCATTGAAACGATATATCATAAACAAACTGCAAAGGTTATGATAAATAGAGAATTGACAGAATCCATAGATATAAGAAAAGGGACTAGACAAGGTTGTCCACTGTCGCCTCTGCTGTTTGTGTTAACATTGGAAGTGTTGAATAGGAATATTAGAGAAGAAAAAGAAATAAAAGGAATAGAAATAAAAAAAGGAAGAGTATAAATTGCAAGCCTTTGCAGATGACCTGGTATTTATATTAGAGGACCCATTGGAAACAGCACCTAAATTAATAAAAAAGATAGAAAAATATGGAAAAGTAGCAGGTTTGAAAATAAATAAAAACAAAGATATTAAAAAATCATGCTAGCAAGACAAAAGAAAGTTGGAAGAAGTTTTAGAAATACAGGTCACAAATAAGGTTAAGTATTTAGGGATATATATTACATCAAGATGTAGCACATTGGAACTTCCGGTTTGTCGGCTTCGCTAGCGGCAGGGTTTCGCGATCCTGCGCAATCCCTGCCGTGCTTGCCGTTTTGATGCCTCCGATCCAGACAGGTTTGGAGGCTAAGGCTGCCTTGCAGAGGCAGCCAAAAATAGGTGGGAGCTGGTGAGGGGTTTGGGGGTGTTGCAGACCCCCTCCCCAGCTGGCAAAACCCCCTTTTCTCAAGGCGGTCGAGCGGCGGTCACCACAAAGAATGCTGGCAGCTGGGTAAGACTGAGCAGGAGGGAGAGGGGAGAAAGTTTACAAGAGAAAGTTTTTTTTGGCTGATCCAGGACTTTAAGAGGCGTTTAATCCTGAGAACTATGACTTTTTGAAAAATACTTTGTTTCCAGAGGAGGATTTCAAGCGGCAAAATTGAGGTGCTGAAAGGAAAGTTTACTCTCCTTCCCTATGGAATCAACAAATGGCCATTGAGAAACCTGTTGTTTTTTATAAAAGGTAAAAACTTGGCTTCTTGTTATAAGTGGGAAGGGAGAGGACAAAAAAAATATGAAGATCTTGCTGGAGGAGATGCCTTGAGACTAGAAATTGATTGGAACAAGGCTGTAAAATACAGATTGGGCTTTTTTTCCTTTCCCTTTTACTGATACCACCCCAGGAAGAGAAAGCGAGAACTTTGTGCATTGTTTGGACTGATTGATGTCTCTGGGACTTTGAGGAATTGTTTTAACTTTTGAAACATTTTGGTTGCTCTAAGAAGAACAAAGAATGGCTTTATCTGATGATGAACTTAGAAAGGAATATCAAGAAAGTAAGGATGCTGTGAAAGAAGCTTTCCTTTCTTTAGAAATGGCACTTACTATTTTTCAGGAAACACAACAATAGATGGAGAAAATAGAAGGAGAAGAAGAAGAAGAAGAAGACGCCATCTTCAGTGAATCTAAAAAATCAATTAAGAGAGAAAGGAGAAAGGAAGGAAGGAAAATGAAGGACTTAAGACTTAAAAAAACACTTAAGAAAGGAAAAAATAAGATGCAAAACCAACTTAATGTTACTGAGCAAAAGGAGAAAGGATTACAACAGAGAAGGAAAGATAAAAAGGCGGAGGTTAGTTGGGGGGGGGGGGTAAAAAGGCCAGGGGGGATAAGAAAGGAAGGGAAAAGGGAGGGAAAAGCCACAAAGGTATGAAACAAGATGGGAAAAAAGGATTTTTTTTAGGGATAAAGGATAAGGTATAATTTCTTTAAAATAGAAGATCCTGCAAGGTACATAAGATGGTACTATGTATTAGAAATAGAAAACTAGAATGTTACAAAAATTAATAAAAGATTAAAATATTGAAATGTTTAGTAATGATAGATTTTAAAATTTAATAAAATTGTAGCACTTGTTTTTTGAAATAGACAATTGGAAGGTTATAAGATTTAATATTTAGATTTATTATCTAATTATATTAATTATTATTAATTTATTATTTTTCTCTTTGAAGGTTAGTAGGTAGAATGTACTAAGCAGAATCAGATTGGGTATCAAGCGTTATTTTAAATATTAATTTAGGGGGAGGATAGAAAGGCATCATACTCTGATCAGTGATTTCAGGAGAAATTCTTTTATTTTTCTTACTATAGGGAATGAGATAAATGGATAATTTGGAAAGAATGGACAAAAAATACAAATGATTTAAATTAAAATGAATTAAATAAAATAGAAATAAGAAGAATGAAAAGTGGGGAGAAGTTATATAGAAGATATAGAATGGTAAATTAGATAGGTAATGGTATATAAGATGAGCACAAATTTAATTGAAGTCCATACAAAGAGAGGTAATCTGGGGCCAAACTACTTTCTTAAAAGAAGTTTTATATTTTTGTGTTTTGTGTATCTATGTTTTGTTTGAGAATTAATAAAACCTTGGAGGAATGTTGGATGAGAATAATGGTAATCAAGTCAGAGAGGAATGAAGATGATGACTATAAACTGGATAAATATAGAAAATAATTATAGTAACAATGAAATTGAATATGAAAAGAGAAATAATGAGAAATTTGTTAAGAGATATGTACATGTTTATATTGAAATGGTGTAAAACAGAATTATGTTCCATAAAATAATATTCTACTTGACTTGTAAAATTAATAATCGAAAGAGGTTTTATGTACTTAATGGTAAATGATGGTTTGTTTATCTTTAAAATCAATAAAATTTGTTTCAAACAAAAAAGAGGTAGCACATTGAAGGAGGATAATTATTTCAAACTCAAACAGCAGATTGTAACAGATTTGAGAAAATGGGAAAACTTACAATTATCATTGATTGAGAGAATATTTACAATTAAGACGAATGTATTGTCTAGAATTTTATACTTATTCCAAACAATTCTAATTCGAGTAGGGAAAGAGTTTTTCGAAGACTTAAATAAAATTGTGTTGAAATACATCTGGCAGGGTAAGAAAGCGAGAATAAAACTTAAACTGTTACAAGATGCAAGAATAAGAGGAGGGTTTGCCTTGCCCAACTGGGAATTATATCATCAAGCATCAAGTTTGATGCGGTTAAAGAAATGGATAATGTTAAGGAATAGTAGATTATTGACTTTAGAAGGCTATGACTTGCTGCTGGGATGGCATGCTTTCCTCTGGTATAAGGGAACTAAAAGACAGGGGGTATTTTAGAAGACATTACATTCGAGAGGCATTGTTTTTAAACTGGGAGAAGATAAAAAGACAATATTATTTAAAGATTCCATTATGGATATCTACCATTGAAGCTTTTTCTTATCGAATAATATATATAAAAAAGAACAAACAGTTAGATATGGTGAAATACTGAATGAAAAGGATGAACTGAAATCTATGCAAGCGTTGGAAGAACAAGGTGTAAAAATGAATTGGTTTTCATATTTGCAAATACAATCTAGATTTTATAAAGATTTTAAAACAGAAGGTGTCTATGATAAGTTGACTGATTTAGATAAAATTCTGATGGGCACTGATGAAAAAATAATTAAAATTTTTATGGACATTTATTAGAATTGGAGGAAGAACAAGTTAAAGAAATGATGATTGCTTGGGGAAAAAATTTTGGATATGGGATTGATTTTGAGAAAATTGTGGTCAAAATTATAAAATGACAATGTCAACTGCATAGAAAGAAAATTTGTATAAGATGTTTCACAGGTGACATCTACCCCCGACGAGAATTGCGAGAATGTTTACGAACAAATCAGATAAATGTTGGAAATGTCATCAGATACCTGGTTCATATTACCATATGTGGTGGACATGTTCAGACGCAAATATTGGACTAAAATCCACACATGGTTGGAAAAAATGATAAAATGATATAGACTTGAAACCAGAGATCTTTTTATTGGGAGTCATACCAGACATATACAATAAAGAATTGAAATATTTGATTGTAAATGTCTTAACAGCAGCTAGAATTGTATTTGTGAAGAACTGGAAAAATGAAAAAAAAATCGATGCAGGAGGAAGTTACTAAGAAAATTATGGACTGTGCTGAAATGAGCAAATTGACATTTGAAATTAGAGAACAAGATAAAGCTAAACAATTGTATATGATATGGGATTTGTTTTATCAATGGTTGGACAAAAAGACATGGTAATGTAATAGACTAGGAAATTTTGTAATAGAAGTTTAATAGATCGATATAAAATATAATACAGATATATATAACCATTGGATGAAAGTACAATATAAATTTTACAATAAAATTTGGAATATCTCATATAAAATGATGGAATAAATAGTTTAGTCATGGATGATTAATAACTGATAAATAGATAAACATGTTAGTTTGACAATGTGAGAATTTATATAAACCGTGAGCAATGACTATGAAAGGATAGCACAAAAGATTTGTAACCAACAGACACACCGTATGTATGTAAAATGGAAGATGGTTTTATGTTTTTATGTTTTGTTTGTATATGTTTGTCTTAAAAAATAAAAAAAAATTACAAAAAAAAAAGATCTCCAGGGTCGCTCTGGGTTTCCTCAACTGGAAACAC
>JAUCBL010001213.1:12500-19734 GCA_033807585.1 Hydrophis major | reverse complement strand
ACCTTTTGGACCTCGGGGACCACCAAAGTCACAATTTTGGATCCCCGGGGACCACTAACCGGTTCCGTGGGTGTGGCCTAATTTGTGGGTGTGGCTCGCTGGTCATGTGACTGGCTGGGCATGGGCTTGTATGTAAATAGTATAAATATTTATATCAACGTTGATTTCCCCCCCCCTCCCCCTTTTTTGGGGGGGTGGGTATTAAAACAAGAGCAACTTTTACCCAAAATCAGGCAAGGAAGGCAGGCAGGGGCAGGCAGGCAGACGGAGTTGCTCACGGAATCACAGAATGATTCGGCGATCTCTCTCTGTGGGTTGGAAAACAACCCAACCCCCGGACTTCCGAAGAGAACTTGTCGAGGGAAGAGGTCGGGGCAGGTCAGGTTGGTCGTGGCCACCGCACCTGAATGGCGCAACTACATTCTTTCGGAAAGGTCTGGCTGAGAGACTTGGCAAAAATCCCAGGAGGTGAGGGAGGGTAGAAGAAAACTGGTGCGCGAGACCGGTCGGCTGGTGTTCGCACTGGGGGAAGAGGAGCTGTCGGAGCGCCAGCCGCGGCGGGAGCGAGTGAGTGCCAGAAAGGCAAGCCCGCTTGCCTTCGTCTCTCGTGCAGTGGCAGGAAGCCGGGCATTGCCGGGGGCTCTAAGCGACCCAGCAGTCAGCAGGGCAGGTTAAGAAAGCAGCCTCCTGAGTAACGGTTCCGAGTGCTGCAGCTTGATCCGAGCTCGAGCACGTCCACACGGCATGCCGAATTTGGCGCTTAGTGGAACTCTGCAGGTTTGCCAATGCACTCTGGGACCAAGAAGCTACCCGCACAGGCTGAGCTGGCACGATGCACAGGATGGAAAGTGGTTGGCTGCGTGGGTGTCGTGGGAACACGGCCATTCGCTGATAAGGGTGTCGATACACACCCGCGCGTGGGAGGAAAATTAAGACATCCTCGAAAAGACGGCCGAGCCGTTTTTTTTTCGGGGCTCAACAACAACAACAACAACAACAACAACAACAACAACAACAACAACTACAACTACAACTACAACAACAAGACCCGGCCTTAGTTTATGAGAAACACGGTAGCTATCTAAAAGCGAAATACCACCAACCACGAAATACATCGTTCGCAAAATCTCCAGAACCCTAAAAGCCTACAGACCTGACATTCCTCTTGGCTTCCAGGGGCTCACTAAGAAAGGAGTTTTCGAAAGGACCACGGGAGCACGAGCATTTCGGATAGGATGATGAACAGGCTCTGATGCTAAGGAGATCTACTCCCCCTACCCGCCTGAAAAAAGGGGGAGAAAGAAACCTGTTCCGAACGCACAGGGCATGAAAGAAAACAAAGCAGGAGAAACCTCGTTACAAAATGTATGGGATGCCATGAAAGCGTATAGCAGAGGGGAGGGGGGCGATCGTAACCTATACAAGAAGAAGGGAATATTAAAAAGAGACAAAGGCAACAATCCCGAGAACAAGAGCATCCAAAATTGCAGAAGGATCTGCAATTGGAGAAGGATTGCGGTGGGGTGGGGGGTGGGGGAAAATTGGGGTATGGAATAGATGTAGATAAACGGCAGACATTACGGCCTAGGAATTATAAGTTAGCTCCGTCAACGGCCTATAAAGAGAATTTGTAGAAGATGTTCTACAGGTGGCATTTATCCCCCGTGAGAATTGCTAAGATGTTTAAAGACAAGTCGGCGAAGTGCTGGGAAGGTCAGAGGACACCAGGAACGTACTACCACACGTGGTGGACGTGCACAGAGGCTAAAAGGTATTGGACTGGAACGCACACGCGGCTGGAGAAGATGATAAAACAACCTACAGACTTCACACCGGAGACATTTCTATTGGGGATTTTGCCTGAGGGTTATAACCAAGAGTTAGCGTACTTGATTATCCCTACGCGGCATGAACCGCAGCTAGGATTGTATTTATATGCACAAAATTTGGAGAAATGAAAAAATTCCGAGAGAGGAGGAAATAACTAAAAAAAAAAATATCATGGAACGTGCAGAAATGAGTAGCTTGACAATGGCGATTAGAGAACAAGAAGAAAAAGACGGCTATAAAATTTGGAATTTATTTGATGAACGGCTGGATAGAAGAGGAAAGAATGGAATGACACAAGTACTACATATACGATATTGTTATTGATACACGGATGACTTAGAGAGAGTAAGAAGAGGGAATTTGAAATATATTACTGAAAGTCGATAATCATAAAGAGTGATGTATGCGATATAAAACACTGAGTGATTGATGTATGCGATATAAAACACTGATTAGAACACTGATTATAAACACGCACAAGTTAAACATGGACGATAACATTACTCGGCGCACGAAGAAATACGTACCCAACTGACACACGGTGGAACAGAAAGAAGGTCTTAGACGTTGGTTTTGTGGTGGTGGTGGTGGTGGTGGTTGTAAAAATAAAGAACTTCTGTACAGGTACATATACGTATACGTATAGGTACGTATATATATATATATATATATATATATATATATATATATATATATATATATATACATACATACATACATACATACATACATACGTATACATATAGATAGATAGATATAGTTGTATATATAGATATAGATATAGATATAGATATAGATATGTATATGCATGTATCTATATCTATATCTATATCTATATCTATATCCATATATATGCATATCTCCACACACACACACACACACACACACACACACACACACACACACACACATATGCATATATATATATACATATATATATACACACACACACATACGTACACACAGACATATATATATATAGGTAAACATATTTTTATGGGGGGAGGGAAAGAGCAACTTCCCCCCCCACCCAAAATCTCTGTATGAAAACAAATGCAAAAGGCCAGCACCAGGAGAGGCGTTTCACTTTCAGTTTTGGTTTCACAGCAGCAGGCAGCCTGACTACAGAACAGTTGCCCTAAGCCACGCCCAGGCTCCGAGCCGTCTCCTTCTGGCTTCACACAGCAAACACTGTTTCGGTTTGCAAAGGAGGAGTTTCTCAACTCCTCCCTCTCTCACACTGAGAGGAGCGCTGCTGGCCAGATGACTCACGATGGAGGCTGGTAGGGAGAGGCCTGTTTCCCCCCTCCCCCGCGCCCCCCACCCCTTCCCCCTCTTATTTGCTCCCCCCCCCCTTTTTTTTTTTTTTTTTTGGTATTCTGTTGGTGTTCAGAGGTTCCAGGCTTAGAATAGGGGGACTGGGCATAAAAGGGACACCTTGAAATAAGGGAAGATGATGGCAGGCAGCTAAACTTCTTCTCCTTCTCCTTCTCCTTCTCCTTCTCCTTCTCCTTCTCCTTCTTCTTTTTAAAGAATTTTATTGATTTTCTACAGACAAACAAGACATTAAAACATCAACTCTCATATGTACTTCCAGCGTGTCGGTTGGTTCATCAGTTTTGTGCATTCATTTTGTAGTCTCGATTACAATTATGTTACACTCATACAACTCATATTGTCAATCCAAACTTATGTATCCTAATATCGCTATTAAAAAAAATAAAACAAAAAAACTTTTGACTATACTTTGAATCATTCGTGCTTTATGAGATAACAATACTCGAAAGAGTTTATTCTGTAACAAATCATATAATCATACCAAATCAATCCTAAAAAGCACTTTATAAATATAGTATACTGTCTAACATTCTAAATATTCCTATTATCGTATTTTATCATCTAGCCATTGATAAAAAAGATCCCAAATTTCATAAAATTGTTTATCCTCTTGCTCTCTAATTTCAAATAAAGAACTTCTCATCTCAGCACATGCCAATATTTTTTCTTAATAATTTCTTCCTGTCATGGTATTTTCTCATTCTTCCAGTTTTTAGCAAATACAATCCTAGCCGCTGTTAATCCATTTACAATCAAATCTTTTACTATATGTATCAGGTAAGATTCCCAATAAAAAGATCTCTGGTTTCAGGTCTATGTGTTTCTTTGTCATTTTTTCCAACCACATGCGAATTTTAGTCCAATATTTTCGAGCGTCCTCACAAGTCATATTACCACATATGGTAACACGAGCCAGGTATCTGATGACATTTCCAGCATTTTTCAGATTTGTTCTTAAACCTTCTTGCTATTCTTGTCGGGGGAAAGCGCCACCTGCAAAACATCTTATACAAGTTTTTTCTGGGTAAAAATATTCATCTTAATGGTTGAAATTCTCCTTATGAATGACAATTGCAAGTTTTCCCATTTCTTCAAGTCTGTAGCTATCTGTCGTTTCAGTTTACTATAATTATTCTCTTTTCATGTGCTACATCTCGCTGTCAAATATATCCCCAGATACTTCACCTTATTCCTAGCTTGGATTTTCAAGAGGTCTGCCAGTTCTTCTCAGTGACATGTTCTTTGTCGAAATCTTTGTTTTATCTTTATTTATTTATTTATTTATTTATTTTCAAACCAGCCATCTCACCATAGGTCTCTATCTTTTCCAATAACTTTGGAGCTGTTTCGAGCGGATCTTCCAGAATCAAAGCTAAATCATCAGCAAAAGCTTGTAGTTTGAATTCTTCCTTTTTAATTTTCATTCCTTTTATGCTTTTATCATCCCTAATATTTCTATTCAACGCTTCCAAAGTCAACGCAAATAGCAAAGGAGATAGGGGACATCCTTGTCTTGTGCCTTTTCTTATATTAATCAATTCTGTCAATTCTCCCTCCCTCGTTACCTTTGCCGTCTGCATTGCTTGAATAAATTTTCTGGCAAAACCCATCTGTTCCAATAGTAATAACGTAAATCTCCAGTTCACGTTATCCGATGCCTTTGGAGCATCTAGGAATATCAAAGCCGTTCGCTTTTCAGGATGAGCCTCGTAGTATTCCAAAGTATCCAAGATGACTCTCGTATTGTCTCTGATTTGTCTCTTTGGCAGAAATCCATTTTGATCGGGATGGATAAAATGATTTAAATATTTTTAAAGTCTTTCTGCTAAAATTGAAGCAAAAATTTTATAGTCTGCATTCAATTATGAAATCGGTCTCTAGTTCTTAATTTGCAATGGGTCAGCCTCTTCTTTTGGAATAAGCGTAATATAAGCCTCCGACCATGTTTTGGGTATCATCTTCTTTGACGTAACTTCATTGGTTAACTTCTAACAACGGAATGCTCAATAATTCTTGAAATGTCTTATAAAATTCTGCCGGAAGCCCATCTGGACCTGGTGCTTTCCCATTATTTGGTTTCTTAAGCGCTTCGTTTAATCCCGTCATTGTTCTATTGCTTTCTAGCATTTAATCTTCAGTCTCTTTCGGTATCTTCGGTAAGTTAGCATTCCGTAGAGGCTGTTTGACTTTTTCCTCATCAGTATTCTCTTCTTTGTATCGTTGCCCATAAAAATCTCGAATAATTTCCTTTTTCTCCTTATCGCCCTAACAAACTTGGCCTTGATCATCTATCAGCTTCAATATTTTTCTCGATTCCTTCTCCTTTCGCAATTTATATGCTAGCCATCTGCCTGGTTTATTTGCACCTTCGAAGTAATTCTGTTTAGAATTTCTAATTTTCCGTGCCCGTTCTTCTTTCTCTATTCATTCCGCTGTATGTTTAATTACACCCAGCTTCAAGGTAATATCTTTTTTCTGCGGCGTTTTCTGTAATTCTTTTTCAAGTCTTTTAGACTCATCTTCCAGGGCCTCAGAAGCTTGCCTTTTCCTAATATTCTTTTTTCTTGTATAATCTATTACCAAACCTCGAGCGTATGCCTTCGTTGTATCCCAAACATTCTGCGTTGAAGTATCTTCTTTTTTATTTTCTCGAAAGAAAAAAGCCGGTTCCTTCTCCATCCGTCGTATAAAATCTTTTTCCTTTAAGAGAGTATTATTTAATGTCCATCTCGATCTTTCTTTTTTTTTTTTTTTTGTCCCTTCCGTTTAATTGTCATTGGGCCACGGTCTGCCCAAGTACTTGTTTCGATATTTGTTTCTTGAACATTAGATATGAATTCTGTTGAGATCCAAATCATATCTAATCTGGACCGTGATAAACGTCTATTTGAATAAAAAGTATACCGTTTAGCTTTAACATTTCTTTCTCTCTCTCCAAATATCTTTTCAAGTTAATCCGTCTGTCATTTTAAAAAAGGATTCAGGGAGAGTCTTTCTGTTTTGCTTTTTCGGTGTTGCTACGTAGTCCAGTTTATTCTCCGCAATTCCATTAAAGCCTCCCATCGTAACGATATTAACATAGTCCAGTCCGATTATTTTCACGGGTAGTATTTTTTTTTTTTTTTTTGATAGAACTCTTCTTGTTTATCATTGGGAGCAGAAATGGCAATCGAGAGTATTGTTATATTTTTCATATTTTTATATTACTTATACGATTGCATCATGTGATTATATTATTGCTAAACTTCTTAAGTGCCCTCAAGGAGGAAGGTGCTTGTTTTTCTGGAGAATTCAGGAAGCCTCAGGGGTGGTTTTTTCACCCACCCCCACCCCCACCCCCCGCCCCCTTAGGTGAAACACCCTATGGAAGATTTGGGGGGGGGGGGAAAACTTTTCGGTGGTAATAACAGCATTCGCACTCCATATCACCGAGAGGGACTATTTAATCTAAGTGCTTCCGTGGGGCTGTTGAGGATGCTTAATCTGAAGGGGGGGGGGATGCGGGTAGCACAATCCACGAAAGCACAACGCTCCCGCATAGATTGATCCGTTGGCTTGTTCACCCTTTGGCAGGTTGGCAAAAAGCAAGACAAGAAACAAAATCAAACCAACCCCCGAAAGAAAATGCACGGAGCCGGCACGGTCGCGGTAGACCGGGCCCAACGCCCCCTCCGGACGTCCCCGGGGCCCGGGGCCGGGCCCGGGGCCCTCGCGGAGGTCCCGGACCGAGGCCTGCCGTATCCCCGCCGGGGGAGACCGGGCCGGCCGGCCGGCCGCGGCCGCGAGGCCAGTCTACGGCTGGCTCGTTCCGGTCTACCCGCTGGTCGGCGACGGAGCCGAGTCGCCGGGCCTGGCCGGCGTCGGCTTCCGGGAGATCCGGCGCCTCCGGCCGCTCGGGCCGCCGGCCCCCGCTTACTTCGGGGATCCCGAAACCGAGTCCGCCAGGCGCGCGGAGATTTCTGGCGACTGGCTTTTCAGGACTCGGAAGGGTACGGGTCTACCGCGTCCTCGGCCGCCGGCAATCGAACTGCGCTCAGCCGGCCGGCGTGACCCCCTCGGCGGGCAC
>JAUCBL010001213.1:0-2500 GCA_033807585.1 Hydrophis major | reverse complement strand
TCGGAGGACGTCAAGGTCACGGTAAAGGGAAGTAAGGCGGGGAATACATCGACCTAACGGGACGAGGAATGCGAATCTAGAATGCGGTAATTTAAAAAAAGAAAAGAAGAAGAAGAAGGGAAAAAAAGAAAAACAAACAAACAAACAGCGGCCGTATCGTGACTGGTTTTTATCGTCGGTTGGTTCGAGGAAAGGAATAAAATTCCCTCTCCCCGACTTTATTTATCTCCTCTCGGTCTTCGTTGGCCCGAAGCGGACATTTCCAACCCCTGCTTACCTAGGTAGACCTCGACGTACGTCGCCGTGCTCCACGGTCAAGTGAATTTTTGCCCCCTTTTACGACCTTTCTCGTCGCCGTCCCCGATTGCGACGCTCGACCGCCCTCTCTAAGCGGTTTGCGGATTCGGCGTATCGGGTTCTCGTCCGGCCTCCCTCGGAAGGACGAGCCGAACTCGAGCCGGTGAGATTTGAACTGCCGAATCGCAGGCAGACGGCGGCGCTCTCACCTCCCCGCCCCCGCCGGTCGAGTAAGTCGCTGCGGTCGTCGCGTTAGCAACACGGTCGTTAAGTGAATCCGGCCTTCCCCGTCGACTTTGCCCGGACGCGGCGACGGCTACAGGTACATTCCGGTGGCCGAGTAACGATGAGCGACCGGCATGTGTTTATGCCGCGACGGGGGACGAAGCGTGAAAAACGGTCGTAAGTCCAGGACCATCCGCATTTACGGTAGGAGGCCAGCTGCTAACGACCCGTTGTGCCGTCGAGAGAATAGCAGCAGCAGCAGCAGCAGCAGCAGCAGCAGCAACGACAACAGCAACAATAATTTAAATAAATAAATAAATAAACAAATATCTTTAGAAATATAGCCGGTATCGCTCGTCAAAGTCTCGGATCTGTGGAACCGAGAGGAGGGCTTAACCTGGAAATAAGGAGAAACTACCCGACGGCGAGAACGATCCGCCGACGGAACGGCACGCCCCTCGGAAGCGGCGGGAGCGCCGTCGCTCCAGGCTTTCGAGAAAAGATCGAGAGATCTCCCGTCCGTCAGAAACGGCGTAGGGCGGGGCGGGGGTCGGACCAGACGACCCAGGCCAGGGTTCGCCAACCTTTTGGACCTCGGGGACCACCAAAGTCACAATTTTGGATCCCCGGGGACCACTAACCGGTTCCGTGGGTGTGGCCTAATTTGTGGGTGTGGCTCGCTGGTCATGTGACTGGCTGGGCATGGGCTTGTATGTAAATAGTATAAATATTTATATCAACGTTGATTTCCCCCCCCCTCCCCCTTTTTTGGGGGGGTGGGTATTAAAACAAGAGCAACTTTTACCCAAAATCAGGCAAGGAAGGCAGGCAGGGGCAGGCAGGCAGACGGAGTTGCTCACGGAATCACAGAATGATTCGGCGATCTCTCTCTGTGGGTTGGAAAACAACCCAACCCCCGGACTTCCGAAGAGAACTTGTCGAGGGAAGAGGTCGGGGCAGGTCAGGTTGGTCGTGGCCACCGCACCTGAATGGCGCAACTACATTCTTTCGGAAAGGTCTGGCTGAGAGACTTGGCAAAAATCCCAGGAGGTGAGGGAGGGTAGAAGAAAACTGGTGCGCGAGACCGGTCGGCTGGTGTTCGCACTGGGGGAAGAGGAGCTGTCGGAGCGCCAGCCGCGGCGGGAGCGAGTGAGTGCCAGAAAGGCAAGCCCGCTTGCCTTCGTCTCTCGTGCAGTGGCAGGAAGCCGGGCATTGCCGGGGGCTCTAAGCGACCCAGCAGTCAGCAGGGCAGGTTAAGAAAGCAGCCTCCTGAGTAACGGTTCCGAGTGCTGCAGCTTGATCCGAGCTCGAGCACGTCCACACGGCATGCCGAATTTGGCGCTTAGTGGAACTCTGCAGGTTTGCCAATGCACTCTGGGACCAAGAAGCTACCCGCACAGGCTGAGCTGGCACGATGCACAGGATGGAAAGTGGTTGGCTGCGTGGGTGTCGTGGGAACACGGCCATTCGCTGATAAGGGTGTCGATACACACCCGCGCGTGGGAGGAAAATTAAGACATCCTCGAAAAGACGGCCGAGCCGTTTTTTTTTCGGGGCTCAACAACAACAACAACAACAACAACAACAACAACAACAACAACAAACAACTACAACTACAACTACAACAACAAGACCCGGCCTTAGTTTATGAGAAACACGGTAGCTATCTAAAAGCGAAATACCACCAACCACGAAATACATCGTTCGCAAAATCTCCAGAACCCTAAAAGCCTACAGACCTGACATTCCTCTTGGCTTCCAGGGGCTCACTAAGAAAGGAGTTTTCGAAAGGACCACGGGAGCACGAGCATTTCGGATAGGATGATGAACAGGCTCTGATGCTAAGGAGATCTACTCCCCCTACCCGCCTGAAAAAAGGGGGAGAAAGAAACCTGTTCCGAACGCACAGGGCATGAAAGAAAACAAAGCAGGAGAAACCTCGTTACAAAATGTATGGGATGCCATGAAAGCGTATAGC
>JAUCBL010001212.1:15000-19798 GCA_033807585.1 Hydrophis major | reverse complement strand
CCTAACCCTAACCCTAACCCTAACCCTAACTGAGATTTTTCTTCAATTTTGAGATATACCATAACCCTAACCCTAACCCTAACCCTGAGTTTTTGCTTCAATTTTGAGATAAATCCTAACCCTAACCCTAACCCTAACCCTAACTGAGTTTTTTCTTCAATTTTGAGATATACCCTAACCCTAACCCTAACCCTAACCCTAACTTAGTTTTTTCTTCAATTTTGAGATATACCCTAACCCTAACCCTAACCCTAACCCTGAGTTTTTTCTTCAATTTTGAGATATACCCTAACCCTAACCCTAACCCTAACCCTAACTGAGTTTTTTCTTCAATTTTGAGATATACCCTAACCCTAACCCTAACTGAGTTTTTTCTTCAATTTTGAGATATACCCTAACCCTAACCCTAACCCTAACCCTAACCCTAACCCTAACTGAGTTTTTTCTTCAATTTTGAGATATACCCTAACCCTAACCCTAACCCTGAGTTTTTTCTTCAATTTTGAGATATACCCTAACCCTAACCCTAACCCTAACCCTGAGTTTTTTCTTCAATTTTGAGATAAATCTTAACCCTAACCCTAACCCTAACCCTAACCCTAACTGTGTTTTTTCTTCAATTTTGAGATATACCCTAACCCCTAACCCTAACTGAGTTTTTTCTTCAATTTTGAGATATACCCTAACCCTAACCCTAACCCTAACTGAGTTTTTTCTTCAATTTTGAGATATACCCTAACCCTAACTCTAACCCTAACCCTAACCCTAACTGAGTTTTTTCTTCAATTTTGAGATATACCCTAACCATAACCCTAACCCTAACCCTAACCCTAACCCTAACTGAGTTTTTTCTTCAATTTTGAGATATACCCTAACCCTAACCCTAACCCTAACTGAGTTTTTTCTTCAATTTTGAGATATACCCTAACCCTAACCCTAACCCTAACCCTGAGTTTTTTCTTCAATTTTGAGATATACCCTAACCCTAACCCTAACCCTAACCCTAACCCTAACCCTAACCCTAACCCTAACCCTAACCCTAACCCTAACCCTAATTGAGTTTTTTCTTCAATTTTGAGATATACCCTAACCCTAACCCTAACCCTAACCCTAACTGAGTTTTTTCTTCAATTTTGAGATTTACCCTAACCCTAACCCTAACCCTAACTGAGTTTTTTCTTCAATTTTGAGATAAACCCTAACCCTAACCCTAACCCTAACTGAGTTTTTTCTTCAATTTTGAGATATACCCTAACCCTAACCCTAACCCTAACCCTAACTGAGTTTTTTCTTCAATTTTGAGATACACCCTAACCCTAACCCTAACCCTAACTGAGTTTTTTCTTCAATTTTGAGATATACCCTAACCCTAACCCTAACCCTAACTGAGTTTTTTCTTCAATTTTGAGATATACCCTAACCCTAACCCTGTTTTTTCTTCAATTTTGATATATACCCTAACCCTAACCCTAACCCTAACTGAGTTTTTTCTTCAATTTTGAGATACACCCTAACCCTAACCCTAACCCTAACCCTAACTGAGTTTTTTCTTCAATTTTGAGATAAACCCTAACCCTAACCCTAACCCTAACCCAAACCCTAACCTTAACCCTAACCCTAACTGAGTTTTTTCTTCAATTTTGAGATATATCCCAACCCTAACCCTAACCCTAACCCTAACTGAGTTTTTTCTTCAATTTTGAGATAAACCCTAACCCTAACCCTAACCCTAACCCAAACCCTAACCTTAACCCTAACCCTAACTGAGTTTTTCTTCAATTTTGAGATATACCCTAACCCTAACCCTAACCCTAAGCCTAACTGAGTTTTTTCTTCAATTTTGAGATATACCCTAACCCTAACCCTAACTGAGTTTTTTGTTCAATTTTGAGATATACCCTAACCCTAACCCTAACCCTGAGTTTTTTCTTCAATTTTGAGATATACCCGAACCCTAATCCTAACCCTAACCCTAACTGAGTTTTTTCTTCAATTTTGAGATATACCCTAACCCTAACCCTAACCCTAACCCTGAGTTTTTTCTTCAATTTTGAGATATACCCTAACCCTAACCCTAAACCTAACCCTAACTGAGTTTTTTCTTCAATTTTGAGATATACCCTAACACTAACCCTAACTGAGTTTTTTCTTCAATTTTGAGATATACCCTAACCCTAACCCTAACCCTAACCCTAACCCTAACCCTAACCCTAACTGAGTTTTTTCTTCAATTTTGAGATATACCCTAACCCTAACCCTAACCCTGAGTTTTTTCTTCAATTTTGAGATATACCCTAACCCTAACCCTAACCCTAACCCTAACTGAGTTTTTTCTTCAATTTTGAGACATACCCTAACCCTAACCCTAACTGAGTTTTTTCTTCAATTTTGAGATATACCCTAACCCTAACCCTAACCCTAACTGAGTTTTTTCTTCAATTTTGAGATATACCCTAACCCTAACTCTAACCCTAACCCTAACCCTAACCCTAACCCTAACTGTTTTTTCTTCAATTTTGAGATATACCCTAACCCTAACCCTAACCCTGAGTTTTTTCTTCAATTTTGAGATATTTTTCTTCAATTTTGAGATATACCCTAACCCTAACCCTAACCCTAACCCTAACCCTAACTGAGTTTTTTCTTCAATTTTGAGATAACCCTAACCCTAACCTAACTGAGTTTTTTCTTCAATTTTGAGATTTACCCTAACCCTAACCCTAACCCTAACTGAGTTTTTTCTTCATTTTTGAGATATACCCTAACCATAACCCTAACCCTAACCCTAACCCTAACCGAACTGAGTTGTTGTCTCAATTGTTGATATACCCTAACCCTAACCCTAACCCTAACCTAACTGAGTTTTTTCTTCAATTTGAGATATACCCTAACCCTAACGCTAACCCTAACCCTAACCCTGAGTTTTTTCTTCAATTTTGAGATATACCCTAACCCTAACCCTAACCCTAACCTAACCCTAACCCTAACCCTAACCCTAACCCTAACCCTAACTGAGTTTTTTCTTCAATTTTGAGATATACCCTAACCCTAACCCTAACCCTAACCCTAACTCCTAACTGAGTTTTTTCTTCAATTTTGAGATATTACCCTAACCCTAACCCTAACCCTAACTGAGTTTTTTCTTCAATTTTGAGATAAACCCTAACCCTAACCCTAACCCTAACAGAGTTTTTCTTCAATTTTGAGATATACCCTAACCCTAACCCTAACCCTAACCCTAACTGAGTTTTTTCTTCAATTTTGAGATATACCCTAACCCCTAACCCTAACCCTAACTGAGTTTTTTCTTCAATTTTGAATTGACCCTAACCCTAACCCTAACCCTAACTGAGTTTTTTCTTCAATTTTGAGATATAACCCTAACCCTAACCCTAACCCTGAGTTTTTTCTTCAATTTTGAGATATACCCCTAACCCTAACCCTAACCCTAACCCTAACCCTAACCCTAACCCTAACTGAGTTTTTTCTTCAATTTTGAGATATACCCTAACCCTAACCCTAACCCTAACTGAGTTTTTTCTTCAATTTTGAGATTTACCCTAACCCTAACCCTAACCCTAACCTAACCCTAACCTAACCCTAACCTAACTGAGTTTTTTCTTCAATTTTGAGATATACCCTAACCCTAACCCTAACCCTAACTGAGTTTTTTTCTTCAATTTTGAGATATACCCTAACCCTAACCCTGGTTTTTCTTCAATTTTGATATACCCTAACCCTAACCCTAACCCTGAGTTTTTTCTTCAATTTTGAGATACACCCTAACCCTACAACCCTAACCCTAACTACTGAGTTTTTTCTTCAATTTTGAGATAACCCTAACCCTAACCCTAACCCTAACCCAAACCCTAACCTTAACCCTAACCCTAACTGAGTTTTTTCTTCAATTTTGAGATATATCCCAACCTAACCCTAACCCTAACCCTAACCCTAACTGAGTTTTTTCTTCAATTTTGAGATAAACCCTAACCCTAACCCTAACCCTAACCCAAACCCTAACCTTAACCCTAACCCTAACTGAGTTTTTCTTCAATTTTGAGATATACCCTAACCCTAACCCTAACCCTAAGCCTAACTGAGTTTTTTCTTCAATTTTGAGATATACCCCTAACCCTAACCCTAACTGAGTTTTTTGTTCAATTTTGAGATATACCCTAACCCTAACCCTAACCCTGAGTTTTTTCTTCAATTTTGAGATATACCCGAACCCTAATCCTAACCCTAACCCTAACTGAGTTTTTTCTTCAATTTTGAGATATACCCTAACCCTAACCCTAACCCTAACCCTGAGTTTTTCTTCAATTTTGAGATATACCCTAACCCTAACCCTAAACCTAACCCTAACTGAGTTTTTTCTTCAATTTTGAGATATACCCTAACACCTAACCCTAACTGAGTTTTTTCTTCAATTTTGAGATATACCCTAACCCTAACCCTAACCCTAACCCTAACCCTAACCCTAACCCTAACTGAGTTTTTTCTTCAATTTTGAGATATACCCTAACCCTAACCCTAACCCTGAGTTTTTTCTTCAATTTTGAGATATACCCTAACCCTAACCCTAACCCTAACCCTAACTGAGTTTTTTCTTCAATTTTGAGATATACCCTAACCCTAACCCTAACTGAGTTTTTTCTTCAATTTTGAGATATACCCTAACCCTAACCCTAACCCTAACTGAGTTTTTTCTTCAATTTTGAGATATACCCTAACCCTAACCTAACCTAACCCTAACCCTAACCCTAACCCTAACTGAGTTTTTTCTTCAATTTTGAGA
>JAUCBL010001212.1:0-10000 GCA_033807585.1 Hydrophis major | reverse complement strand
TTTCTTCAATTTTGAGATATACCCTAACCCTAACCCTAACTGAGTTTTTTGTTCAATTTTGAGATATACCCTAACCCTAACCCTAACCCTGAGTTTTTTCTTCAATTTTGAGATATACCCGAACCCTAATCCTAACCCTAACCCTAACTGAGTTTTTTCTTCAATTTTGAGATATACCCTAACCCTAACCCTAACCCTAACCCTGAGTTTTTTCTTCAATTTTGAGATATACCCTAACCCTAACCCTAACCCTAACCCTAACTGAGTTTTTTCTTCAATTTTGAGATATACCCTAACCCTAACCCTAACTGAGTTTTTTCTTCAATTTTGAGATATACCCTAACCCTAACCCTAACCCTAACCCTAACCCTAACCCTAACCCTAACTGAGTTTTTTCTTCAATTTTGAGATATACCCTAACCCTAACCCTAACCCTGAGTTTTTTCTTCAATTTTGAGATATACCCTAACCCTAACCCTAACCCTAACCCTGAGTTTTTTCTTCAATTTTGAGATAAATCTTAACCCTAACCCTAACCCTAACCCTAACCCTAACTGAGTTTTTTCTTCAATTTTGAGATATACCCTAACCCTAACCCTAACTCTAACCCTAACCCTAACTGAGTTTTTTGTTCAATTTTGAGATATACCCTAACCCTAACCCTAACCCAAACCCTAACCCTAACCCTAACCCTAACCCTAACCCTAACTGAGTTTTTTCTTCAATTTTGAGATATACCCTAACCCTAACCCTAACTCTAACCCTAACCCTAACTGAGTTTTTGTTCAATTTTGAGATATACCCTAACCCTAACCCTAACCCAAACCCTAACCCTAACCCTAACCCTAACTGAGTTTTTTCTTCAATTTTGAGATATACCCTAACCCTAACCCTAACCCTAACTGAGTTTTTTCTTCAATTTTGAGATATACCCTAACCCTAACCCTAACCCTAAACCTAACTGAGTTTTTTCTTCAATTTTGAGACATACCCTAACCCTAACCCTAACCCTAACCCTAACTGAGTTTTTTCTTCAATTTTGAGATATACCCGAACCCTAATCCTAACCCTAACCCTAACTGAGTTTTTTCTTCAATTTTGAGATATACCCTAACCCTAACCCTAACCCTAACCCTGAGTTTTTTCTTCAATTTTGAGATATACCCTAACCCTAACCCTAAACCTAACCCTAACTGAGTTTTTTCTTCAATTTTGAGATATACCCTAACACTAACCCTAACTGAGTTTTTTCTTCAATTTTGAGATATACCCTAACCCTAACCCTAACCCTAACCCTAACCCTAACCCTAACTGAGTTTTTTCTTCAATTTTGAGATATACCCTAACCCTAACCCTAACCCTGAGTTTTTTCTTCAATTTTGAGATATACCCTAACCCTAACCCTAACCCTAACCCTAACTGAGTTTTTTCTTCAATTTTGAGACATACCCTAACCCTAACCCTAACTGAGTTTTTTCTTCAATTTTGAGATATACCCTAACCCTAACCCTAACCCTAACTGAGTTTTTTCTTCAATTTTGAGATATACCCTAACCCTAACTCCAACCCTAACCCTAACCCTAACCCTAACCCTAACTGAGTTTTTTCTTCAATTTTGAGATATACCCTAACCCTAACCCTAACCCTGAGTTTTTTCTTCAATTTTGAGATATACCCTAACCCTAACCCTAACCCTAACCCTAACTGAGTTTTTTCTTCAATTTTGAGATATACCCTAACCCTAACCCTAACTGAGTTTTTTCTTCAATTTTGAGATATACCCTAACCCTAACCCTAACCCTAACTGAGTTTTTTCTTCAATTTTGAGATATACCCTAACCCTAACCCTAACCCTAACCCTAACCCTGAGTTTTTTCTTCAATTTTGAGATATACCCTAACCCTAACCCTAACCCTAACCCTAACCCTAACCCTAACCCTAACCCTAACCCTAACCCTAACTGAGTTTTTTCTTCAATTTTGAGATATACCCTAACCCTAACCCTAACCCTAACCCTAACCCTAACTGAGTTTTTTCTTCAATTTTGAGATTTACCCTAACCCTAACCCTAACCCTAACTGAGTTTTTTCTTCAATTTTGAGATAAACCCTAACCCTAACCCTAACCCTAACTGAGTTTTTTCTTCAATTTTGAGATATACCCTAACCCTAACCCTAACCCTAACCCTAACTGAGTTTTTTCTTCAATTTTGAGATATACCCTAACCCTAACCCTAACCCTAACTGAGTTTTTTCTTCAATTTTGAGATATACCCTAACCCTAACCCTAACCCTAACTGAGTTTTTTCTTCAATTTTGAGATATACCCTAACCCTAACCCTAACCCTAACCCTGAGTTTTTTCTTCAATTTTGAGATATACCCTAACCCTAACCCTAACCCTAACCCTAACCCTAACCCTAACTGAGTTTTTTCTTCAATTTTGAGATATACCCTAACCCTAACCCTAACCCTAACTGAGTTTTTTCTTCAATTTTGAGATTTACCCTAACCCTAACCCTAACCCTAACTGAGTTTTTTCTTCAATTTTGAGATAAACCCTAACCCTAACCCTAACCCTAACTGAGTTTTTTCTTCAATTTTGAGATATACCCTAACCCTAACCCTAACCCTAACCCTAACTGAGTTTTTTCTTCAATTTTGAGATATACCCTAACCCTAACCCTAACCCTAACTGAGTTTTTTCTTCAATTTTGAGATATAGCCTAACCCTAACTCTAACCCTAACCCTAACTGAGTTTTTTGTTCAATTTTGAGATATACCCTAACCCTAACCCTAACCCAAACCCTAACCCTAACCCTAACCCTAACCCTAACCCTAACTGAGTTTTTTCTTCAATTTTGAGATATACCCTAACCCTAACCCTAACTCTAACCCTAACCCTAACTGAGTTTTTGTTCAATTTTGAGATATACCCTAACCCTAACCCTAACCCAAACCCTAACCCTAACCCTAACCCTAACTGAGTTTTTTCTTCAATTTTGAGATATACCCTAACCCTAACCCTAACCCTAACTGAGTTTTTTCTTCAATTTTGAGATATACCCTAACCCTAACCCTAACCCTAAACCTAACTGAGTTTTTTCTTCAATTTTGAGACATATCCTAACCCTAACCCTAACCCTAACCCTAACTGAGTTTTTTCTTCAATTTTGAGATAAACCGTAACCCTAACCCTAACCCTAACTGAGTTTTTTCTTCAATTTTGAGATATACCCTAACCCTAACCCTAACTGAGTTTTTTCTTCAATTTTGAGATACACCCTAACCCTAACCCTAACTGAGTTTTTTCTTCAATTTTGAGATATACCCTAACCCTAACCCTAACCCTAACCCTAACTGAGTTTTTTCTTCAATTTTGAGATATACTCTAACCCTAACCCTAACCCTAACTGAGTTTTTTCTTCAATTTTGAGATATACCCTAACCCTAACCCTAACTGAGTTTTTTCTTCAATTTTGAGATATACCCTAACCCTAACCCTAACCCTAACTGAATTTTTTCTTCAATTTTGAGATATACCCTAACCCTAACCCTAACCCTAACCCTAACCCTGAGTTTTTTCTTCAATTTTGAGATATACCCTAACCTAACCCTAACCCTAACCCTAACCCTAACCCTAACCCTAACCCTAACCCTAACCCTAACCCTAACCCTAACCCTAACCCTAACTGAGTTTTTTCTTCAATTTTGAGATATACCCTAACCCTAACCCTAACCCTAACCCTAACCCTAACTGAGTTTTTTCTTCAATTTTGAGATTTACCCTAACCCTAACCCTAACCCTAACTGAGTTTTTTCTTCAATTTTGAGATAAACCCTAACCCTAACCCTAACCCTAACTGAGTTTTTTCTTCAATTTTGAGATATACCCTAACCCTAACCCTAACCCTAACCCTAACTGAGTTTTTTCTTCAATTTTGAGATACACCCTAACCCTAACCCTAACCCTAACTGAGTTTTTTCTTCAATTTTGAGATATACCCTAACCCTAACCCTAACCCTAACTGAGTTTTTTCTTCAATTTTGAGATATACTCTAACCCTAACCCTAACCCTAACTGAGTTTTTTCTTCAATTTTGAGATATACCCTAACCCTAACCCTGTTTTTTCTTCAATTTTGATATATACCCTAACCCTAACCCTAACCCTAACTGAGTTTTTTCTTCAATTTTGAGATACACCCTAACCCTAACCCTAACCCTAACCCTAACTGAGTTTTTTCTTCAATTTTGAGATAAACCCTAACCCTAACCCTAACCCTAACCCAAACCCTAACCTTAACCCTAACCCTAACTGAGTTTTTTCTTCAATTTTGAGATATACCCCAACCCTAACCCTAACCCTAACCCTAACCCTAACTGAGTTTTTTCTTCAATTTTGAGATAAACCCTAACCCTAACCCTAACCCTAACCCAAACCCTAACCTTAACCCTAACCCTAACTGAGTTTTTTCTTCAATTTTGAGATATACCCTAACCCTAACCCTAAGCCTAACCCTAAGCCTAACTGAGTTTTTTCTTCAATTTTGAGATATACCCTAACCCTAACCCTAACTGAGTTTTTTGTTCAATTTTGAGATATACCCTAACCCTAACCCTAACCCTGAGTTTTTTCTTCAATTTTGAGATATACCCGAACCCTAATCCTAACCCTAACCCTAACTGAGTTTTTTCTTCAATTTTGAGATATACCCTAACCCTAACCCTAACCCTAACCCTGAGTTTTTTCTTCAATTTTGAGATATACCCTAACCCTAACCCTAACCCTAACCCTAACTGAGTTTTTTCTTCAATTTTGAGATATACCCTAACCCTAACCCTAACTGAGTTTTTTCTTCAATTTTGAGATATACCCTAACCCTAACCCTAACCCTAACCCTAACCCTAACCCTAACTGAGTTTTTTCTTCAATTTTGAGATATACCCTAACCCTAACCCTAACCCTGAGTTTTTTCTTCAATTTTGAGATATACCCTAACCCTAACCCTAACCCTAACCCTGAGTTTTTTCTTCAATTTTGAGATAAATCTTAACCCTAACCCTAACCCTAACCCTAACCCTAACTGAGTTTTTTCTTCAATTTTGAGATATACCCTAACCCTAACCCTAACTGAGTTTTTTCTTCAATTTTGAGATATACCCTAACCCTAACCCTAACCCTAACTGAGTTTTTTCTTCAATTTTGAGATATACCCTAACCATAACCCTAACCCTAACCCTAACCCTAACCCTAACTGAGTTTTTTCTTCAATTTTGAGATATACCCTAACCCTAACCCTAACCCTAACCCTAACTGAGTTTTTTCTTCAATTTTGAGATATACCCTAACCCTAACCCTAACCCTAACCCTAACCCTGAGTTTTTTCTTCAATTTTGAGATATACCCTAACCCTAACCCTAACCCTAACCCTAACCCTAACCCTAACCCTAACCCTAACCCTAACCCTAACCCTAACCCTAACCCTAACCGAGTTTTTTCTTCAATTTTGAGATATACCCTAACCCTAACCCTAACCCTAACCCTAACCCTAACTGAGTTTTTTCTTCAATTTTGAGATTTACCCTAACCCTAACCCTAACCCTAACTGAGTTTTTTCTTCAATTTTGAGATAAACCCTAACCCTAACCCTAACCCTAACTGAGTTTTTTCTTCAATTTTGAGATATACCCTAACCCTAACCCTAACCCTAACCCTAACTGAGTTTTTTCTTCAATTTTGAGATATACCCTAACCCTAACCCTAACCCTAACTGAGTTTTTTCTTCAATTTTGAGATATACCCTAACCCTAACCCTAACCCTAACTGAGTTTTTTCTTCAATTTTGAGATATACCCTAACCCTAACCCTAACCCTAACCCTGAGTTTTTTCTTCAATTTTGAGATATACCCTAACCCTAACCCTAACCCTAACCCTAACCCTAACCCTAACCCTAACTGAGTTTTTTCTTCAATTTTGAGATATACCCTAACCCTAACCCTAACCCTAACCCTAACCCTAACTGAGTTTTTTCTTCAATTTTGAGATTTACCCTAACCCTAACCCTAACCCTAACTGAGTTTTTTCTTCAATTTTGAGATAAACCCTAACCCTAACCCTAACCCTAACTGAGTTTTTTCTTCAATTTTGAGATATACCCTAACCCTAACCCGAACCCTAACCCTAACCCTAACTGAGTTTTTTCTTCAATTTTGAGATATACCCTAACCCTAACCCTAACTCTAACCCTAACCCTAACTGAGTTTTTTGTTCAATTTTGAGATATACCCTAACCCTAACCCTAACCCAAACCCTAACCCTAACCCTAACCCTAACTGAGTTTTTTCTTCAATTTTGAGATATACCCTAACCCTAACCCTAACTCTAACCCTAACCCTAACTGAGTTTTTGTTCAATTTTGAGATATACCCTAACCCTAACCCTAACCCAAACCCTAACCCTAACCCTAACCCTAACTGAGTTTTTTCTTCAATTTTGAGATATACCCTAACCCTAACCCTAACCCTAACTGAGTTTTTTCTTCAATTTTGAGATATACCCTAACCCTAACCCTAACCCTAAACCTAACTGAGTTTTTTCTTCAATTTTGAGACATACCCTAACCCTAACCCTAACCCTAACCCTAACTGAGTTTTTTCTTCAATTTTGAGATAAACCGTAACCCTAACCCTAACCCTAACTGAGTTTTTTCTTCAATTTTGAGATATACCCTAACCCTAACCCTAACTGAGTTTTTTCTTCAATTTTGAGATACACCCTAACCCTAACCCTAACTGAGTTTTTTCTTCAATTTTGAGATATACCCTAACCCTAACCCTAACCCTAACCCTAACTGAGTTTTTTCTTCAATTTTGAGATATACTCTAACCCTAACCCTAACCCTAACTGAGTTTTTTCTTCAATTTTGAGATATACCCTAACCCTAACCCTGTTTTTTCTTCAATTTTGATATATACCCTAACCCTAACCCTAACCCTAACTGAGTTTTTTCTTCAATTTTGAGATACACCCTAACCCTAACCCTAACCCTAACCCTAACTGAGTTTTTTCTTCAATTTTGAGATAAACCCTAACCCTAACCCTAACCCTAACCCAAACCCTAACCTTAACCCTAACCCTAACTGAGTTTTTTCTTCAATTTTGAGATATACCCCAACCCTAACCCTAACCCTAACCCTAACCCTAACTGAGTTTTTTCTTCAATTTTGAGATAAACCCTAACCCTAACCCTAACCCTAACCCAAACCCTAACCTTAACCCTAACCCTAACTGAGTTTTTTCTTCAATTTTGAGATATACCCTAACCCTAACCCTAAGCCTAACCCTAAGCCTAACTGAGTTTTTTCTTCAATTTTGAGATATACCCTAACCCTAACCCTAACTGAGTTTTTTGTTCAATTTTGAGATATACCCTAACCCTAACCCTAACCCTGAGTTTTTTCTTCAATTTTGAGATATACCCGAACCCTAATCCTAACCCTAACCCTAACTGAGTTTTTTCTTCAATTTTGAGATATACCCTAACCCTAACCCTAACCCTAACCCTGAGTTTTTTCTTCAATTTTGAGATATACCCTAACCCTAACCCTAACCCTAACCCTAACTGAGTTTTTTCTTCAATTTTGAGATATACCCTAACCCTAACCCTAACTGAGTTTTTTCTTCAATTTTGAGATATACCCTAACCCTAACCCTAACCCTAACCCTAACCCTAACCCTAACCCTAACTGAGTTTTTTCTTCAATTTTGAGATATACCCTAACCCTAACCCTAACCCTGAGTTTTTTCTTCAATTTTGAGATATACCCTAACCCTAACCCTAACCCTAACCCTGAGTTTTTTCTTCAATTTTGAGATAAATCTTAACCCTAACCCTAACCCTAACCCTAACCCTAACTGAGTTTTTTCTTCAATTTTGAGATATACCCTAACCCTAACCCTAACTGAGTTTTTTCTTCAATTTTGAGATATACCCTAACCCTAACCCTAACCCTAACTGAGTTTTTTCTTCAATTTTGAGATATACCCTAACCATAACCCTAACCCTAACCCTAACCCTAACCCTAACTGAGTTTTTTCTTCAATTTTGAGATATACCCTAACCCTAACCCTAACCCTAACCCTAACTGAGTTTTTTCTTCAATTTTGAGATATACCCTAACCCTAACCCTAACCCTAACCCTAACCCTGAGTTTTTTCTTCAATTTTGAGATATACCCTAACCCTAACCCTAACCCTAACCCTAACCCTAACCCTAACCCTAACCCTAACCCTAACCCTAACCCTAACCCTAACCGAGTTTTTTCTTCAATTTTGAGATATACCCTAACCCTAACCCTAACCCTAACCCTAACCCTAACTGAGTTTTTTCTTCAATTTTGAGATTTACCCTAACCCTAACCCTAACCCTAACTGAGTTTTTTCTTCAATTTTGAGATAAACCCTAACCCTAACCCTAACCCTAACTGAGTTTTTTCTTCAATTTTGAGATATACCCTAACCCTAACCCTAACCCTAACCCTAACTGAGTTTTTTCTTCAATTTTGAGATATACCCTAACCCTAACCCTAACCCTAACTGAGTTTTTTCTTCAATTTTGAGATATACCCTAACCCTAACCCTAACCCTAACTGAGTTTTTTCTTCAATTTTGAGATATACCCTAACCCTAACCCTAACCCTAACCCTGAGTTTTTTCTTCAATTTTGAGATATACCCTAACCCTAACCCTAACCCTAACCCTAACCCTAACCCTAACCCTAACTGAGTTTTTTCTTCAATTTTGAGATATACCCTAACCCTAACCCTAAGCCTAACCCTAAGCCTAACTGAGTTTTTTCTTCAATTTTGAGATATACCCTAACCCTAACCCTAACTGAGTTTTTTCTTCAATTTGAGATATACCCTAACCCTAACCCTAACCCTGAGTTTTTTCTTCAATTTTGAGATATACCCGAACCCTAATCCTAACCCTAACCCTAACTGAGTTTTTTCTTCAATTTTGAGATATACCCTAACCCTAACCCTAACCCTAACCCTGAGTTTTTTCTTCAATTTTGAGATATACCCTAACCCTAACCCTAACCCTAACCCTAACTGAGTTTTTTCTTCAATTTTGAGATATACCCTAACCCTAACCCTAACCCTAACCCTAACCCTAACTGAGTTTTTTCTTCAATTTTGAGATTTACCCTAACCCTAACCCTAACCCTAACTGAGTTTTTTCTTCAATTTTGAGATAAACCCTAACCCTAACCCTAACCCTAACTGAGTTTTTTCTTCAATTTTGAGATAAACCCTAACCCTAACCCTAACTGAGTTTTTTCTTCAATTTTGAGATATACCCTAACCCTAACCCTAACCCTAACTGAGTTTTTTCTTCAATTTTGAGATATACCCTAACCTTAACCCTAACCCTAACCCTAACCCTAACTGAGTTTTTTCTTCAATTTTGAGATATACCCTAACCCTAACCCTAACCCTAACTGAGTTTTTTCTTCAATTTTGAGATATACCCTAACCCTAACCCTAACCCTAACCCTAACCCTGAGTTTTTTCTTCAATTTTGAGATATACCCTAACCCTAACCCTAACCCTAACCCTAACCCTAACCCTAACCCTAACCCTAACCCTAACCCTAACTGAGTTTTTTCTTCAATTTTGAGATATACCCTAACCCTAACCCTAACCCTAACCCTAACCCTAACTGCATTTTTGTGTTCATCCAGGCAGGTACTTATTCTTCTATTGGTCTGTCCAATGTATGTGGCAGGCCATGATGCACAGGGGACTTCATATATGCCTTGGTTTTCAAGGTCAATTTTATCTTTGGGGTTTTTAAGGATGGCTGCTATTTTTCTGTCCATTTTGAAGGCAGTCTTGATGTGATGCCTGTGTAGTATCTTACTGATTTTGTCTGTAGTACCTCTTATGTAGGGCAGGACAGCTGTTCCATAGGTCTGTTCATCTTCTAGGTCTCC
>JAUCBL010001211.1:17500-19901 GCA_033807585.1 Hydrophis major | reverse complement strand
CTCTTTCTTTTTCTTTCTTTCTTTCTTTCTTTCCTTCCTTCCTTCCTCTTTCTTTCTTTCTTTCTTTCTTTCTTTCTTTCTTTTCTTTCTTCTTTCTTTTCTTTTCTTTTCTTTTTTCTTTCCCTCTTTCTTTTTCTTTCTTTCCTTCCTTCCTTCTTTTTCTCCCTCTCTCTCTCTTTCTTTCTTTCTTTCTTTCTTTCTTTCTTTCTTTCTTTCCTTCCTTGTTTCCTTCTCTGTTTCTTTCTTTCCTTCCCTCTTTTCTTTTCTTTCTTATTTTCCTTCTTTTTTCTTTCTTTCTTTCCTTCTTTTCTTTCTTTCTTTCTTTCCTTCCTTCCTTCTTTCTTTTCTTTTCTTTTCTTTCTTTCTTTCCTTTCCTTCCTTCCTTCTTTCTTTCTTTTCTTTCTTTCTCCTTTTTTCTTTCTTTTCTTTTCTTTTTTACTTTCCTTCTTTCTTTCCTTCTTTTCTTTTCTTTCTTTCCTTTCTTTTCTTTTCTCTTTCTTTCTTGCCTTCCTTCCTCTTTTGTTTTATTTTCTTTCTTTCCTTCTTTCTTTCTTTCTCTTCCTTCTTTCTTTCCTTCTTTCTTTCCTTCCTTCTTTCTCTCTGTTTCTTTCTTTCTTTCTTTCCTTTCTTTCTTTTCTTTCTTTTCTTCTTTTCTTTCTTTCTCCTTTTTCTTTCTTTCTTTTCTTTTCTTTCTTACTTTCCTTCTTTCTTTCCTTCTTTTCTTTTCTTTCTTTCCTTTTTTTCTTCTCTCTTTCTTTCCTTCCTTCCTCTTTTGTTTTCTTTTCTTTCTTTCCTTCTTTCTTTCCTTCCCTCCTTCCTTCCTTCTTTCTTTCTCTCCTTCCTTTTCTTTTCTTTCTTTCCTTCCTTCCTTCTTTTCTTTCTTTTTTTCTCTTTCTTTCTTTCCTTTTCTTTCTTAGTTTCCTTCTTTCTTTCCTTCTTTTTTCTTTCTTTCCTACCTTCCTTCCTTCCTTCTTTCTTTCTTAAAGTGACAGAGTTTTAAGGCGCATTTGGAGCTCATCTAGCCCAACCCCCCTGCTCTTATAGGAGACTCTTACAGTGACAGAATTTTTCTTTTCTTCCTTCCTTACTCTTTCCTTCCTTCCTTCCTTCTTTCTTTCTTTTTTCTTTTTTCTTTCTTTCTTTCCTTCCTTCCTTCCTTCTTTTCTTTTCTTTCATTCTTTCTTCCTTTCTTTTTCTTTCCTTCTTTCTTTCCTTCCTTCCTTCTTTCTTTTCTTTTCTTTTCTTTCTTTTTTTCTTTCTTTTCTTTCCTTCCTTCCTTCTTTTTCTTTCTTTTTCTTACTTTCTTTCTTTTTCTTTCTCTTTCTTTCTTTCTTTCTTTCTTTCTTTCTTTCTTTCTTTCTTTCTTTCTCTTTCCTTCTCTTTTTCGTTCCTTCTTCTTTCTTTCTTCTTTCTTTCCTTCCTTCCTTCCTTCCTTCTTTTCTTTTCTTTTCTTACTTTCTCTTTCCTTCTTTCTTTCTTTCCTTCCTTCCTTCCTTTCTTCTTTCTCTCTCTCTCTCTTTCTTTTTCTTTCTTTCTTTCTTTCTTTCTTTCCTTCCTTCCTCTTTCTTTCTTTCTTTCTTTCTTTCTTTCCTTTCTTCCTTCTTTCTTTTCTTTTCTTTTCTTTTTTCTTTCCCTCTTTCTTTTTCTTTCTTTCTTTCCTTCCTTCTTTTTCTCCCTCTCTCTTTCTTTCTTTCTTTCTTCTTTCATTCCTTCCTTCCTTCCTTCCTTCCTTCCTTCCTTCCTTCTTTTCTTTTCTTTTCTTACTTTCTCTTTCCTTCTTTCTTTCTTTCCTTCCTTCCTTCCTTTCTTCTTTCTCTCTCTCTCTTTCTTTTTCTTTCTTTCTTTCTTTCTTTCCTTCCTTCCTTCCTCTTTCTTTCTTTCTTTCTTTCTTTCTTTCTTTCCTTTCTTCCTTCTGTCTTTTCTTTTCTTTTCTTTTCTTTTTTCTTTCCCTCTTTCTTTTTCTTTCTTTCTTTCCTTCCTTCTTTTTCTCCCTCTCTCTTTCTTTCTTTCTTTTTTTCTTTCTTTCTTTCTTTCTTTCCTTCTTTCTTTCCTTCCTTGTTTCCTTCTCTGTTTCTTTCTTTCCTTCCCTCTTTTCTTTTCTTTCTTATTTTCCTTCTTTTTTCTTTCTTTCTTTCCTTCTTTTCTTTCTTTCTTTCTTTCCTTCCTTCCTTCTTTCTTTTCTTTTCTTTTCTTTCTTTCTTTCCTTTCCTTCCTTCCTTCTTTCTTTCTTTTCTTTCTTTCTCCTTTTTTTATTTCTTTTCTTTTTTACTTTCCTTCTTTCTTTCTTTCTTTCCTTCTTTTCTTTTCTTTCTTTCCTTTCTTTTCTTTTCTCTTTCTTTCTTCCCTTCCTTCCTCTTTTGTTTTCTTTTCTTTCTTTCCTTCTTTCTTTCTTTCTCTTCCT
>JAUCBL010001211.1:2500-12500 GCA_033807585.1 Hydrophis major | reverse complement strand
CTCGGTGATTCCGTAAGTGCCTCCTACTCGGGGGGGGTGTCAGACTAGATGTCCTCTGAGGTCCCTTCCCTCCCTGTCCTTTCTATGATGGTGTGGGGGGGTTGGACTAGAGGACCTCCCAGGTCCCTTCTTCCCTCCCTGTCCTTCTATGATGGTGTAAGGAGGGGGTCGGACTAGGGGACCTCCCAGGGCCCTTCCCACTCAGGGATTCCGTTCAGCCCCTTCCTGCTCTGGGGGGGCGGGGTCAGACTAGGGGACCTCCCAGGTCCCATCCCTCTCTGTACTTCTATGATGGTGTAAAGGGGGGGTTCAGACTAGATGACCTCCCAGGTCCCTTCCCTCCTTGTCCTTCTATGGATTGTGTAAGGGGGGGTCAGACTAGATGACCCCTCAGATCCCATCCCTCCCTCCCTCCCTCCCTGTCTTTCTTTCTTTCTTTCTTTCTTTTCTTTTCTTTTCTTTTCTTTTCTTTCTTTCCTTCTTTCTTTCTTTCCTTCCTTCCTTCTTTCTTTTCTTTTTCTTTCTTTCTTAATTTCTTTCTTTCTTTCCTTCTTTTCTTTCTTTCTTTCCTTCCTTCCTTCCTTCTTTCCTTTCTTTCCTTTCTTTCTTTCTTTCTTTCTTTCTTTCCTTCCTTCCTTCCTTCTTTCTTTTCTTTTCTTTCTTTCTTTCTTTCTTTCCTTCTTTCTTTCTTTCTTTCCTGTCCTTCCTTCCTTCCTTCTTTCTTTCTTTCTTTCTTTCTTTCTTTCCTTCCTTCCTTCCTTTCTTTTCTTCCTTCCTTCTTTCTTTTCTTTTCTTTTCTTTTCTTTCTTTCCTTCTTTCTTTCTTTCTTTTCTTTCCTTCCTTCTTTTCCTTTCTTTCTTTCCTTCTTTCTTTCTTTCTTTCTCTCTCTCTCTTTCTTTCTTTCCTTCCTTTTGCTTTCTTTCTTTTCTTTCCTTCCTTCTTTCTTTCCCTCTCTTTCTTTCTTTCTTTCTTTTTCTTTCTTTCTCTCTTCTTTTTCTTTCTTTCTTTTTTCCTTCTTTCTTTCTTTTCTTTCCTTCCTTTATTCTTTCTTTCTTTCTCGTTTTCTTTTTTTCTCTCTTTCTCTCTCTCTTTCTTTCTTTCTTTTCTTTCTTTCCTCCCTTCTTTCCCTTTCTTTCTTTCTTTCTTTCTTTCTTTCTTTCTTTCTTTCTTTTCTTTCTTTCCTTTATTCTTTCTTTCTTTCTCGTTTTCTTTTTTCTCTCTTTCTCTCTCTCTTTCTTTCTTTCTTTTCTTTCTTTCCTCCCTTCTTTCCCTTTCTTTCTTTCTTTCTTTCTTTCTTTCTTTCCTTCTTTCTTTCTTTTCTTTCTTTTCTTTCCTTCCTTCCTTCTTTCTCTTTCTTTCTTTCTCTTTCTTTCTTTCTTTCTTTCTCTCTTTCTTTCTGACTTTCTTTCTTTTCTTTCCTTCCTTCCTTCTTTCCCTTTCTTTCTTTCCCTTCACTCCCTGTCCTTCTATGGATGGTGTAAGGATCTCCTTCTTGACTGGTGGGGGTCAGACTAGATGACCTCCCAAGTCCCTTCTTCCCTCCCTGTCCTTCTATGGATGGTGTAAGGATCTCCTTCTCCACCAGGGGAGGGGGGGGTGAGACTAGATGACCTCCCAGGGGCCTGGTCCATGGGGACCAGAGGGAAAGCTTGTGACGTCTCGTATTTTCTGTCGGGGGATGGGAGCTCTTCCTACTACCGTCTTCTGGGGGCAACGGTGCTGGGTTCAAAACGAACCGGTAGTAAAAAATCTCAGGGGGGGAAGTGTCTGTGTGTGTGTGTGTGTGTGTGGTTTTACTACCAGCTTGTTTGAACCGGTGTGAACCAATAGCATACTACTACTACTACTGGTTTCTGATCTCCAGCCCTTTAATCCTCTGAGTTGCTGTTTCTCAGTGGTTTTTCCAAAAAGTCGCAACCTCTCGGCGGTGGGGTGGGGAAAATAATGTGCTGAGTAAACCTGGAGGGGGCTTTCCCAGTTGGGGGCCTTACTATGGCTTTACAAAAGGGGTAGGATTCATTTCTCTTCTTCCTCCTCCATGCTGAGCCTCAGTCTTATTTGTGTGTGTGTGTGTGTGTGTGTGTGTTTGGTTTTACTACCAGGTCATTCGAACCAGTGCAAACCGATAGCATACTACGACGACGATGATGACTACTACTGGTTTGTGGTCTCCAGGCCTTTAATCCTCTGAGTTGCTGTTTCTCGGTGGTTGTTCCAAAAAGTCGCAACCTCTCGGGGGGCAGAAGTAATGTGATGAGTAAACCTGGAGGGGGCATTCCCAGTTGGGGGCCTTACTACGGCTTTACAAAGGGGTGGGATTCAAACTGTTTCACAAGTGGTGCCATGAGCGTGGCTTAGGGGGTGGGTGGGGGTGGCTTGGCGGTCCTGTTATCAACTGGGCGTGTGCCAACTCAACCTCCTTCCCATCGAGGCACGCAATCTCCTCGCCTGTCGTAAGTGTGAAAAAGGGTCGTAAGTCCCTTTTGTTTGAAGGGTCCCTCCACATGAGTAAAGTACTAGCCAAAAAAGGGGGTGGGGCAAGAAAAAATACTCCAGAGAGGTTCCACAGACAGGAAGTCTAGTCCTACCAAGGATGTAGTAAGGATTAACGGAGAGGCAGTTTGTGTAAGCAACCCCAGATTGTTTCCTTCCTGCTTTCCTTACAGGATTAGCCCTATCATTTCTCCTAACAACCGGTTCTCTGAACTGCTTAGAAGGTTTACAACCGGTTCTTGCAAATAGGGTGCAAAGCAGTAGAATCCCACCTCCCCCACCCCATCCCGGTGCTAACCCTTCCCCTGATTTTGATGCTAGGCCTCGGTTTATGCCACCGAGGAGTGTGTGTGTATATTCACTTGTGGACCGGGCTGGACTCCCATGCCTCCTTTCGAAGGGGAGGGGATCGGGGTTGTCCGCCTTTCCCCTTTGGAGTAGTTGCTTACAAGTGGGCTTACAAACTAGCCTTTTCCTCAACCAAACAATAGGGCCGCCTCGCGGACTCTCTAGGAGGAAGAGGAGCAATTGCCAACTACGGCGAAAGGGGAGGGCAACCGGCTGGCTCTGGAGCCGCATGGGGCTCTTTCTTCCCTGTTGTCCGTCGGCAACCACGATAGATCGGGATGTCGGTTGGGAAACGTAGAGGAAAAGGGACGCCATGCTAGGAGGAGACTCAATGGTGGGGGGAATGGACTTCCGGTCGGTAGAGGAAAAGGGATGCCATGCTAGGAAGAGACTCTATGGTGGGGGGAATGGACATCTGGTCAGCAAGGAAAAGGGATGCTGCGTGATGAGGAGACTCGATGGTGGGGGGAATGGACTTCCGGTCGGTAGAGGAAAAAGGATGCCGTGCTAGGAGGAGACTCTATGGTGGGGGGAATGGACATCTGGTCAGCAAGGAAAAGGGATGCTGCGTGATGAGGAGACTCGATGGTGGGGGGAATGGACATCTGGTCAGCAAGGAAAAGGGATGCTGCGTGATGAGGAGACTCGATGGTGGGGGGAATGGACTTCTGGTCGGTAGAGGAAAAGGGATGCTGCGTGATGAGGAGACTCTATGGTGGGGGGAATGGACATCTGGTCAGCAAGGAAAAGGGATGCTGCGTGATGAGGAGACTCGATGGTGGGGGGAATGGACTTCCGGTCGGTAGAGAAAAAGGGATGCCGTGCTAGGAGGAGACTCTATGGTGGGGGGAATGGACATCCGGTCAGCAAGGAAAAGGGATGCTGCGTGACGAGGAGACTCGATGGTGGGGGGAATGGACTTCCGGTTGGTAGAGGAAAAGGGATGCCGTGCTAGGAGGAGACTCTATGGTGGGGGAACTGGACTTCCGGTCAGTAGAGGAAAAGGGACGCCATGCTAGGAGGAGACTCTATGGTGGGGGGGAGTAGATTTCTGGTCCGTTCTAGAATTGAATGCAGGGGGTTTTCCAGTTAGGATCTTTTTTGGCACTTTGAGTGTTGAAGGTTGCCGACTCCTGATCCCTAATCCTAAAAAAAAAAGCTTTTGATTGCACATAAAAAAATTTTATTGCGTGATTTGTTCGATTTCCGATACAATCCCCTCCGTGATCAACGTCTACCCAACCCTTGATTTCCTGCCCCCCTAGAGAAAAACTTCGTTTCCCCCAAGACAGCTCATCCTCAACGTTACGACCACCGCGGCACCCAACACACGTCCACCCGTTCCGCGAGACACAGGTGGAGCGAGTTTCCTCCCACTTCATTTGATGACCTTCCTCGCCGCCCTTTGGCCTCAGGGAATCCCAGCGGATGTTTCAATGAGGAACACAGTTGTTTAAGTGAGCCTTAGCCTCCCCCAAAAGGCATCGGATGAAAAAAACCTCCGGGGGCGCCGCACCCGTCCTTCAATGTGAGTCGGCGTTGAATCCAAGAGCCGCCCGGAATTCCAACTGAGTCGAAACCCAGGCAGGCAGGTGGGCCCAAAAGGGGCATGTTGGAAACAGGTGGAAAACACGGATTTCTCGGTCACGTTGTCTTCCGGTCCCGTTGCAACGTGGCCCACTCAAACGGATGGCCATCGATCGAGGATGAGCTGTTGTCACCATTTTTTCTGTCGTTGAGCCGCCAGTAATCTTGTCCGGAGGATCAAAAGAGAGAGAGAGAGAGAGAAAGAGAAAATGAGAGAGAGAGAGAGAGAGACAGACGGGATTTTTTTGTCCGCCGCGCATGGTTCTGCTCCTTCCTTCATCAGGATGTTGTCTTCCTCGATGGCTGACGGGGCTCCGGGCTGGAAGGAGACACCCCTCCCCCCCACCAAAGGAAGGGCGTCTCCGTTGATTAGTGACCTGCACAGGTGGACACAAAGAGAGGGTGCGAGTCAAAGAAGGGAACATAGCAGTGAGGGAAAGATGGATGCCAAGGATTTATTTATTCATTTTCTTTTCTTTCTCTCTCTCTCTCTTTCCTCCTTCCCCTCCTTGTTTTTCTTTTTCGTTCCTTCTTTTTCCTTCCCTTCTTTCTTTCTCTTTCCTTCCTTCCTTCCTTCCTCCCTCCTTCTTTCCTCCTCTGCCCTTTCTCCCTTCGTCCCCTCCTGTCTTATTTTTCTTCTCTTTCCTTTCTTCTTGCCCCCTCCCTCCATTCTTCCTTTCTCCTCCTTCCTTCTTTCTTTCTTTCCTCCCTCCCTCCCTCCCTTCCTTCCTGTTTCTTTCCTCCTCTGCCCTTTCTCCCTTCCTCCCCTCCTGTCTTATTTTTCTTCTCTTTCCTTTCTTCTTGCCCCCTCCCTCCATTCTTCCTTTCTCCTCCTTCCTTCTTTCTTTCTTTCCTCCCTCCCTCCCTCCCTTCCTTCCTGTTTCTTTCCTCCTCTGCCCTTTCTCCCTTCCTCCCCTCCTGTCTTATTTTTCTTCTCTTTCCTTTCTTCTTGCCCCCTCCCTCCATTCTTCCTTTCTCTTCCTTCCTTCTTTCTTTCTTTCCTCCCTCCCTCCCTCCCTTCCTGTTTCTTTCCTCCTCTGCCCTTTCTCCCTTCCTCCCCTCCTTTCTTATTTTTCTTCTCTTTCCTTTCTTCTTGCCCCCTCCCTCCATTCTTCCTTTCTCCTCCTTCCTTCTTTCTTTCTTTCCTCTCTCCCTCCCTCCCTCCCTCCCTCCCTTCCTTCCTCTTTCCTCCTCTGCCCTTTCTCCCTTCCTCCCCTCCTGTCTTATTTTTCTTCTCTTTCCTTTCTTCTTGCCCCCTCCCTCCATTCTTCCTTTCTCCTCCTTCCTTCTTTCTTTCTTCCCTCCCTCCCTTCCTTCCTTCCATCCTTTTCTTTCTTTCTATTCCTTCTCTTTCCTTCCCTTCTAGGGTTCTTCTTGGAGAGAGGAAGCAATTTTTTTACTTACAGCATATCATTCTCCTCACGACAGGGAATTACCTCAACAGAGGCAATTTTTTTAACTCTACAGTGTATCTGTGTGTATCACTACATCTCCCGGTGTGCACTCATTCTCCTCACGACGGGGAATTACCTCAACAGAGGCATTTTTTTTTTACTCTACAGCGTATCATTCTCCTCACGACAGGGAATTACCTCAACCGAGGCAATTTTTTTACTCTACAGTGTATCTGTGTGTATCACTACATCTCCCGGTGTGCACTCATTCTCCTCACGACGGGGAATTACCTCAACAGAGGTAATTTTATGTTACTCTACAGCGTATCTGTGTATATCACTACGTCTCCTGGTGTGCACTCATTCTCCTCACGACAGGGAATTACCTCAACAGAGGTAATTTTATTTTACTCTACAGCGTATCATTCTCCTCACGACGGACAATTACCTCAGCAGAGGTAATTTTATTTTACTCTACAGTATATCTGAGGCCATTTTTTTACTCTACAGTGTACCTGTGTGTATCACTACATCTCCCGGTGTGCGCTCATTCTCCTCACGATGGGAAATTACCTCAACAGAGGCATTTTTTTTTTTACTCTACAGCGTATCATTCTCCTCACAACGCGGAATTACCTCAGCAGAGGTAATTTTTTTACTCTACAGTGTACCTGTGTGTATCACTACGTCTCCCGGTGTGTGCTCATTCTCCTCATGACAGGGAATTACCTCAGCAGAGGTATTTTTTTTTACTTTACAGTGTATCTGTGTGTATCACTATGTCTCCCGGTGTGCGCTCATTCTCCTCACAACGGGGAATTACTTCAACAGAGGTAATTTTATTTTACTCTACAGCGTATCATTCTCCTCACGACGGACAATTGCCTCAGCAGAGGTAATTTTATTTTACTCTACAGTATATCTGAGGCCATTTTTTTACTCTACAGTGTACCTGTGTGTATCACTACATCTCCCGGTGTGCGCTCATTCTCCTCACGATGGGAAATTACCTCAACAGAGGCATTTTTTTTTTACTCTACAACATATCATTCTCCTCACAACGCGGAATTACCTCAGCAGAGGTAATTTTTTTACTCTACAGTGTACCTGTGTGTATCACTACGTCTCCCGGTGTGTGCTCATTCTCCTCATGACGGGGAATACCTCAGCAGAGGTATTTTTTTTTTACTCTACAGTGTATCTGTGTGTATCACTACGTCTCCCGGTGTGCCTGATTCTTCTCACAACGGAGAATTACCTCAAAAGAACAGGCGGGTAGTAACCCCGTCAGTTACCTTTCAGGACTACGCCGCAGTTGAAGCGGCTGTAGACGCCCCGGGATTTCAATCGGACGACAACCCCCTTGGGGCCCTTGCTATGGTAGGTCACGGCGAACTTCTCATAGGGCGGGATGAGGACCTCCCTTTCGTGCGGGTAGTACGAGAGGTCGTAAACGGGCACGCCGTGGCAGGTCTTGATAGAGAAAAAGGTGTCCTGCCCGAAGTTTTGAGCCACTGCTTTGAGCAATGATGCTGACGTGAACTGCCCGAAGCGGACGGCCTGCGTGTAGTGGGCCTTGAACTTGATGCCTTTGACCCCGCGGAAGACCTCGTAGCATTGACCCGGAACCTTCCGGATCTTCATCACCTTGGTGAGGAGGAAGTGGAAATCCTTGTAGGGAAATTTGTTGTAAGCCTGTTTGGATTGTCCGCCGACGCGGACGGCCTGGTTGAAATCTCTGTACAGGCCGCCGGCCATGGTGTATGCCACCACGGCGGTGCCGTAGACGGGATGGATGGAGCTGGTGACGCTTTGGCTAAGTTGGGCCCAGTGCCATCGGGCCTTTTGCCAGGTGGCCCAATATTTCGGTGGGACGGGAAGATATCCGGGCGTCTGCACCTTCAGCTCTCTCTTAGCGCCGCAGCCATGGAACTGGTCGTCCACCGAATTCTTGGCCATGTCGAGGGGAATATTTTGCAGACCCCAGAGCTGTCCGAGAAAAAGAAGGACATGAAGTTAATATTGATTGTTTTGTTTGCTATTGTGTTTGTGCTCCTCTCTCTCTCTCTTTCCTTCTTTACCACCTCTCCTGTTTTTCTCTCCCCCCTCTGCCCACCCAACACAGATCATCAGCGTTTGGAAGGGACCCCCATAGGTCATCTAGTCCCAACCCCTCAACCCCTTCCTGTCCAAGCGGGAGACCCAAGGGGCCATTTCAGACCCAAGGCACAGTCCAATCTCTTGTAAACGCAACTAAGAGGTTTCACAGCAGGAAGTGGCTTTTGGGGGGGGGGGGTAAAGTGGAAAGGGGGCCTGTTAGCCTGTCCATCTGGCAACCCCCACATCCCCCTCCCCATGGAAAGAGAGGAAGAATCTGCTACCTGCACAGGTGCGGCGAGGCATCCGATCAGGAACAAGGCCCGGAGCCCACGGACGGACGGCGTCTTCATGGCGACTCCTGAGAGACAAAGCAAAGAGAAGGGAAGGGGCAGGGAGGGGTGGGGGGGGTGAAACCCATCCACCATCTTGATACAACGGGGAGCAAGTTCAGTCCCACCCATCCAGTGAGAAGGGTTGGAGAGCTCAAGGTGGAAAGGACGAAGTCCTTGGGGGCTCTCTTGAGTTTTAGTGGGAGTTGTTGGTTTTCTTTGGCAGACATTGCACGACCCGTCTGGGGAACGTCATCAGGGTTAGAAGAGAGGAGGAGAAGGAGAAGGAAAAGTAGGGGAAGGGGAAGAAGAAGAAGAAGAAGAAGAAGAAGAAGAAGAAGAAGAAGAAGAAGAAGAAGAAGAAGAAGAGAAGAAGAAGAAGAAGAAGAAGAAGAAGAAGAAGAAGAAGAAGGGGGAGGAGGAGGCAGAGGAAGGAGAAGGAGAAGGAGGAGGGAGGGGAGGGGAGGGAAGGGAAGGAAGGAAGGAAGGAAGGAAGTGTGAGGTCCTTGGGGGCTCTCTTGAGTTTAGTGGGAGTTGTTGGTTTTTTTTGGCAGATGTTGCACGACCTTGTCTGGGGAATATTATCAGTGTTAGAAGAGAGGAAGAGGAGGAGGAGGAAAAAATAGAAGAAGAAATAGGAGAAATAGAAGAAGAACAAGGAGGAGGAGGAGAAATAGAAGAAGAAGAACAAGGAGGAGGAGGAGGAAGAAGGAGAAGGAGAAAAAGGAGGAGAAGAAGAAGAGGAAGAGGAAAGAGGAGAAGGAGGAAGAAGGAGGAGAGAAGAAGAGGAGGAGGAGGAGGAAAAGGAGAACAAGAAGAAAAAAGGAGAACAAGAAGGAGAAGAGGAAGAGGAAAGAGGAGGAGGAGGGAGGAGGAAAGGAGAAGGAGAAGAAATAGAAGAACAAGGAGGAAGAAGAGGGAGGAAGAAGGAGGAGGAGAAGGAGAAGGAGAAGGAGAAAAAGGAGGAGAAGAAGAAGAGGAAGATGAAAGAGCAGAAGGAGGAGGGAGGAGGAGAAATAGAAGAAGAGAAGAACGAGGAGGAGGAGGAAGAAGAAGGAGAAGGAGAAAAAGGAGAAGAAGAAGAGCAAGAGGAAGAGGAAAGAGGAGAAGAAGAAAGAGGAGGAGGACAAGAAAAAAAAGAAGAATAGAAGAAGGAGGAGGAGGAAGGAGAAGGAGAAGAAGAAATAGAAGAAGAAGAAGAACAAGTAGGAGGAGGAGGAGGAAGAAGGAGTAGAAGAAAAAGAAGAGAAGAGGAAGAGGAAAGAGAAGAAGAAGATGAAGAAGAAGGAGGAGGAGGAGGAGGAAAGGAGAATGAGAAGAAGAAGAAGAAAAAGGAGAAGAAGAAGGAGGAGAAGAAGAAGAAATAGAAGAAGAACAAGGAGGAAGAAGAGGAAGAAGGAGAAGGAGGAGGAGAAGAAGAAGAGCAAGAGGAAGAGGAAAGAGGAGAAGAAGAAAGAAGAGGAGAAGAAGAAAAAAAGAATAGAAGGAGGAGGAGGAGGAAGAAGAAGGAGAAGGAGAAGAAGAAAAAGGAGAAGAAGAAGAGGAAAGAGAAGAAGACAGAGGAGGAGGAGGAGGAGGAGGAGAAGAAGAAGAAAAAGGAGGAGAAGAAATAGAAGAAGAAGAACAAGGAGGAGGAGGAGGAAGAAGAAGAGAGAAAGAAGAGGAGGAGGAGGAGGAGGAAGAAGGAGGAGGAGGAGAAGAAGAAAAAGGAGAAGAAGAAGAAGAACAAGAGGAAGAGGAAGTGGAAAG
>JAUCBL010001210.1:0-19908 GCA_033807585.1 Hydrophis major | reverse complement strand
ACTGAATAGTAAAATGTAGGTTTTACTTCCAGTAAATGGTTAAGCAAAGTCCAACAAGCAGTTCAAGTCATACACGGTTAAAGCAGTCAGTATTCAGTCCAGGGATAATCCAAAATCAAAGTCCAGTATCATAAACAATTCAGTAAATAGACTCACAGCAATCCAAGAAGAATGATGATCAGCAACAGTCAATAGGGGAAAATGCAGGAACCAAGAACATCAAACATCAGAACATCAGAACATCTAGCAACTAATAACAGGACAGAACAACCCAGGTTTCTGGCTCCAACTTGTCGCTGTTTGAGGAACCACACCGAATTACAATTTTAGCATTCCCTTAAAGAGACAGTATTAAATGTCTATCCTGGTTCATACACTACTCAAAAAAATAAAGGGAACACAAAAATAAGACATCCTAGATGTCTTATTAAATACTTTGTTCATTACATAGTTGAATGTGCTGATAACAAAATCACAAAAAATTATCAATGGAAATCAAATGTAGCAACCCATGGAGGTCTGGATTTGGAGTTACACTCAAAATTAAAATGGAAAAAACCACTACAGGCTGATCCAACTTTGATGTAATGTCCTTAAAACAAGTCAAAATGAGCCTCAGTAGTGTGCGTGGCCTCCACGTGCCTGTATGACCTCCCTACAATGCCTGGGCATGCTTCTGATGAGGTGGCGGAAGGTCTCCTGAGGGATCTCCTCCCACACCTGGACTAAAGCATCCCCCAATCCCTGGACAGTCTGTGGTGCAATGTGGCGTTGGTGAATGGAGCGAGACATCATGTTGCAGATGTGCTCAATTGGATTCAGGCCTGGGGAACGGGCAGGCCAGTCCATAGCATCAATGCCTTCATCTTGCAGGAACTGCTGACACACTCCAGCCACATGAGGTCTAGCATTATCTTGCATTAGGAGGAACCCAAGGTCAACTGCAGCAGCATATGGACTCACAAGGGGTCTCAGGATCTCACCTCGGTACCTAATGACAGTCAGGCTACCTCTGGCGAGCACATGGAGGGCTGTGCAGACCCCTAAAGAAATGCCACCCCACACCATGACTGACCCACTGCCAAACCGGTCATGCTGGAGGATGTTGCAGGCAGCAGAATATTCTCCACGGCATCTCCAGACCCTGTCACATGTGCTCAGTGTGAAGCTGTGTTCATCTGTGAAGAGCACAGGGCACCAGTGGCAAATTTGCCAATCTTGGTGTTCTCTGGCAAATGCCAAAAGTCCTGCACGGTGTTGGGCTGTAAGCACAACCCGCACCTCTGGACATCAGGCCCTTGTACCACCCTCATGGAGTCTGTTTCTGGCCGTTTGAATAGCCACATGCACATTTGTGGCCCGCTGGAGGTCATTTTGCAGTGCTCCTCCTGCCCCTCCTTGCACAAAGGCGAAGGTAGCGGTCCTGATGCTGGGTTGTTGCCCTTCCATGGCCTACTCCATGTCTCCTGATATACTGGCCTATCTCCTGGTAGTGCCTCCATGCTCTGGACACTACACTAACAGACACAACAAACCTTCTTGCCACAGTTCACACTGATGTGCCATCCTGGATGAGCTGCACAATCTGAGCCACTTGTGTGGGTTGTAGACTCCGTCTCATGCTACCACTAGAGTGAAAGCACCGCCAGCATTCAAAAGTGACCAAACCATCAGCCAGAAAGCATAGGAACTATGGTCTGTGCTCACCACCTGCAGAACCACTCCTTTATTGGGGATGTCTTGCTAACTGCCTATGCTTTCCACCTGTTTTCTATTCCATTTGCGCAACAGCATGTGAAATTGACTGTCAATCAGTGTTGGTACTTAAGTGGACAGTTTGATTTCACAGAAGTGTGATTGACTTGGAGTTACATTGTGTTGTTTAAATGTTCCCTTTATTTTTTTGAGCAGTGTATATTTCCAACCCAACTGTTAGGTATCAGCTCCTAAAAGTGTTTGGCTACTTTTAATATGGGTGGGCTTCAATTCCCAGAATCCTCCAAACTGCAGCATGAATAGAATAGAATGAAATAGAATAAAATAGAATAGAGAACAGAATAAGAGAGAATAGAATAGAATAATAGTAGAACAGATCAGAATGACAGAGTTGGAAGGGACCTTGGAGGTCTTCTAGTCCAACCCCCTGCTTAGGCAGGAAACCCTATACCACTTCAGACAAAATGCTTATCCAATCTCTTCTTAAAAGCCTCCAGTAATGGAGCATCCACAATTTCTGGAGGCAAGTTGTTCCACTGATTAATTGTTCTCACTGTCAAAAAAAAAAGTCTTAATTCCAGGTTGCTTCTCTCCTTGATAGGTTTCCACCCGTTGCTCTGTGTCCTGCCTTCAGCTGCTTTGGAGAATAGGTGGACCCCCTCTTCGTTGGGGCAGCCCCTCAAATACTGGAAGGCTGCTACCACATCATCCCTCGTCCTTCTTTTCATTAAAGTAGACATACCCAATTCCAGCAACCATTTCTTATAACGTTTTAGTGTCTTTATATGTTTTAGCATGCTCGAACTGGCGGTAAAAGAAAGCCATTGGTCAAGAATAACCAAATTCAGTCATGTGACCACGAAGGAGAGAGGTATTTTATGACAGACAGAAATGCTTTATCGCCACTGCAAACATTTGTGAAAGCATCTGGTTGGAAAAGGTGAGAACTACCTGTACTTACAGAAGCAGCATGCTGTTCCGTTACGTCCATGTCAGCTACAGGAGAAATTTCTTTCTACAGAAAACACAGACAAAAAATACAATTTTAAGAGGGAAGGATGGAGGGTGGGAGAGAAAACAACAGCGGATGTCTTTTTACAGAAAACATATGTGTGTGTAGATTGCTTGACTTCCTTACAAATACGGGAATTCTGGATCCTCTAACAAAGATTGAGAAGAGGAAGGTACAGGATTGAAAAGTTAACAGGGGACTTAGAGGAAGGAGTTGGCTGATATGGCAGAATTGATTATTTAATTAAAGAATACAAATGCTTTTCTTTCCAAAGATCTTGATAGGAATGGCCAGTTTATATTATTATGAAAAAAATAGAAGTGATTTGATGTGAATGCCTTATTATACTGCGACAGTGTCGGAAGAGAAAAATGCTTCTTTTTTCCTTCCCTTAATCCTTCTTTACTTTTCTTCCCACCCCCTTTCTCCACCCATTGGCTTCCTTTTTTCTTTCCTATTTTGTATCTTATTTTATTGTAGAACTTAATAACAATATTAATGGCAAAGAGGAGAGGCAGGGAAGGAGGGAGGGAGAGGGGGAGAGAGAGAAGTTAACAGTTATGTGCCTCAGTCGCAACAGTGAGAATTGGATGATGGTCTGGACCAGATTTTTGGCCCACGGAACACTTCAATGTTCAGGGAACCTTCCCCCCTTTTAAGACCCAAAACTAAGAATGTGGCTCAAAACAAAATAAAAGGAGGTTATTTTCCAGGTTGGACCTCTCTAAGAACCATTTGGGAAATTGAGGCTGCTGACAGCTGGGTTCCCTTAAAAAGAGACCAGTGATTTTTTTGGGGGGGAGGTAATCCTCACCACCAGCTGAGTAATAATTTGTTGCAGCTCCACTACTAGTTCTAGCTGTTCTTTCAGTTCTTTGTCCTCCACTGATGTCAGCAGCTGTTGCAGGTCCAGGTGTAACCTGAAATTTCAAGATGAAATAGAACATAGGGCTGGGAAGGACCTCAGAGGTCTTCTAGTCCAACCCCCTTGCTCAAGGCAGGAAACTTGCACCAAAAACCTCCAATGTTGGAGGTTTACGACCGTCGATTATTTGTTCTCCCTGCCAGGAAATCTGTCCTTCATTCTAATCTTAGATACTCGATGTTGCTCCCTTAAAAGTGAATGTTTGTTTGGCTGGTAGCCTGTAATCCCGGCTTTTTTTTTCCCCTTTGTCTAAACCAGTGTTTTTCAACTTTGGTCACTTTTAAGATGGGTGGATTTCGATTCCCAGAATTCCCCAGCCAGCATGTTACCTTTGACTTTGCCAAAGAGAGTCGGAAGTTGGTGCCTTTTTCCTTTTTTCCTTCCATGACACTATACTCTCTTTTCTCCTACCTCCCTTCTCACTTTTTCATCTTTCTTTTTCTTTGTATTTTATACTGATAGTTTTAACGGAGCAATCCACCCATCTTAAAAGCTCCCCAGGTCGAAAAAATACCAGTGATCCTTGACTTACGACCCCAAATTGGGAGCACAAGTCCCCACATTGCTAAGTGTAGGGGCGCTTAAGTGAGCCACATCCGATTTTACTTTTCATCCCAGGGTGGTTAAGTGAATCACCGCGGTTATTCGGTGAATTATGCGGTCGTTAAGCGAACCCGATTTCTCCCGTGGGCTTCACTTTTTGGAATGGTCTCAAATGGCGACCAGGTCACCTCAGGATGCGGCAACCGTCATAAATATGGCTGCCAAAGGCGTGAAATTTTGATCAGGTGACTGTGAGGGAATGCTGCAACACTCCTGTTGTAAGGGCAGGGCCAGTCCTTACATCCCTTTTTTTTCAGCGCCGCCGTAGCTTCGAACGGTCGCTAAACAAGGTCGACCCTGTATCGAGCTCCCTTTCCATATTTCTGACGCAGTGGTGGATCCCATGCAGCAAACGGTCGCTAAACAGGTGCGCGAAGGAGCTACTTACGCTGCGTGTCCTCGGAGCTCTTCTAGCTTCAGATTGATCCTCTTTTTCTGCTCTTCCTCCTGCGGAAATGGGAAAAGGCTTCAGATTATGAGGAGAGTTGCTATGGTGTTAGTTAAGAGGGGCCCTGTATAGGTAGTCCTCAACTTACGACCATGATTGAGCCCAAAATTCATGTTGCTAAATGAGAAATTTGTGGGTTTTGCCACCATTTTCCGACTTTCCTCGCCCAGTTTGTTAAGTGAATCATCCTGGTTATTAATTTAGTCACATGGTTGTTAAGCAAATCCGGCTTCCCCGTTGGCTTCGTCTGAAGGACGCAAAAGGGGATCAACGTGACACCCCCCCCCCCGGATATTGCAACCATTGTAAGTATGACCCCGTTGTCAGCATCCAAATGTAAAACACGTGACCACAGGGATGCTGCCATGGTCCCAAGTCTGAAAAATGGCTAAAAGTCACTTTTTTGGGCACCGTTTTTAACTTAGAATGGTCACTAGATTAGATTAGATTAGATTAACAGAGTTGGAAGGGACCTTGTAGGTCATCCAGTCAAACCCCCCGCCCAAGCAGGAGACCCTACATCATTTCTGACAAATGGCAATCTCTTCTTGAAAGCCTCCAGGGATGAAGCTCCCACAACTTCCGAAGGCAACTTCTGTTTCATCAGTCAATTGTTCTCCCTGTCAGAAAGTTTTCTCCTTATTTCCAGGTTGATTCTCTCCTTTGATCAGTTTCCATCCATTGTCTGGCCTTTGGTGTCTTGGAAAATAGCTTGACCCCCTCCTCCTCTCTGTGGCTGCCCCTCAAATATCGGAAGACGGCTATCCTGTCTCCCCTGGTCCTTCTCTTCCCTAGATTAGCCAGGCCCAGTTCCTGCTATCGTTCTTCATGTTTTAGCCTCCAGTCCCCTCATCACCCTGGTTGCTCTTCTTCTCTGCACTTTTTCTAGAGTCTCAACATCCTTTTTATAGTGTGGTGACCAAAACTGGATGTAGTACTCCAGGTATGGAGTATTCTAGGTGTGACCCAAGGAATCTGTTGTAAGTTGAGGACTAACAGTATTATTTTTCTTCATCTCCCTGTCTCTTGAAAACACATTCCAAATACAGGAAGGGAAAGCGTAACACTTGATTGCGAATTCCTTATTTTTTTTTTATTTTTTTTTGAGGGGGAGTGGAGGAACAGGTCCTTTAGCAGGAACTTTCTACCCCAGCGTGGGAAGAGCAGCACTTCTGGTAGGTGTGGGCCTTACCACGATTCCCCTCTCCAATATCAGAGTAATCTGACCGAGCACTTCATGCAAGGTACGACTGAGTTTTTCATTCTCTTCCAAGAGCGAGTGGTTTCTCTCCATCAGGGCTTGGAGGTTTTCTTCAGGATCAGCTCTGTTGAGAAGGGGAGGAGGGAAGAGTTAGACCTATCCCAATGCTCCAGAAACACACACGCACACCAGTATGTCAGGGCTCTCCAAATTGGGCCACTTTTTAAAAGACTGGTGCGCTTCGACTCCCAGAATTCTTTCCCCAGACGGCATGCGGGGCTGGGGGATTCTGGGAGTTGGATATCCACCAGTCTTTAAAAGAGGCCAGATTGAAAGAGCCCTGCTATTAATTGATACCTGCAGAATGGGAAAGACTGGCACTGTTTTCCCGTTTCTTTCCTGGTACGATTCAAGACCTATGTGGCAGGAGCCTTGCTACCTTTCCCTATCTGTCCTTTCAGGTCAGGTAGGGTGAGCCACGCTCCTAGTCCCTTTCCCCCCTAATACTGCATCTGATGGGGTCTAGAAAGCAGACTGGGGTAGCCCCTGTTCCCTATCAAACATCTTAGCTCTCTGAAGTTTGGCACGCCTCCATCTTTCTAACTTTCCTCAAGACTTAAAAGGGCCTGCCTTTTCTCTCCCAAGTGTTAATAGTCAATTGGACGATGGCACGTTAGCACGGATTGGCGCCGGGGTCTTGTGGTTTCAATCCCAAAGGTGCTTTTTCAAGAAGCAAATGGACTTTCTGGTTTTTCCTTGAAGACGAGGCCATCTAGGTCCAAATTGAACAGCCCTCTCTCAACTGAGGGGGCAGGAGACGACCACATCTATCTCCAGTCTATAAATGAGTCCTTTCAGCAGTTCTAAGGCAGCTCCACACCCATTTGCAATGCTCAGGTGACCCTGAGGACAGAGATAAACGTCCAGGTGACCTCAATGGCTCTCTAAAAGGATAGAAATGACCAGCTGTCTGCAAGGGATATAAATCCTTCCATTCCCCTCCAGCCAGCCAGAGCTGAAGAAGCTTCTTGGATGAGAAGCAAAATGTCTTCAAGGAAAAACCAAGAAAGTCCAGTTATCTCTTGAAAAAAACGCACCTTTCGGACAACCATGACCTGGATGACTGAGAATCTCCATAGACATTGTGGTTTTAAGATTTTACGTTTTAGCAGGTTGAATTTTATAGCTTTTAGAATGACTTGTGTTTTTCTAATGTTGAATGGGAAGTTGCCCAGGGTTAGTTGAAAGATGGGAGGCTGTTTTAATAATGTTTTAAATAATACAGAGAGAGAAGATGGGCAGTTCCCTAAAAGTCACCCATAAGTCCCATTTAGGCTAATGGCTTTATTTCCAATTCTGAGTGGGAAGAATCACTTAGTTTGGTGATAATGACTAGAAAAAAATTAATTTCCCTCCAACCATAAATCACATACTTCAGAAGCCCTGTGCAATCAAGTTCAGGAGGATATTTATAGCTGAGGGTTGGACTAAAAGCTTCGTGGTTTTCTGAAAGACAGTTCATGGCTCAGCTAGGGAACAACGTCAGTGCTACAAAAGAGGGGACTTTGTGGAGTGGAGGAGGAAGGGGTGGAGGAAAGGAAGCACTGTGAGGTCCCTGCTGGTCTCTGAGCTTGGTGATTTTTCTGCAGACCTTTCATGACCAAACAAGGTAACATCATTAGTGCTAAAATCTTTTTTTCCACCTTTATTTTATTAAGTCTACAAAAAAACAACCCAGCTCAGAGAGCACCAAGGATACCACAATCAATACCGGCACGGGACGACAAAAACCTTCCAAGTCTTCAGGGATTTAGGGACCCTCATTCCTTACCGAAGAGACACCGGCAGAGTTCCTCCATGCGCTTGAAGCAGTAACACTTGCAATTCTTGGACCTGGAGACCAGAACAGAGACCAAGGGCCTGAATTTTAGGATTTTACCAGACTTTATCGAACTGGAGCTTGTCCAAGTCAATGAGAAGATTTCTCACAACTTTATAACGCCCACCTCGCATGCCCGAGCCAACGTGCCAGACTGTGTCCGTCTTACCTGTTGTTTCAAGTGGATGATTTCGGCCGCCTGAGGGTCAATATTCACAATCGGCTTGTTCTTTATTTTTCGGGCCCGATCGGCGTAGCGGAGGGTGTTCAATATCTCTTCAAGGTTGGAGTCTGCTGGGCTCACACAGGCAACCATCAGCGTGTGGCTGTTGCCCCCCAAGGAGTCTGAAACGGAAACAGATTCGGTGGAGTTACTGAGACGAAGAGCAGCGAGAAGCCCGGTGGTCTCCCCTCCCTCCGCAGAGTGACTGGACCATCTGTAAGGCCTGCCTCCATTCTATTCTGACCAAGCTCCCCAAACACAACAAACCCTCTGAAGTGAACTCAAAGATTCCTTTATTGGGAGCGCCGGCAGCCCTGGCAGGTTAACAAGTCTATCCATGCGGGAGATGAACAGTTGTCATCTCCACCCCCTGCCTTTTATCCCCAGAGCTAGAGTAGGGCTTCACTAACAGCAGTGGCTCTTCCACCCCAAGGACCGGCCCATGGATTTCCACTGCTCTCCTCTCCTCTGCCTCTAACCATCTGCACGTCAGGCACTGGACCCTTCTTTTTCATCAGCCACCTCCAGACCTGGGGGCTGTTGACTCTCATCTGAGGGCTGATGGATGGCCCAGGCTCCTCTGCCTGTGTGTCTCTCTCTCTCTCTGCCAGCCCCATTCTCTCTTCCCCCTCGGAGCTCTCAGGTTGCCTTGATGGTGACCCTGACTCCCATGCCTCTTCCTCTGATTCGGCTGCTGGAGAGGGCGGCAGCTGACAGGCCACAGCACGTTCAAAACTCAAGAAAGAAAACCCCCCAACTCCATTGGATTAGAGAAGAGGTACTTTTACTAAGTGTGGTAGCAGTGAAAACAAGGCAAGATCTGATTCAAAATGCGTGACTGTTATACATTGAAAAGTCATCCCAAACCAACATCCAGTACAATGCTATGGGAAAACTCTGCAGGTATTTCTCGCATCTGTAATCTTAGGAAAGTTGGCCTCGACAGAGTATAAACAATTCCTCTCAGTGGCACCCTAATTCATGAGTGCAAACCTCCCACCCAGTTTTCATGGGACTACTAGACACCAGGTCACTTCCCTATCCCAAATGCCCATCTCTCCCTCTCCATTTCTATGGCAACCGAGAAAGCAAGCCTGCTGCAGAAACCTATGCTGGAGATCCAGCAGATAACATTATTCTCACCTTGAAGAAGTCTGGTTAACTTTGAGTCACGATAAGGGACAAAGCTGCCCTTCTTGGATTCGTCTCCCAGGGCGCTGATGACGTTTCCCAGGCAAAGCAGCCCTTTGTTGATGTTAATTCCTGCAGACAGTTAAGAAAGGAAATGGGTCATCAGATGCAATCCGAGTGAGACCTTCATCCCTTTGGGAAAAAGAGACGGGTATGCCGGAACAACCCTTCTTCTGCAAGATACAGGCAGTCCTTGAATTATGATCGTAATGGAGCCTGTAAGAGTTGACAGTTGTAAAGTGAGTCACTATGTAACCGGACTCGGGTTCTGATTTGTTTTTTTAACCTTTTTTGTGGTGGTCATAAATATCGCAGTTGTTAAGAGAACCCATGGTTTGCGACAGGTGTTTATGACTAAAATCAGAAGTGAACATCAATTTCGGGCAAGATTGCTTTGACAAGCCCCCAAATGTATTCATGCAACCGTGTGTGTGTGTGTTTGTGTGTGTGTGTATGTGTGTGTGTATTTGTTTGTTTGTGTGTATATGTTGTAACTTTGAAACAGGTACTCCTCAACTTATGATAACTGAGCCCAGCATTTCCATCGCTAAGCAAGGCCGCTGTTAAATGAGTTAGGCACCATTTCCAACCTTTCTTGCCACAGTTGTTAAACGAATCACTGCAATTGTTAAGTTAGTAACACGGTTGTTAAGAGAATCTTGGCCTCAAAATGGACCCACGTGTTCCTGGGATACGGCAACCTCATAAATGCGAACCACTTTGCAAGAGCCCAAATTTTAATCCCATAACCATGGGAACGCTGCGACAATTGTCAGACTGAAAACCATTCATAAGCCACTTTTTTCAGTGCTGGTCATAACTTCCAACCTTCACTAGATGAATGGCTGTATGTCAAGGGCTATCTATAGTAAGCAGATCTTGGGAGGTCAGTTGTAACTTCAAATGGTCACTAAGAGATAGTGTCATAAGTCAAGGACTATCTGTAAACCAGCTCGTTCAGCTCTTTCCTTTTTAGTAACATAAAAGAAAAATTAAAGGGCCATTTCTCAGGGTTTCCAACCGCTAGCAGTTCCACTCCACCAAAGAGGTTTTTGCTTTGATTTGATAGTCCCAAAGATGCTTTTTTCAAGAGGCAATCGGACTTTTTGGTTTTTCTTTGAAAACATTTCGCTTCTTATCCAAGAAGTATCTTTAGCTCTGAAGGGATGGAAGGGAATGGAAGGATCTGACTCTGTAAAAGGATGCAAAGGACCAGCTGTCTGCAAGGAGTATAAATCCTTCCATTCCCCACTATCCAGCCAGAGCTGAAGAAGCTTCTTGGATGAGAAGCAAAACACCTTCAAAAAAAAACCAGAAAGTCCAGTTGCCTCTTGGAAAAAAAAAAAAAAAGACACCTTTGGGACAACCACAACCTGGATGGTTGAGGAGCTATATAGATCTTGACCTGGTAATTTCCCCCTTTTTACCTTCTCGAAAACGGTTTCCTTCTGCTTTGGTCTTCTTTTGCCTCTCCGAACCAGCCAAGTCAACCAGATGCAATTTTGAAAGAAATCTAACGTTCCTAAACCGGAAACATTCTGTTAACTCAGAAGGCAAACCAATGGCAAAGGCTGGGATTTGAGAAAAGCTTTAATGTGGAGTATTTCAAACATTTAACTGGATCTCCCGGGAACCCAATTTAATTAAATTAGGAAACCCACAGGGGGCGGGGGGGGGGGGTGTTCCTGTCTTTCAATATCTCTTGTGGTCCTAGAATAACTCCTATGTATTTAGATTTCTTTTTAATTCCACCTTTATCGTTTTTATAAACAATTCAAGCTGGCAAACATAGACAATCTTTTCTCTTCCTCCTGTTTTCCCCAGCACAACCCTGTGAGTTGAATAGAGAGGGTCTGGCCCAAAGTCACCCAGCTAGCTTTTATGCTTAAGGTGGCACTGGAACTCAGAGTCCCCTAGTGATTGGCCCAGTCACCTAGACGGCTTTCAGGCCTCAGGTAGAACTAGAACTCCCAATTCCCTAGTGATTGACCCAAAGTAACCCAGCTGGCTTTCATGCCTGAGGTAGAATTAGAACTCACTGTCTCCTGGTTTCTAGCCTGGTGCCTTCAGCACTAGACGAAAGTTATCAAAAAAAGACTGCAAGCCCCATAAAAAGGTTGGTTATCCTGACATCTTTCTTACTTGTCAGCCTTGCTTTTCTGCTCCACCCACATGGTGAAGATGGCATGGGAGCGGGAGTTCTGCATATTCATCGCGGTTGCTGCAACGGTTCGGGAGTTGTTGCCTTGTTCCAGGCAGAGGATGGTCTCATGTGCACTTGTCACCATGTGCTCTGTGAGACCCCAAACCTGTGGGTGGAAGCAAGAGAAAAAAAATCCTAGTGTTCCTGAGGATGGCATTCCTTACGTGTTCAGAACTATGACGGGCTGCAGACTTCCGGTTTGCAGGCTCCGGCGGCAGGCAGGAATCTGTGATCGTGCACGGTTTCTGCCTGGGCTCGCCACTGGAGCGTCCCGAGCCAGTTGGCTCCGGGGCTAAGCCACCCCGTAGAGGTAGTGAAGACGGGGGAGATCGCCAGCAGGGTCGAGGAGAGCTGCATCTCTCCTCCTCAGCTGGCCAAACTCCCTTTCCTGAAGGCGGTAAGAGCAGCGGTCAGAAATGGCCGCCTCAAAGAAGAACTCAACCGGAAAAGACAGTGCAGGAGGAAGTTAAGAAGTGAAAGTTTTGGCTGACCGGGATAAAAAGCAACAACTAAGGTACCCTGGAATTTAAATTTTATAAAAGATAACATCGCTCCCAAAGAAGAGTCGGAAGCAGCAAATGAAAGTGAAAAGGGAAAGTTTTTTTTTTCTTCACTCTCCTTCCTCACATTGACAACGTAGAGAGCTGAATAAGAAATCGGAAAAATCCGCTTTGGCACCAATAGGTGATTAAACCGGAAATATAATAAAATGCCAAAGGGACAATAAAGATTTCTGAACACTAAAAAACTCTTTTTTTTTTTGCTATAAGTGGGGAGGGAGAGGAAAAGAATAAGTGCAGGATTTGGAAGGAGGAGTCTGCCTGAAATTCAAAAGAATCTAAAGTTAAATCTTAATATGACTTCTAAAAGATACATTTTAACTGGAACCTGGCAACTAAATAGTAACCCCAGGAAGAGAAAGTGAAAAAAAGAAGAAAGTGTTAAAAGAAACAGCTTGCGTGTATTTGGATTGCTTGGTGACTTTGAGACTTCTGGAAATTATATTTGAATGACTAAAAACAATTGAGTGGTTGTTTAAAAAAATTCTACAATGGCATCACTTATGGATGAACTGAAAATGGAATTTAAAAAATATAAAGAAGAGGCACAAAAAGGGAAGGACTCCTTTGGCTCCCTTTTTCAATTCTTAGAAATGTCGATCTGTACCTATGAGAAACTACAAGAAAAGTCTGCGCAACAAGAAGATTGGGACAAAGAAGAAGCCATCTTTAATGAACAAGTAACTCTATCTGGGGAAGAAAGGGGAAAGGGGGAAAAGAGAATGGAGAATTTAAGACTTAAAAAAACAGCCAAAAAAGGGAAAATAAGGTGAAAAGTGGATATAATGTTGGAAAGCAAGAGAAAGGGGGAATACAGAAGAGGGAAATGGAAGTGGAGAGACAGGGGGTAAAAAGGGGAGAGAGAAGAAGAAAGGGAAGAAGGAAGGGAAGAGAAGTTACAAAGGTTTGGAGCAAGATGTAAAGAAACAGGACTTATTTAGAGAAAATGGGTGAAAATTTAACTGAAAAAGGGATTCTCTAAAGGTACATAAGATTGTATTGTTATATTTGTAATAGAAATAATGTTAGAAAATTGGAAACAATATATGATTAAAAAGTGGGACAAAACAGTCAGTGTAATTCAGTGAAACTTTTGTGAACAAGATAAATGAAATGAAATAAATGAGAGAATTGCATTAGGAAGGAATGGGAACATTTTAACTACTCAATGTTTTATAAAATATAAGTGAAGTGGGGGGGAAGTAACTATGAAAAGTTTATAAGTGTTCCCATAGAAGTATGATACTTATTTGAAAAGTAATGTGTAAAATGTTTAAGATTTAAATGAATATTAATATAATGATAGAATTGAATTAGTTTTTAATTATATTATATATTTATATATTTTTTTCTTTTCTAAAAAATACAGTGTTTAGTTTTAGAATGTACCAAGCAGAATCCGAATGGAAGTTATGTATTATATTAAGTGTTATAATTTTAGGGGAAAGATATAAAGGCGTCATACCCCAGTCAGTGATTACAGGAGAAATTTTGTTTAATGAGAAAAGTTAATAGACAGTTGAAACAGGACACACAAAGAATATAAGTACAATGATTTGAATTGAGATGAAATAAACAGAATAAAATTGAGAAAGTTAAAAGAGGGGAGAAGCTATATAGAAAATGTAGAATGGTCATAAGATATAGAATGAAATATAAAAATGAACATGAACTTGAATTTGTGTCTGTACAAAGAGATGTAACCGGGGATCATGCTGCTTTCAAAGAAGATGTTTTATGTTTTGTTTGTTTATGTTTGTTTTTAAAAATCAATAAATTTTTCACACACACAAAAAAAGAACTACGCCGGGCTGAATTTTGGCCCACGCCTGGGACTTTGTAAAAGGTTATTTTTATCCTCTTTCATTAAGACTTGTTTCAGGGCTCCAGCCCTCGAGTCACAAGACCGTGATTCCCCACTTGCAGTTATTGAGAAATAGAACCATCGGGCTGGAAGAGAACCCAGAGGTCTTCTAAATCTAGTCCAGCCACCTGCTCAAGGCAGGAGGCCTGAATAGTTGTCCAATCTCTCCTTAAACCTTCCATTGTGGGAGCATTTACAACATCGTTCCACTGATTGTTCTCCCCGTTAGGAAATTTCTCCTTAGTGCTAAATACTCGATGTTGCTCCCTTAAAATTAGTAAAGTATTCAGAAAGAATCCTACCTTAATGCCTCCCTTGGGGTTTTCCCGAATGCTTATCTGAGTTCTTTCTTTGCCCGCTGCCAACAGATCTAAGATCTCTTCGTTGTAAATCTGAAGGCATCAAAAGACAATCAAGCTGAATAGAGCAGGCAATACATCAGGAGTGGGGAATTATGGCCCCTTTAATGACCTGCGGACTTCAAATCCCAGGATTCCCAAGCTAGCCAGGCTTAAATGACCTATGGCCTTTTAACTCCCAGGATTCCTGAGATAGCCATGCTGGCTCAGGAATTCTGGAAGTTCAGAGAATGTAAAAGGGCCATAGTTCCCCACCCCTGCAACAAATAAAAGCTGCATGGTCTTACATTAGCTGACGGTAGAATCTGTTTTCAAGTGAATTAACATAGAGTTTATAAGGAACTGTTTTAGCTTGGAAGCATTAAGTCAATATCGACCAAACAGCTAGTTAGCTGGCTGCCTGCCTGCTTAAAATAAACCCCTAGCCCTGATGAGGTTACCTAGCTAGTTCATAAACCGTCTGCAAGAAAACAGCCACAGTCAGTGGGCACCAAGGACCCCAGAGTCCTCCTCTTCCTCATCTCTGCCAACCCTCCTCCCTTCTAGCCCTGACGTTGTTACCTAGTGGGGATATGAAATGTCTTCCAGAAAACAACCTAACTCGGAGCAATCAAGGACCCCCTCAGTCCTCTTCTTTCTCCTCATCTCTGCCAACTCCATTCATTTCTATCACTGATGATGTTACCTAGCTGGGTGGTGAAGAGGAAATCTGGAAGAGCAGTGCAGCAGTTTGAAAGCAAAAGTCCATTCCAACTCTTATCTTTAAAAGATTGGAACTAAAATACCAGAGCTTTTGCCCGGGAATATATTGAATTGGAGAATGTGATTAATTAATTACAGCCTTGTTTGAATTTCAAGAAAAAAAAAACCTGAATGAGCAGACCTGTGATTCAGAGTTGGCATCCTGTGGCTCTAAATAGAAACTTACCTCCAAATAGGAGACTTTCAAGGTAAACTGCCACTCCACTTTCTGCTCGAACTCTTGGAAAAGCATCATGATGACTCGTGGAATGGCTCCAACTGTGGGGTCGTTTTCCTGGCCAGTGGTGTAAGCCCCGCCCATGGAATAGGTTTTCCCGGAGCCTGTCTGCCCATAGGCTAAAACTGTGGCGTTATAGCCTGGATAGTGAGAAAAGCATAGAATCAAGATCAGGTGAAGTATTAGTACTGCTTTATGAAACCCTCGTAAGACCACACCTGGAATCCTTCAACTGATTTTGGTCATCGTGCTACAAAAAAAAGACGTTGAGACTTTGGAAAAAGTCCAGAGAAGAGCAACCAAGACAGGGGTGTGCAAACTTTTTGGCTCGGGGGCCTCATTGACTTTTAAAATTTAACAGACGGGCTGGGTCAGCACAAGATTTTTTGGGAATCGCCCCGCCTCCTTTCCCCCCCTTCTTCTCCTCCTTCCCCTCTCCTCGGAGGCCCCGAGTCAGGAGTTACTACCGCCAGCGCAGCTCCGTGCAGCTCCAGTCCCGCGTTGCTTCGGGAAGGGAAAAACAAAAAGGAAGAGCCGCGGTGGCACTTTGCAACGGCAGCAGCAGCACCGGAGGCTCAGGCTCAGCGGCTCCTGGTTTTGCCTTTCCCTTCCCAAGGCAATGCGGGACTGGAGTCGCGCGGAGCTGCGCCAGCAGTAGCAACTCCTGACATCCCCAGTCGGACACCTGAACGGAGCCCGGGCAGAACTGCCTGTTGCTGCTGTGGACGCTGCTGCGGGTGTCTGGCTACCCAAGTAAAGAACTGCACCAGCTCAGGGCAACTGTGAGGAGCAAGAGGGGAAGCCAAGGTGCTCATTTCATAGCGGTCAACTTTGCTCTCTTTTGCTCCAGTTAGGTGCTCCCGGCATGCACAAGGAGCATGAAGGGAGGCAAACACCGCACGGATGAGTTTTAAAAGTCAGAGAACTTTGCCCAAGACTTCTCATGTATTCAGGGGCTACGCCTCTCCCAACGATGAGTTGGTGGCGATCTAACAAAACGTATTCCAGCTCTTAAAGATTGACTTTAAGAGCGCCCCCATGGAAGAAGCCAAGAACGAGAACAAAAGTAGAGGCGGCGGGGGCAACAAAGGCATGTGTCCCCTCCCAGGTGACAGCCAGGTCTTTGGCACCTACTTTTTTCCTGAGAGGTGCGGTGTCTGTCTCCCTTCATACTCCTTGTGGAGGGACACACATGTCCCGTCACCCCTGCCACCACTACGTTTGCTCGGCTTCTTCCATGGGGGCACTCTTAAAGTTGACCTTTAAGTGGTCCCGGAACATCCGCCCACCTGCCTGGCACCCGCCCTCCCGGAGCACGCTTTCTTCCTTCTCCTGGAGAACATGCCTCTTCCAGCCCGGCCTGGCCCGGCCAGCCAGAAGGTGACCACATGTCCTGGGGCTTGTCGCGAGATGTCTGCAGCATGCTCTGTTCTATGTGTCAGGCCCAGCAGCCGGCGCATAGAACAGGGTGGTGCTGGACCATTGGAGAAGCGGAGCAAAGCTGGAGATTAGTAGCTGCCTCTTTCGGCGCAGAAAGCTTCCCCCAACCAACCAGCTGGTCTCCTTCTCTGCCTGTTTGTTCTGTATGGCCGAGGAGGAGACCAGCCGAGAAGCGCGCTGCCAGGCAGGGGCCACATGGCGCAGGGCAACACGCCACTGCCCAGCCCTGGCGAGGGAAAGCAGTGGGCGTTCCCCGGGCGGCAACCCCGGCTGTCCAGCTCCGTGTTGTGTGTGCGATTTTTTGGCGCGTGGCACAGGGTCTCTTTTGGCTGGCCCCGATTTTTTTTTCAGAGGGGAATTTTTTTTTTTTCAGAGGCGGGCCGTATTAAAATGACCAACGGGCCTGATGTGGCCCACGGGCTGTAGTTTGCCCACCCCTGAACTAAGACGATCAAAGGCCAGGAGATTAAAACAGATGAAGAATGGCTGCAGGATTTGGGTTTGTCCAGTCTGGAGAAAAGAAGGACTAAAGGGGGACAGGATAGCAGGATTTCATAAATTTGGGGGGCTGCCACAAATAAGAGGGGGGTCAACCTATTCTCCAGAGCACCAGAAGGCAGCCTAAGGAACAATGGATGGAAACTAATCAAGGAGAGAAGCAACCTGGAAGGAAGGAGAAACTTCTTAACAGTGAGGACAATTAACTGATGGAACAACTTGCCACCAGAAGTTGTGAATCCTCCATCACTGGAGGTTATTCAGAAGAGTCTAGACAGTCGCTTATCTGAAATGGGATAGGGTCTCCTGCTTGAGCAGTGAGGTTGACTGGAAGATCTCCAAAATCCCTTCCAGCTCATTCTGTTCTATTCTATTCTATTTCCCCGGTGACTTTGCTTGCCAGAATGACAACTGTGTGTGACCCTGGGACACTGCAACCCTTGTTAAGTACCCAGTCAAGGGCTTCAATTTCAATCAGGTGGCTCTGATGATTGTTAAGTGTTAAGTCACTTTTCCAGGGCCATTGCAACTTGGAACAGTCTCTAAAACAGGGATCGCCAACCTTTTGGACTTCAGGAACCACCAAACTCGTAATTTTAGATCCCAGGGACCGCTAACTGGTTCTATGGGCATGGTCATGTGACTGGCTGGTCATGGCTTGTATGTAAATATTATAAATATTTATATAAATATTGAATTTTTTATTTAAAAAAAGAGCAACTTTTACCCGAAATCAGGCAAAGCAAGTAGGCAGATTGAGTTGCTCAGATTCAGATTCATTCACAAATCTATCTGCCATTGGCTCAGTCTGTCACATAAAATTTGCTTGCAAGCGAACCCATAAAATTTGCTCGCAAACAAACTCACAAAACTAACTCACAACACACCATGCATGTAAATATTGAATTTTTTAATTTTAAAAAAGAGCAACTTTTACCCAAAATCAGGCAAAGCAGGCAGATTGAGTTGCTCACAGAATCATTCAGTGATCTATTGATCTGCCATCGGCTAGTTCAGTCTCTCAAATTTGCTTGCCGTGAGTCTGCACTGAATTTGCTTGCAAGCAAACCTTCAGTCCTAAGGGAGGTTCGGCTGTGCTTAAAGTAGAGCCAAGGATCTAAAGACTAGCTAGAAAGCAAGAAATCCAACTATTTCCTGCTTCCTAGCTAATCTAAATCTACCGGCAGAGCAGAACAGATGATGGTCAGAAAAAGGAAAAATATCAATTTTAGCAGACAAGTTTTCCAGGTAAAGAGTGAGTGGGCGGGGAGCGTTCCTGCGGGCCATGTGGACGCCACAGCCTTGTGTTTCTGCGCAGCCTGGATTAATTGCTTTGGGGGGGGGGCTGGGGGTGAGATTTCTCTGCAGTCCACCAACATTTTCTCACGGCCACAGCCCACTGGTTGGCGACCGCTGCTCTAAATCATCATCTCCTTCCAATGACCCCATAATCCCTTGCGGAGTGGGCAATTGAATGGAGCCGAGTCTTTATTGGCCAGATGCCCTTCCTGTCACCAGTGTGGAGTTATATTTGGCAGATATATCCTCATTGTGCCCAGAGAGAGAAATATCTGCCTCTACCTAAGATCAAACTCACAGCCTCCATTGTGAAGCGAGCACTCCACTTCTAGGCCACCTCACCACTATTGAACAGTCTCTAAATGGAACGGTTGTACGTCAAGGACTATTTGCACGTTTTGGGGAACCTAAAAGATGAATCATGTCTCTGGGATTGCCTTTCACTAAAATGTCACCTGAAAGCCCATCCTTTAGAGGCTCTTACCAGAGAAAATCCCTCTTATAACAGGGGCAATGCAGGTATTGAAGACTTCCTCCTGCTCGGCTGATGGATCAAAGACATAGTCGTATGTAAAAGGCTTATCATTGCCTAGAATCACCTGCAGAAAAGGAGCAGAAAGAGAAGAACCATAACCCTACCATCCTGTCATCTCCTCTTACCCCCTAGTTCAGGGGTCTGCAACCTGCAGCTCTGGAGCCACATGAGGCTCTTTCAGCCCTCTGCCGTGCCTCCCTGTTGGCTGATCCCACCACTGGCTGAAGCCTCCCCTCCCCATCGTTCCTTGCCTGGGCTGAGAAGGCAAGTGGGATGACGGGGGTGGGGGGGAGTGGAGACTCACTCCATATTCCGGAGCAGGAGGTGACTGGGCAGGAGTGAGTGACATCGAGTTGGCCACTCCCACCTAGTCACACCGGTTGTTAAATTATTGGCTCCTGGGGTTTTCTTTTCTGTGGGAAATGGGCCCAAATGGCTCTTTGAGTATTTCAGGCTGCAGACCTCTGCCCTAGTCCTTGTCCTATGGCCACAATGGAGCTCAAAATTTCTGTTGCTGAGCAAGACAGCTGGTCAGTGAGCTTTGCCCCATTTTGCCACCTTTATGGCCACGGTTGTTAAGTGAATCCGGCTTCCCCCATTGACTTTGCTTGTCAGTAGGTTGCCAAAGGGGGAGATGTCACTTGACCATGGGACTCTGCGACAGTCATAAATGCAGGTCAGCTGCCAAGTGTGCAAATCTTGTTCACGTGACCAGGGGGATGCTGCCACTGTTGCAAATGTGAAAAATGGCCATTCACTGACATTGTAAACTTTGAAGGGTCACTAAATAAATACTCGAGGGCTTCCTATAGCAAGACATTCCCAGAAGAGCTATAAAATTTGTGTTTCCAGTTTGTAGGGCTTCAGTGGCAGACAGGAATCTGCGATCGTGCACGGTTTCTGCCTGGGCTCACCACTGGAGCGTCCTGAGCCACTTGGCTTTGGGGCTAAGCCACCCCGTAGAGGTAGCAAA
>JAUCBL010000121.1:35000-392500 GCA_033807585.1 Hydrophis major | reverse complement strand
TTCAATGACCTATGGACTTGAACTCCCAGAAGTCACTTCCTGTCCATGTTTTATTCACCTGTGGATGTCAACTCCCAGAATTCCCTTTCCAGCCATGTTTCAATGACTTGTGGACTCCAACTCCCAGAATTCCTGAGGAGGCCATTGTTTAATGACCTTTGGACTCAAATTCCCAGAATTCCATTGCAGGCGATGTTTCAATGACCTGTGGACTCCAACTCCCAGAATTCCGGAGGAGGCCATTGTTTAATGACCTTTGGACTCCAACTCCCAGAACTCCCTTGCCGGCCATGTTTCAATGATCTGTGGACTCCAACTGCCAGAGCTCCCTTGCATGACATTTTTCAATGATCTTTCGAATTGAACTCCCAGATTTCACATGACAGCCATGTTTCAATGACCTGTGGAGTCCAACTCCCAGAATTCCTGAGGCTGCCATGTTTCAATGACCTGTGGACTTCAATTCCGAGAATTCCCTTGCCAGCCCTGTTTCAACGACCTGTAGACTCCAACTCCCAGAATTCCCAGGTGTTCTGTATTTGCATTCTTGAAAACCTGCATTCGGATTGGCTAAGATGCACAGCAACCTGATTGGTCGAGTGCGCAGCACTGATTGGCCGTTACAAAGCTACCGCGATTGGCTGAGGCAATCGTGGGAGATTCGAACGGCTGCCATTGGCCGAAGCACCCTATGCGAGACCAATATAAGCCACAGCCGATCCAAGCAGATCTACCTAACTAATAAAGAGCTTTTAAAAGTCACTCACCTCACGTCTCTCCTTGGGACCAATCTTCATATGTAACACTGGTGACGAAGGTGGGATACTGAACAAAGTCCCACTCTGCACGTGGCACCACAGCCCAGCGACCGGCATCATGGCCAGCAGCACCGCACCACCAGCATCTTTCAACCAGGCTGCAGAGGACTGGGAATCTTACATCGATAGGTTCCTCATGTTCCTAGAAAGCAGCAACCTAAAGGACGCAAATGGACAGAAAAAAAGAGCCGTGTTCCTGACTCACTGCGGGCCCGCAGTGTTTAAGATGGCGAAAGCCCTCGCAAAGCCCCTCGATGTGAAAGCGATGGACTGGGCTGATCTCGAGCCACTGTTGTGAAGCCACTATGCACCCGCTGTGCCCACCCTCATCCGCCGGCACAATTTCTACCGGAGGGATCAGAAGGAGGGTGAGAGTATCAGTGACTTCATGGCTGAGCTATGGGACCTCAGGGGCATGTGCGGGTTCACCGACATGGATGAAGCCCTGCGAGACCATGTCGTCCTAGGACTCAAAGACCCCATCCTGCAAAGCCGACTGATGACGAGGGGCGACATATCCCTCACTGATGCCCTCGCCGAGGCAACTGCAGCAGAGGCGACCAGGAAATCGGCAGCCCGGATGCGGCAAGCAAGCACAGCGGACCGGCCCGCGACAACCGAAGCAGCCCCAGCCCCCGAGAAGCACACCGAAGCCAGTCACCGAGCAACCACCACCACGCATCATGGCGACCTCGACTCCCTCACCGACACCGAGGACGACAAAGAGGACGTCCACCAGCTCCAGGCGGAACAGGACCGGCGCGAACGACTAGGTCGTAAATTGGGGTTCCAGTGCGCTGGGTGCGGGGGTGACCATCCATGGTCGGAATGCCGGTTCCTTGACACAATCTGCCGGAACTGCAACAAGCGGGGCCACATCGCCAGGGTATGCCGGTTCAAGTGGAACCAGAGTCCCTGGCGTCGAGACGGCAACCCCTGGAGACGAGACGGCAACCCCCCAGGAACAGAGACCGGCACGCCGAGAGCCGATGGAGCCGGGAGGGAAGAAACAGGCGTCTCAACGAGGCTCGACAACGAGAGGAGACCCACGAAACAGTTGTTATCGGACACTCCTCAAACTGGGACACCCGAAAGGTACACGTGGAGGTGGGCATCGAAGACCGACCATGCAAAATGGAGGTGGATTCCGGATCCTACCTCTCCATGGTCGCTTGGTGGGAAATCAAGTGCCTGGTGCCCACCATCCACATACACGAACTGGAAAGCCAGAAGCTCATCCTCAAGGACTACCAGGGGAACCGTATCCCTGTAGTCGGAATTGGACACTTTAAAATTACATTCAAGGGGTGTACCGAAATACTTCCCCTCACCGTTGTGGACAAGGACCACCCTAGCCTTTTGGGACTACAATGGTTCACGCCATTGGGAATAGAGGTGACGGGCACCAACCACATCGCGGAGGCAGACTGGGAGGAGCAGCTCGCAAAGGATTTCCAAGTGGTCTTCGACGGCAGCCTAGGCAAGTTCCGAGGGGCCTCGATATCCTTCAACCTAGACCCTTACATTTCCCCAATCCGCCTTAAACCCTGGCAAGTGCCCTTCACACTCAAACCAAAAATCGACGAGCAGTTAAACAAGCTCATCGAACAAGGGGTACTCGAACCAACAGACCATGCCAGGTGGGAGACCCCCATAGTCACCCCGGTAAAGCCAGATGGGTTGGTGAGAATTTGTGGTGACTACAAGGCCACCCTAAACAGCGCCTTGCAACAGAGCGCCTATCCCGTCCCAGCACCTTCTGCACTCACTGGGGGAAGGCAAGGTTTTCACGAAACTCGACCTGGTGCAAGCCTACCAACAATTGCCAGTCGACGCAGAAACCGCAGAGGCGCAAACCATCGTCACCCACTGCGGAGCCTTCCATTTGAAGAGGCTCCAATTCGGAGTCAGCGTAGCCCCAGAGGTCTTCCAGAGCCTGATGGAGAGGCTGCTCCAAGGCATCAAGGGGGTGGTGCCCTATTTTGATGATGTGCTGGTGTCAGCAGCAAACCAAAAACAATTGGAGAGGCGTTTCAGGGAGGTATTTCAAAAATTCAAAGATGCGGGGTTAAAAGTCAAGAAAGAGAAATGCCAGCTGTGCACCGAGAGAGTTGAATTCCTAGGGTACCTCCTAGACCAGCACGGGATCCACCCAACAGAAAAAAAAATCAGGGCCATCAAGGAAGCCCCCAGACCGAGAAATAAAACCGAACTACAGGCGTTTCTCGGACTGATTAATTTCTATAATGTTTTCCTGCCCCAAAAGGCGACTGCAGTGGAACCGCTGCATAGGCTGTTGGACAAGACAGCCACCTGGAACTGGGGGAGGCAAGAGGAAAATGCATTCAACCAGACTAAAGACCTACTCACATCGGACGCTGTTCTCATCCAATACAGCGAGACCCTACCACTAGCAGTCACTTGCGACGCATCCCCCTTCAGCATCGGGGCCATCCTCAGCCAGACGCTCCCTGATGGTAAAGAGGCACCCATCGCCTTCTTCTCAAGGACCCTCTCAAAACCGGAAAGGAACTACAGGCAGCTGGATAAGGAGGCCCTGGCAATCGTCGCCGCCATAAAGAAGTTCCACGAGTACCTTTACGGCAGAACCTTCACCATCATCACTGATCACAAGCTGCTGCTCGGGATTCTGGCAGGGGACAGGGCCACCCCGAACATTCTATCCCCAAGAATGACAAGGTGGTCCGAGTTCCTTGCCGCCTACAATTACCGGCTCACCCATCAGCCCGGTAAGACAATCTCACATGCAGACGCTTTGAGCCGCACTCCATTGCCCGACATGGATGCTGACCCAGCGCCCGCCCCGTCCACCCTGAGCATAGAGACTTTACCCAATCTCCCCCTAACCGCGTCAGACATTGCCCGAGAAACCAATAAAGACAAACGTCTGGCGCGGGTTTTAAACTGGGTGGAGAAAGGGTGGCCAGAAAAAGACGACGACGAACAAGTCAGGACTTTCTGAAACCAGCAAACAGAACTCTTCACACAAAAAGGTTGTTTACTTTGGGGGGACAGGGTGGTTATCCCGGAAAAGCTATGGGAAAGGGTTTCAGACATGTTACACGAAGGGCACCCAGGCATCATTAGAACAAAAGCCCTGGCCAGAAGCTACGCTTGGTGGCCAGGGATGGACAAGGAAATCAAAGCCTGGGTGGCATCTTGCAAGCAATGCCAAGAATCCAGGCCAAGCCCCCCCCACTGCCCCAATCCTGGAATGGGAAACCCCCAGAGGACCATGGTCCAGGATTCACATAGACTTCGCCAGGCCCACAAAAGGACACACGTTCCTGATAACGGTAGACGCTTACTCCAACTGGTTGGAGGTAAGCAACATGAAAACGACTACCACAGAGGCTGTTATCAGATAACTCAGCAAACTATTCACAACCCACGGCCTCCCAGATGTAATTGTATCGGACAATGGGCCCCAATTTATGGTGCTACCGTTCAAAAAATTCCCAGCGGAACGGGGAATACAGCATGCGCTGTCAGTGCCGGCACATCCAGCGGCAAATGGGAGGGCGGAACGAATGGTACAATTTACCAAAAAAACAATCCAAAAAATTGAAACCGGGGAAATACAAGAAAAAATTAATAAAATCCTTTTCATACAACATACAACCCCAAATACAACAACCAACAAGAGCCTGGCAGAACTGCTAATGGGGAGGAAACTAAGGTCCCCACTAGACAGGCTGCACCCAACGTACAACCTGGAAACCCCCCCCCCCGACTCATCCAGCAAGCACCGAGCGTTCGCACCAGGTGACACAGTTTACACCAAGAACCTCACAGGGGACCCACTCTGGGTACGAGCAACCATAACCCAGGTGACAGGTCCCCGCTCATACCGGCTACAAACAACCGATGATGAGCATGGAAAAGACACATCGATCAGCTAAGATCAAGAACCAACGTGGGAAATACATCCGACATGGAAACCAGAGGGGGAAGGGGAAACCCAAACAGCACCCAGGAAAGAGAAGAAAACCCCGCAACACAAAACAAACAAACCCAGCAAGAAAGAAACCAGCAATACTCACTGGAGACAGACGACCATGTGTTGGATCTCTTTGCTTATGTGGCTGTGCACAAGCAAACCACCCAAAAGCAACTTACAGCAAAATGAAATTAAAGCGCTACAAACCCTGAAAAGAGACAGCAGCATACTCATCCTCCCAGCAGATAAAGGGAATGCCACTGTAGTAATGGACAGAAAAGACTATGAAACTAAGTTGACAGACCTACTCCAAGACTCCACATACAAACCCATAAACACAGACCCAACCACATATCTGGAAAAATTAACCAAGAAGAAAATTATAACCAGCCACATAAGCAAAGAGATCCAACACACGATCATACCCAGAGAGAAATCTTCCAGATGCCCCAAACTATACGGCCTCCCAAAAATACACAAAGAAGGCATACCTCTCAGACCCATAGTCAGCTCCAGAGGAACACCACTACAAAACCTGGCTAAACACCTAGCAAAAGAGCTACAGCCCCATGCTGAAACAGCAGCTTCTCATGTACAAAATGCATACCACTTCTTGGAAATGATCAAAGATCTACACGTGGAGCAAGAAGATCTGCTTGTAAGTTTTGACGTGGTTTCACTATTCACTCAAGTCCCGATAAAAGAGACCCTCGAAATCATCAAAAATTAATACCAACCAGCTAAACACCTCATAGAACTAACAGAACACTGCTTAACCAACACATATTTCATATACAAAGGACAAAGATACAAACAAATTGAAGGAGCCCCCATGGGATCACCACTGTCACCTGTCATTGCAAACCTGTTCATGGAAGAATTCGAATCCAGAGCCCTGGCTAATGCCATACTCAAACCCAAACTATGGTTAAGATATATAGATGACACATTTGTGATTTGGCCCCATGGACAAGAAAACCTAAACAACTTCCTAACACACCTAAACAGCGCACACCCCAAAATCAAGTTCACCATGGAAACAGAAACAAACAAACAACTACCATTCCTAGATGTACTAATCTACAAGAAAACAGATGGCACACTAGGACACACCATATACCAGAAGAAAACACACACCAACCGCGACCTCAATGCCCAATCCCACCACCACCCAGCACAGATAAACTCTGTGGCTAAAACACTAATTACTAGAACCAAACGCCTGGCAGACAAGACACACATTAAGACTGAACTATGCACCCTGACTAAAATATTGACAGCCAACGGCTTCCACAAAAGCAAAATCACCAACTTGATCCACAAAAACACACTGAGACATAATAGAGACCCAGAAGATGAACAGACCCATGGAACAGCTGTCCTGCCCTACATAAGAGGCACTACAGACAAAATTAGTAAGATTCTATACAGACACCACATCAAGACTGCCTTCAAAACAGACAAAAAAATAGCAGCCATCCTCAGGAACCCCAAAGACAAAATTGACCTGGAAAACCAAGGCATATATGAAGTCCCCTGTGCATCATGCCCGGCCACATACATTGGACAGACCAATAGAAGAATAAGCACCCGCCTAGATGAACACAAAAATGCAGTCAAAAAGCTGGAACACACTTCCTCACTTGTCCAACACATGGAAGCCACAGGTCATAACATCAACTTCAATGGCACCAAAACCCTAGCCACCATAGAAAATCCCAGCCACAGAATCATCAGAGAAGCCATAGAGATTGAAAAAAGACCAGAAAGCATGAACAGAAGAGATGATTCCACCAGGCTGTCAATCATTTGGAAGCCTGCACTCACAAACAAAAAAATCTCCACACCACAAGCCAGGCAAACACCTGGGCACAAACAGATCCCCCCTGATACCTCCAGCTCAAACACACCCCAACCAGGCACCCAGATGAAACCCAGCTTCCTAACGAATGATAGCCGTCCATTTACCCGAAGCCAAGCTGCACTAAAGGCCTCCAATAAAGTAACACAATGTTGCCAGCCAATCAAGATACAAAAAGAGCCCCCCCCAAAAAAACAGACAGAAGATACTAGTAGCAGAACACAGCAAACTCCAAGACCAATAAACACAGACCAAGACTCTCAACCAATCAGGAGGAAGAAAAAACCATTCTGACACAGCAATAGGCTGCCCCAAATTTAAATCTGAAACCACTGTAAAAGTCTGACTCACAAACACCATACAGAAGCCTGATGATGGCAGATGAGATTCTGCTGAAACGTTGCTACAACTTTAAAAGCACCACGTGGGAAAATACCCGAACAAAGCTGAATGCCAGATATATATATATATATATATATATATATATATATATATATATATATATATATATATATATATATATATATATATATATATATATACTTGTGATATCCTTACTCACCAGCCTTTTTGTAAAATTTAATTCTAGTAATATTCTTTTTTTTTTAAACAAATTTTATTAATTTTAAAGACAAACAACACATCATTAACCATTAAGTACATAAAACCTCTTAACATTATAAATTTTTACAAGTCAGATAAAACATTATTTTTATACAACATAATTCTAATTTATCCCATTTCCATATGGACACATAAATATCTTTCAGGAAATTTCTCATTATTTCTCTTTACTCTTATTCAATTTCATTTCTTTTCTATATTTATCCATTTTATAGTCATCATATTCATTTCTTTATGACTTGTTTACAATTACATTCCTCCAAGGTTTTATTAATTCTTTTTCTTTTTTTTCTTTTTTTTAAAAAAAAGATTTTTAACAATTTTACAAAAGACACAATACACAAACATACAAAACACAAAACATAAACAAAACTAAAAGATTTTTTCTGAAGATTGTCTGATCCCGGGTTAAAACTCTTCACACAGACACAAATTCAAATATCATATTCACCCCATATATCCTTCCATATCTTATTATCATTTTCTTTTTTTATATATATATATAAAAACCATTTTTATAAAAACAATGCACAAAGAATCAAGGCATAACAGCTTATAAATTCTTTTCTGGGAAAAAATAATAGTAAAAAACCAATAGAGCATAACAATTCCAAATTATAGTATCAATACTTTATCTATTTAACTTCATATCTTATCCCTACTTCTCCTTTTCATCCAAATTATTTCTTGTTAATTAAAATTTTATTGCCTTTTATCAATATACAAAATCCAAAAAAACCCATAACAAAGCCTTTATATATCCTTCCATATCTTATTACCATTTTCAATAACATTCTTTGTCTGTTCTATTTCCAACTATCCATTCATCTTTTTTCTTTTACTATACTTCTCCTGTACACCAATTGGAGTAACATCTATAACTCATTACCCTAACTTAAGAGTACCTCGTGTAACAATTTTTCTTGGGATTCTGTTTAAAAGATTCTAAAATTACATAATGAATTTTATCCTCTAAATACACATATAAAAACACAAACCTATGTACCCTCCAGAATCCCTCTCTTATCCTAAGTTAAATTCACCCATTGTCTCTAAATAAACTTTTTTTCTTTAGATCTTGCTTCCCCCCACCAAGTCCTCTCCTCCCCCCTTTTCTCTCCTGCTTATTCTTCTCCTTGCCCTTTTTACCCCTTTGTTTTTTTTTCTCTCTTTTTCCACTCCTTTTCCTTTGCTTTCTAACCTTGCCTCCACCTTTTCGCTCATTTTTCTCTCCTTTGGTTGTTTTTACAATTCTTAAAATCCCCTTTTTCTTATCCTTTTTCTCCTCCTCTCCGGAAGGGACCCATTGTTCATCAAAGATGGCTTCTTCTTCCTCTTCTTCCTTGTCCCAGTCCTTCTGCTGCGTAATCAACTTTTCATAAGTACATAACGCCATTTCCAAGAATTGAAACAAAGCGCCCAAAGAATCTTCCTTTTTATATTTTTGATATTCAGTCTTTAGTTCATCCACAAACAATGCCATTATGAAAAGAGAAACTTTTCCCAAAAACAACCACCAGTATTTTTAATCAAAAACAATTAAAAAAAAAAAGAAAAAATTCCAAAAGTTAATACTTTTCTTCCTTCTTCTCTTTCTCTTTCTGGGGTTAATGTTTAGTCAAAGAGGTCCAATTACCATATATCTTTCTTTGGGATTCTAGGCAATCTCCTCCTTTTTCAGCTTCTGCTCCAATTTTTTTTTCCTCTCCCTTCCCACTTAAAATGTCAATTTTAAATAATCAGAAATCCATACCTCCAACAAGGGTTTCCAATTTCTTAAATTTTTCAATATCCAAAAAACCTTTTGTTCCTTAGCTTCAACTTTCAAAACAATTCACTTTCGATGTCCAATATATCCAAACATTTCTGCTGTTTCCATGGGGTGGGAGAGTGAAGAAAAAAAAAAGTTCCCTTTAACAGCTTCTCCGCCGCTTTCGCTCTTCTTAGGGATACAATGTATCCTCCAGCAATTCAAACAGCTCAGTTCCAGGCAATTTAAAGAATGTTACTTGACCCGACTCAGACATCACTTTCACTCTTCTCCTCCAGCGCAATCTTACCCGGTTGCTGGCTTCTTCGTGGCGGCCATTGCTGACCGCCGCTCCACCGCCTTGGGAAAAAGGGGTTTTTCCGGCAAAAGGGGGGGGTCTGCGACACCCCCACCCCCCTATCCGACTCCCCTCTCTCTTCAGCTGTCCCTACAGGGCAGCCATATCCCCCTAACCCATCTGGATCGGGGGTACCTCGACGGCTAGCACAGCAGGAATCGCGAGCTGTCGCGAATTCCTGCTGCCCCGAAGCCACGCGAAACCGGAAGCCCAATTCTAGTAATATTCTTATTTTTGCTTTTTATTTTAAAGGGAAAGCCTCAGAGTTTTTTCTTTATTTTTCTTTTTTTTCTCCTTATTTTTATTGGGATTTTTTTGCTCTTTCTATCCATGTTTTTGGACCACTCTGTTTTTCTTTTTTGATTATTGAGACTTCTCAACTGGATTAAGGTGTGAAGAACCTGAAAGAATTTCTTCTTCTCTTTTTGTTCTTTCTTGCTCTTAATCAATATTATTATTTTGGGGGGTTTTTTTCCTTTCTATTTTTCCTTTTTTATGGTGGACTACTTTGTAATTGGATTAGGGTCTAGAAGAACCTGAAGATCTTTCTTCTTCCTTTTTTCCTTTTTCTTCTTTGGTTTTGGGCCTTTTACTGTTGGATTTTTCCATTTTGGATTATAATTGGCTATTCTACCAGTTGGATTAAAAGTTAAAAAGAATTTGAAGATTTGGAAGGATTAAAATGAGCAGAAAACCAATACCATCTGGCATTTCTACTTCTACCTCTGCTTCCCCACCAGCTGGAGGACAACATTTAATTCAGACAATGTTGAAGCAAGATAAAGAACAAGAACAAGTAACTTTACAGATGATTATGCAAGGAATCCAAGATCTCAAGATAAAATCAGACATCATTGAACAAAGAATAGAGAAGACTGATGAAAAAGTGGAAAATATAAAACAAATGATGGGGAAGTATGAGGAGAGATTCCAAAAAATTGAGGAAGAAGGAAAACAAAGAGAGGTGAAGATTGGAAATATTGACAGTAGATTAACAGTGGTTGAACAAGAAAAAAGTGGGATGTTGAGGTGGGAGATGGAAAGGTCAGAATTTTATCTCAGATTTCAAAATATAGAAGAGGAAAAAGGAGAAAATTTGGCTGCAATAATGATAGAAATTTTGGCAGATGGTTTGGAAATTACAGAGGAAAAGATGATGGATGGAGTAGATGAGGTATATCAAGTTTATACAAGATATGCGATGAGAAATAAATTACCAAAGGAAGTCCATATTAGATTTACCAAAAAATCCATTAAAACACAAATATTACAAGTGGTAAGAGAGAAAACATTGAAATACAAAGGTAAAGAGATTGTGGTTTTAAAACAAATACCCAGAAGAATGAGAGAGATGAGAAGAGAATATCGATTTCTGACCAAAATGCTACTGGAAAACGAAGTGAATTATAGATGGCTGATTCCAGAAGGATTAATGTTTACATGGCAAAAGCAGAGACATAGAATTGATTCAATTGAGAAAGCAGAACTTTTCCATGCAGAATTTTTTGGAAGAAGAAGAGAGGAGGCAGAGAAAGAGGTCTCATTAATTGAGTTTCAAGAGGAACAACTGGAGACTGAAAAAGAGAAAGGTGCAGTAGGTGGACAGGTGGACAGTAAAGAACAGCATGAAGTGAGATCCACGAGAGCTGTTAGACCTAAATATAAAGCATAATCATGGAAGAAAAAAAAAACTGATTACAATGAATATAAATGGACTTAATTCAGCTGTTAAAAGAAGGAAAACTTTTCATAAATTAGAGAAATTAAAATTTGATATAATTTGTCTACAAGAAGTTCATATTAAAAAACAACATGAACAATTGTTAGTACAGCCAAAATTGGGGAAAATATTTACTTCTTTGACTCAATGTAAGAAAAGAGGAGTGGTTCTATACATTAAAGAGGCTATCCCAGCAAAACTGATCTACACGGATGAAGACGGAAGAGTATTAATGGTGGAAATAATGGACAATAATATAAAAATACTCTTGATTGCAATTTATGCTCCGAATGATAAACAAGAAGAGTTTTATAAAAAGCTACACATGAAAATAATTGTACTGGACTATGTTAATATAATTATGATGGGAGACTTTAATGGAATTGTGGACAATAAATTGGACTACATAGCAACAACAACAAAGCAAAATAGAAAGGCTCTCCCTGAATCTTTTTTTAAAATGACAGACGAACTAACTTTAAAAGATATTTGGAGAGAAAGAAATGTTAAAGCTAAACAATATACTTTTTATTCAAATAGACATTTATCATGGTCCAGATTAGATATGATTTGGATCTCAACAGAATTAATATCCAATATTCAAGAAACAAATATCGAAACAAGTACTTGGGCAGATCATAGCCCAATGACAATTGAATGGAAGGGACAAAAAGAAAAAAGATCAAGATGGACATTAAATAATACTATCTTAAAGGAGAAAGATTTTATACAACGGATGGAGAAGGAACTGGCTTTTTTCTTTAGAGAAAATAAAAAAGAAGATACTTCAACGCAGAATGTTTGGGATACAATGAAGGCATATGCTAGAGGTCTGAAAATAGATTATACAAGAAAAAAGAATATTAGGAAAAGGCAAGCTTCTCAGGCCTTGGAAGATGAGTATAAAAGACTTGAAAAAGAATAACAGAAAATGCCACAGAAAAAAGATATTAAATTGAAGCTGGATGTAATTAAACATAAAATGGAATTAATAGAGAAAGAAGAATTGGCACAGAAAATCAGAAATTCTAAACAGAATTACTTTGAAGATGCAAATAAACCAGGTATATGGCTAGCATATAAATTGAGAAAGGAGAAGGAATCAAGAAAAATATTGAAGCTAATAGATGATCAAGGCCAAGTTTGTTTTGGTAATAAGGAGAAAAAGGAAATTATTCGAGATTTTTATGGGCAACTATATAAACAAGAGAATATTGATGAGGAAAAAGTCAAACAGTATTTACAGAATGCGAATTTACCGAAGACACCTAAAGAGACTGAAGAAATGCTAGAAAGCAATATAACAATGATGGAATTAAATGAAGCATTTAAGAAACAAAATAATGGGAAAGCACCGGGTCCAGATGGGCTTCCGGCAGAATTCCATAAAACATTTCAAGAATCATTGAGCATCCCATTGTTAGAAGTTATGAATGAAGTTATGTTGAAGAAGATGATACCCAAAACATGGTCAGAGACTTATATCACACTTATTCCAAAAGAAGAGGCTGACCCACTGCAAATTAAGAACTATAGACCTATTTCCTTATTGAATGCAGACTATAAAATCTTTGCTTCAATTTTAGCAGAAAGACTTAAAAAATATTTAAATAATTTTATTCACCCAGATCAAAATGGATTTCTGCCAAAGAGACAAATCAGAGACAATATGAGAGTAATCCTGTATACTTTGGAATATTATGAGGCTCATCCTGAAAAGCAAACGGCTTTGATATTCCTACATGCTCAAAAGGCATTTGACAACATGAACTGGAGATTTATGTTATTACTATTGAAACAGATGGGTTTTGCCAAAAAATTTATTCAAGCAATAGAAGCCATATATAATAAACAGACAGCAAAGGTAATGATGGAGGGAGAACTTACAGACTTTATTAATATAAGAAAAGGCACAAGACAAGGGTGTCCCCTATCTCCTTTGCTATTTGTGTTGACTTTGGAAGTGTTGAATAGAAATATTAGGGATGATAAAAGCATAAAAGGAATGAAAATTAAAAAGGAAGAATTTAAACGACAAGCTTTTGCTGATGATTTAGCTTTTATTCTGGAAGACCCGTTAGAAACAGCTCCAAGGTTATTGGAAAAGATAGAGACATATGGTGAGATGGCTGGTTTGAAAATAAATAAAGATAAAACAAAGATTTTGACAAAGAACATGATATTGAGACAGAGAGAAGAACTGGCAGATCTTTTGAAAATCCAAGTTACAAATAAGGTTAAGTATCTGGGGATATATTTGACAGCAAGATGTAGCACATTAAAAGAGAATAATTATATTAAACTTCAAACAACAGATAGCTACAGACTTGAAGAAGTGGGAAAACTTGCAATTGTCATTAATCGTGAGAATTTCAACAATCAAGATGAATATTTTACCCAGAATTCTATTTCTGTAGCAAACAATACCAATTTGGCTTGGAAAAGACTATTTTGAAGATTTAAATGAAATCATGTTGAAGTTTATATGGCAAGGTAAAAAAGCGAGAATAAAGCTAAAGCTTTTGCAAGACGCTAGAATTAGAGGAGGTTTTGGCCTGCCTAATTGGGAATTGTATTATCAAGCTGCAAGTTTGATGTGGGTCAAAGAATGGATAACATTAAGAAAGCATTGATTGTTGACATTAGAAGGGCATGATTTGCTGTTAGGCTGGCATGCTTTTTTATGGTATAAGGGAACTAAAACACAGGGTTATTTTAGAAGACATTTTTACGGGAGTCTTTGTGGTTAAACTGGGAGAAGATCAAAAGACAATGTTATTTGAAAATTCCAGTTTGGTTATCGACTATTGAAGCATTTTCCTATCCTATAATTTATAAGAAGGAACAAACAGTTAGATATGGGGAACTATTGGATGAAAAGGGTGAACTTAAAACGATCCAAAACTTAGAGGAACAAGGTATAAGGATGAATTGGTTTTCATATGAGCAAATACATTCAAGATATGATGAAGATTCTAAAACGGAGGGATTCTATGATAAACAGACTGATTTAGATAAGATCTTGATGGGTACTGATGAGAAAGTGATTAAAAAATTATATGGTTATTTACTGGGAATTAAATTAGAGGAAGAACAAGTTAAAGAAACTGTGATTGTTTGGGGGAAGAATTTTGGATATGGGATTGATTTAGAGAAATGGCAAAATTTGTGGTCTCAAAATTATAAAATGACAATGTCAACAGCATATAAAGAAAACTTGTATAAGATGTTTTACAGGTGGCACTTTCCCCCAACAAGAATAGCAAGAATGTTTAAGAACAAATCTGAAAAATGCTGGAAATGTCATCAGATACCTGGCTCGTATTACCATATGTGGTGGACTTGTGAGGACACTCGAAAATATTGGACTAAAATTCTCATGTGGTTGGAAAAAATGACAAAGAAACACATAGACTTGAATCCAGAGATCTTCTTATTGGGAATTTTACCTGATATATATCGTAAAGATTTGAAATACCTGATTGTAAATGTATTAACAGCGGCTAGGATTGTATTTGCTAAAAATTGGAAGAGTGAGAAAATACCATTGCAGGAAGAAATTATTAAGAAAATATTGGAATGTGCTGAGATGAGTAGATTGACATTTGAAATTAGAGAGCAAGAAGATAAACAATTTTATGAAATTTGGGATCTTTTTTATCAATGGATAGATGATAAGATACGATAATAGAATATTTAGAATGCTAGACAGTAAGGAATATCTTTATTTTGTTTTACTTGCCTTTGTTATTTGACACTATATTTATAAAGGGTTTTTGAGGATTGATTTGGTATGATTATATGATTTGTTACAGAATAAACTGGTTAAAGTATTGTTATCTCATTAAGCATGAATGATTAAAAGTACAGTCAAAAATTTCTTTTTTTAGTGATGTTAGGATATATAAGTTTGGATTGACAATATGAGTTGTTATGTAACATAATTGTAATTGAGACGACAAAATGAATGCACAAAACTGATGAACCAGCTGACACACTGGATGTACATATGAGAGTTGATGTTTTAATGTTTTGTTTGTCTTGTTTGTTTGTTGAAAATTAATAAAATCTTTTTCAAAAAAAAAAAAAAGGAAAAGGAGAAGAGATTAGTCTATCAACTATTAGATGAAAATGGGGATAGCCAACATGGGATAGAACAGATAAAAAGAAATTGTGTATAAATATTTTGTGGATTTATACAAAAAGGAGGAGGTAAATGAGGATTTGATAAGGGATGATCTTGGAGAAGCAAATAAGGCAATTAGGGAAAAAATGATAATTTAATAATTTAATAATTTGATAATTTAAACTGGCAATTTTTGATCCAACAAATTTATGACATGAATTTAGGCACTAAAACTGAAAATATTATAACTACAATTTATTCTACACAAAAGGCGAACATTATGGTAAATGGGGAATATCCCCGGACATTAAAGATAGAGAAAGGAGTCAGACAGGGGTGCCCATTATCACCCTTGCTCTTCATACTATTCTTGGAAATATTATTAACATGAATTAGACAGAATCCAGAAATAAAGGGGTTAAAGATCAGGAAAGAAGAATATAAACTGCAATCATTTGCAGATGATTTTTTTTTTTTTATTGAGGACCCAATAGAAAGAGGACAAGAATTAATGAAGGAATTAGAATGATTCAGAACTGTCGCAAGACTTAAAATCAACAGAAAGAAAACAAAATTAATAACTGAAAACTTAACAGAAAAACAGATATTAGAGTTAGAGAAGGAGATGGGACAACAAGTGACAAAGAAAATTAAATATTTAGGCATATGGTTGATGGCACATTGTAAGATGTTAATGGAGAACAATTATAATAAACCACTACAACAGGTTAAAAAAATTCAGAATTATGGGTTAAACTACAACTTTCTTTACTTGGAAGGATCGCTGCTATCAAAATGACCATTCTCCCCAAATCTATTTCAGACAATACCAATTAGAATAGACAAAAAGTATTTTGTGGAACTTAATAGGACAATAGCAAAATTTATCTGGCAAGGGAAAAAAACCTAGAATAAACCAAAAGGCAATGCAAGATATGAAGAACAGGGGTGGTATGGCACTCCCAAATTGGGAATGATATTATAACGCAGCTTCTCTAGTATGGGTGAAAGAATGGGTGAACTTATCTAATAAAAGAATATTAGTATTGGAAGGCCACCACCTACAGAGGGGCTGGCATGCCTTTCTCTGGGATACTGGGACCACCAAACAGAAATACTTTCATAGACATCTAATTAGAGATGCTTTACTGTTTAATTGGATTAAAATTAGGAAAAAACACTATATAAAGATTCCGAGTTGGATATCAACAATGGAAGCGATGATTCATCCCAATAATCTGGATATGAATAAGATGTTAAAATATACAGATTTATTCGACACACAAGGAAATTTGAAATCATGGCAGGACCTCCAGGAACAAGGGCAACAAATTGTTCGGTGGGCATATCTCCAAGTGCAGAATAAGTATACACAAGATAAGAAAGAATACGGAATTGATACGAAACTACATCAATTAGATAGAATTTTATTAGGCCCAGACAAAAAAAACATAACAATATTTTATAATTATCTATTGGAGATAGAATTAGAGGAAGAAACAGTAAGGGTAATATGATAGCTTGGAGTTGAAACATAGGCCATAATATTACTTTAATAGAATGGGAGAATCTCTGGAATAGAAATAATAAAGTTACAATATCAGCAGCATACAAGTAAAATGCCTATAAAATGTTCTACAGATGGCACCACCCCCATTCAAGACAGGCGAAGATATATCCCAACATGAGCCCCAAATGTTGGAAGGAACATACTACCACATGTGGTGGTCCTGCAAAGAATCCCAAAAATATTGGCTGAGAATTAAAAAATGGTTGGAAGAAATTACGAAGGAACAAATTGAATTAAAAACAGAATTATTCTTATTAGGGATATTTAGGAAATAACATGGAAAAAAAGTTAAATACATAATATTACATATATTGACAGAGGCCAGACTGGCCTTTGCTCAATGTTGGAAACAGGCCTTCACTCCACCAGAAGAATTGATAATTCAAAAGATAATGAGTTGTGCAGAAATGGATAAATTAACCCTAGCCCTAAAAGACAAAGCATCATCAGAATATTACAAGATTTGGGACTGTTGGTATGAATGGATTGAGCGAAGATATAATAAATGATATAGGTAGATTAGTAGTAGCTGTAGTAAATATACAGTATATTCACATTAGATATCAATTATAAATATTGCACAAAACAATGTTACAAACAGGAAATCACAAACTGTCGATGTTGAAAAGTTTTTAATTTTCTTCGTGTTGTTCGTGTTGTTTCAATTGTAAAATTAATAAAGTTTATTAAAAAAAACAATTGGTTTGGACAGGGCAAAAGCATCCTCCCCTTTGCATAGGGGAGGAACGCTCTGACAGAATGCCCCAAAGAGAACTGTCTAAACCAAGGACAAAATACTGAAGGAGAACAGCAACCTAATCTACAAGATCAGATGCAACAACTCCAACCAATTCTATGTTGGGCAAACAGAACAACTGAAAACAAGAATCCACAAACACTGACTAGCTGTCAGCAGACATGACCACAAATCCCTGATCTCAATGCATATTAACACCGAGCAGCACCAGTTCTACTGGGATGGAACAAAAACCATTGGCCATGCCACACACATCACACACACAAATTCATTGAAGCCTGGTATTCAACCAACAGATCTATCATCAAACATGTTGATTCCTCTCCCCTACCATTCCTTCTAATTTCTCAGCTGTCTTTTGTGTGTTATAGTCATCTTTTCCCACCATTTGTTGTGTTGGAACAAATACCCTTCTGGGTTCAGTTCCAAGTGGGGAAAAAGACACTGGAAACATGGAGGCTGTTTGGAAAGTTAATGGTGGACAGCAGGACCACATGGCCTGGAGCTCCAAAATGAAAAGGATGGATGATCACATGCTTCAAGGTGAAGGTCTTAGCCGTGGTTCTGTGAATCCTAGGTAAGAAATTGCAGGATAGACAGATAGGTTTGTATTCTTTTTCTTTATATTGTTCCTAGTACAGTAACCGGCAAGCACAGTTAAACTGAACAAGGTTAGCACTGAAATCAATCATCTTTCAGTGTAATTTATCCCTTCACTCCACCCACTTAATCACTGTCTATCTCCGCCCTGCACTCATGTCCCAATTACCTTATTAACACTATAATTCTATGGTCTACATCACATACTAACTAAGCCATGATACCCAACTACCCCTTATTCCTCCCGTTCCTGCAGTTGCTCTCTCTTGATTTATTTACCCACCCTGCCAAAAACTGTCTTTATGAATTTATTAGTATGATGTTCCTCTTCGTTAATGCTGCATTGCTGATTGTGGGTATATAATGAAGTGTTTGTATTCCCCCCCTCATCAATCTAAACTAGTCAGTGTGCAGACATCATCTGGTAGCAATGTTTGTTTTTGTTTCATCTCCTTCAAGCCCTTAATCTTCCAATGCTGTCAAGCGAGTCGTTTCACGAAGCCCGACAGAAGGAAGAGATCAAGAAAAAAGGGCTGAGGTGCTGAAAGCGCCTGGGTTTTATAACCTTTTTTGGGATTTGAATTGGAGCTTTTATTCTCATTGGTTGACTCCCATGGGGCCATGCAGGGGCAACTCTGTAGGCTCTCCTGAGTTGTCCTGGCTTTGTTGTCTTGGCTTGGTTGAGCCTTGCTGGATGATGATGCACTGAAAAGGGCTTTTGGCAATTGCTATAGCTTTACCTGGAGATCTTTGTTTATGTTAAGTTCTGTGCATGGGTGCAAGGATGGAGACGAGCCAGTGAAACAGTGAACTTCAAACTCTTTATTTACATGTGAAAACAGCTCAGCTCAACGGCCACGATGGGCCCCTTTATATAGGCAACTCTTAACTTATTTAACCAATGAAAACACAGGGAGCGCTAGCTCCATTAACCAATGGGAGAGGCTGGTTAATAGCCAATCAGATTCTCCTGAACGGACCAATCCGATGTCGCTATTATCAGCCAATCAGAAGTGCTTCAAGCTCTTAATAATCTTTATGAAGTATTTATTTATTCACAACACCCCTTCCCCCTGGGTTCCATTAAAGGGGTGCAGTCACGTAGTCTTTGAGGTAGGCAGGTTGTTTTGATTGTCTATTAGATTTTCATTGTCCTCCCAGTATTTGGCTACAGTCTTGTTGGGGTAGGACATTATCTGGTGAAAAAGATGCCTCCTGTTCCGCATTCGAATTTTCGTCGTTGCTACTGCTCTCGGCATCTCTTTGAGGCGAGGCCACCCCCATTCCGGATCCATCACGTGCTGCCTCTGAGCGGTCATTACTACCGCTTAAACTTTCTGCTGCTTCGAATTCAGCTTCCTCACTATCTCCTCCCCCCTCGGTTTGGAAATCAGGGGGCTCGGAGATCCCTGACTGTAGCCTTGAACGCAGCAGATCAATATGGCGCTTCCATATTCTATTGTCGCGACATTTCACGCAGTACGATCTAGGGCCGGTTACTTGTACTATAGTTGCCTCGACCTACAACGGATCGCCCGGAAAGTTCCTAGCGAAAACCAAATCGCCTACCTGGAAATTGCGACATTTCCCGCTGGAACCGTGTGGATTTTCAGGTTCATATGATGGATGTAGATGGTCGAGGTGGGAGCGGAGCTTCCATCCAATTAATAACTCGGCGGGAGTTTTATTGGTGATGCTGTGCAGAGTGATATGCTGCAAAAGGAGTATCCAGTTAATCTTGTCTTCTATATCACCATAGTCCATTTTATGCAAGGTTTTCTTGACGAATTGTACCATGCGCTCGGCCCTTCCGTTGGCCCCAGGATGCACTGCCGAAGTTAGCGCATGTCGAATACCGTGGTCCGCCAGGTACTGTTCGAAGGACAGCGCGGTAAATTTAGGCCCGTTGTCGGATACTAGAACGTCTGGTAATCCGTGTGTCGCAAAGAGTCTGTCTAGTTTCCTGATGACTGATTCGGTCGTTGTATTCCTCATTTCATGGATTTCAAGCCAGTTCGAGTAGGCATCCACCGTTAACAAGAATGTGTGTCCCTTGGTAGGACCCGCAAAGTCCAGATGAATATGGGACCATGGTCCCCTCGGTGTTTCCCATTCAGTTGGGGTTGCTTTTGGTGGGGCGTTGCTTACTTCCTGGCATTTGTGACAGGCTTTTACCCATGTCTCTATCTGCTTGTCAATACCCAGCCACCACGCGTAGCTTTGTGCGAGGGCTTTCATACGCATGATGCCGGGGTGGCCATCGTGCAAGGTCCTTAGTATTGCTGGTCGCAACCGCTCTGGGACAACAACTCTATCACCCCAGATAATGCAGCCCTTTTGAGAAAATAGTTCCGTTTGCCGATTTTTGAATGGGGAGTAGTCGTCAGGTACTTGGTCCAATGGCCATCCCCGCTCGACCCAACTGAGGACTTGTGCTAAAATGGGGTCGCGTTTCGTTTCCATCGTGATATCTCGGGCCGTTAATGGCGGCGTTCGAAGTGTCTCAATCTGCAGTGTTGTAACTGTCGGAGCGGGGTCATCAATGGTCTCTGGAAGAGGTGCACGGCTCAATGCGTCGGCGTGGGGAATGGCTATCCCCGGGCGATGTTGCAACTTGTAATTGTATGCCGCCAAGATATCTGACCAGCGGGTCATTCTGGGAGATAATATATACGGTGTTGGCCTATCTCCCGCGATTATTCCCAGCAAAGGTTTGTGGTCAGTCACTATGGTAAAGGCTCGGCCATACACATATTCATGAAATCTCTTAACCACGGATACTATAGCAAGGGCCTCCTTATCAATTTGACTGTTGCGTTCCGTTTTTGATAACGTCTTTGAGAAATAGGCAACAGGGGCTTCATTACCGTTTGGCAAAATGTGGCTTAAAATGGCGCCCACTCCGAATGGAGATGCATCACACGTGATCGTTAAAGGCAAAGTCTCGTTATACTGCATCAGGACAGCATCAGAAGTCAATAAATTTTTTCATGTCGAAACGCCTGTTCTTCTCTGCGTCCCCATACCCAGGTTGCTTTTTTGTCCAATAAATGATGTAGGGGTTCAGCTACGGTTGCTTTGTGAGGCAGGAAAACGTTATAAAAATTGATAAGGCCCAGAAAAGCCTGGAGGTCGGCCTTGTTCTGGGGTTTTGGGGCATTCTTGATTGCCCTGAGTTTGTTATCGGTGGGGTGAATGCCTTGACTATCAATTAAATATCCCAAAAATTCTGCACGATCAGTACATAAATAACACTTGTTTTTTTTTAACTTTGAGACCTGAGTCTTTAAATCTCTGGAGAACCAACCTCAGGCATTCCTTTAGTATTTTCTGAGTTGGGGCTGCGATTAACACATCATCAAAATATGGGACACCTTTTATCCCTTGTAATAGCCTTTCCATCAAGCTTTGAAAGATTCCCGGGGCTACGCTCACTACGAACTGGAGTCGGTTACATTTAAACGCACCTCGGTGCGTTCTGAACGTTTGGGCCTCTGCCGTTTTTTTGTCAACAGGCAGTTGTTGGTATGTCTGGGCTAAGTCTAGTTTAGCAAAGACTTTTCCACCCCCCAGGGAATGGAGGAGGTGTTGCACCACCGGTACCGGGTAAGCGTTTTGTTGAAGGGCATGGTTCAGGGTGGCCCGGTAGTCCCCACAAATTCTTATCGATCCATCCGGCTTGATGGGTGTCATGATTGGGGTTTCCCAGGGAGAGTGATCGGTTGGTTCTATCACACCCTGGGCTATTGATTGATCAAGCTGCTCATCAATCTTTGGTTTAAGGGCAAATGGAACTCGAGGCTTAAGGCGGATGGGAGCTATTTCGGGATTGAGGTTAAACGATATCGGGGTCCCCTTGTACTCGCCTAATTTTTCTGCGAAGACGTCCTGGAATTCATGGACGAGGTCTTCTTCCCAATTGCTGCTGCAGGTTCGGTGAATGCCGGCTACTTCAATTCCAAGTGGAGCGAACCATTGGAGGCCTAACAAACTAGGCCGATCCTTGTCGATTACAGTCAGGGGTAGAAATGCTGTACGGTTCTTAAACGATACCCGTACTCGGCTGGATCCAACGACCGGGATTCGATATCCTTGATAGTCCTTGAGTACGAGCCTTTGGAATCTGAGGTCTTGCCTCCGGATAGTGGAGATGAGCTGCTTGAGGGTCTTCCAGGAAACCATCAAGAGGGACGATCCTGAATCGACTTCCATCAGGCAGGGCTGGTTTTCGATGGCCACTTTCACGCGGATCTTTTTGGCGTCAAGAGATGAGGCGTGACCGATTGTGATTGTTTGGTGAGCCTCTTCTCGCTTCGTTGGGTGGTTTAGGGTTTTGTTTCTGTAGGAGTGGTTGTTCCATTGGTGGTTCACGGGTTCTCACTTCACGGGACGACTTCCCGTTGGTTGGTGATAGTTAGCCCCCATTGAGGGCTGGCTGGGTCCTGACTTGCTTCTACAGACCCGTCCTATATGGCCTCTTTTCCCACACACATGGCAGAGCGCATCGAGGAATTTGCATTCTGACTGGGGGTGGCTTTCTCCACACCCGGCGCATTGGAACTGCGATTTCTGGCGTTGGTCTCGTTCAGACCGAAGTCGATGGACCTCTTCCTCATCGCTTTCTGATGACAATTCGAGGTCCTCATGGTGGGCTGTATCTAGCTGTCCCTCTGACTGAGGTGAAATTTCGCAGGCTCGTTGGTGAACCGGTGCGTGGGTGCGGCGCATTTGGGCAGCTGAGTTCCTGGTTGCTTCTGCTGCAGTAGCTTCAGCTATGGCATCTTTAAGGCTTATGTCGCCCTTTGCCATTAGTTTACTCTGAGTGCCTGGTGCATCTAATCCCAGAACTATTCGGTCTCTTAGGGCTTCTTCTAAGTCGGTAAACTCGCATAGGCCTCCCAGATTCCGGAGATCCGCGATGAAATCAGCAACACTCTCACCCTTCCGCTGACTTCTCTGATATAATTCATGCCTTCTCACGAGCGTTGCCACAGTCGGCGCGTAGTGAGCCCTCAGCAGTGGTTCGAGGACATCCCAGTCCATAGACTTTACTTCTGCCGGTTTTGCTAGTGCCTTGGCCATCTTGAATACGGTTGGCCCGCAATGAGTTAGGAATACCGCTCGTTTCTTTCCGGTAGTGGCATCCTTCAAATTGTTGGTTTCCAGAAACATCTGGAAGCGATCCATATATGAGTCCCAGTCTTCTTGTGCCGGGTTGAATGGAGCGGGTGGTATGACGCTGCTGGACATGGTTCCGCCGTTGGTGTGTTCAGCCACGTGCTCAGTTATGGTTCTTCATTGTTCAGTAAGCTCTGACATCTCCACATCCCACCTTCGTCGCCAGTGTTAAGTTCTGTGCATGGGTGCAAGGATGGAGACAAGCCAGTGAAACAGTGAACTTCAAACTCTTTATTTACATGTGAAACACCTCAGCTCAACAGCCATGATGGGCCCCTTTATATAGATAACTCTTAACTTATTTAACCAATGAAAACACAGGGGGCGCTAGCTCCATTAACCAATGGGAGTGGCTTGTTAATAGCCAATCAGATTCTCCTGAATGGACCAATCCGATGTCGCTATTATCGGCCAATCAGAAGTGCAGGGCCAGAACCCTGCACTTTGCTTCAAGCTCTTAATAATCTTTATTAAGTATTTATTGATTCACAACAGTTTATGTAAAGTATTCTGGCCCAGGCCTTAATGGCTCACCCATTAACAAAGGTGTGGGTGAGTTTCTGCTTCTGAGATAAATTTCTGCTCTTGAGTTTCTACTCTTTTTTGGGGAAATATTCTGCCTTTTTGATATTTCCAAGGATATTTCAATTTTCTAGGAGACGGATGGGTGCTAACTTCCTACAATCCCTCTTTTTTAAAAAAACACATGAGTGTTTTGACAAAAGATTAAAAGGTGATCAGATCAGGGAGACTTGTTGGGTACTTTTAATTTTTCTGATGCAAAGGGAAAGGGATTGAAAAAGAGGCAACAGAAAAGGATTCCTTCAGTAGCTCCCAAAAAGCTTTCAACTATGAAGGTCTAGTAGCCTGGGAAAAGTTCTGGATTTTTTTTAACTGTATCCAATTTTTCATGCCAATTAATTTTCAGATGTTTTGATGTACTTTTTGTGAGCTTACAGTCAGGTTGTAAGCACAAGCCCCTATATTCTCCACAGCCTTTAAATTACAGGCTGCCCATTTCCAAGGTTATGGTTACGACCTGCCTAGCTCTTAGCTTCCAGGGTTTGTGATGCCAAATTGAGGTTAGCCAGTGTGCAATCCAGACTATTTAGTATTTTTAAAAATACACACAATGAGCCCTGGAACCTCTATGTCGTGTCCGTCGGGAAAGAGACCAGGAGTCGGTGACTAGGTTTCAGCTCTTTATTGGTCCCCGGAACCGAACTGGGTTCCAAGGAAAAACTTTTGGCTTTTTATTTCCAAGCCGCAGCGGCCGTGGCCAATGGCACCACTTTGAATCTCCCACGATTCGAATCCACCAATCGCGGGAGATTCTTAGCGGGCCAATCAGCGCGGCTCGCCCAACCAATCAGATCGCCCCGCGCTTTGGCCAATCAAAACACAGGGCTTTCAAGAATGTAAATGAAGGTACAGAACACCCCTCCCCTCTTGGTTTGGTCCTACGTAACATAGTCCCGTAGGTAGGCGGGGCTCCGTACTTGTCTACTGGACCTGCGAAGGTCAGTTGTAGGTTGGTTCCCGGCTGGTTCAGTCGGGATCTCCGTGTCTCTCGGCCTCGTCGTTGGAACCGCCTGGTATGTCTTGCCGGGCCGCTCTTCGCAGCTCCCTCCTGGTCTACCCAGGTTGATCGAGCTGCGGCTTTCGCCGCTCCCGCTTGGTTTTTCCGGGCTGGTCGAGCTGGCCTGGCTGTTTCATCCTGGTGAGGTTCCGTGCTGGCTGCTTGCTGGTGAGTATGGCTGGTTTCTTTCTTCTGGGGTTTGGTTTCCGGGGTATTCCCTCCCCTCTTGGTTTGTGTTGAGGAGGTTGGTTGTATTTGGTTGCATGTCGGTGGTATCTTTTGTAGCTGTCCTCGATCTTAATTGATCGATGTGGTGTTTCCATGCTCGTCCGTAGGTTGTAACCGGTATGAGCGTGGACCTGTCAGCTGGGTTATGGTTGCTGGTATCCACAGTGGGTCTCCGGTTAGGTTCTTCGCGTAGACGGCGTCGCCTGGTGCGAAGGATTGGTGTTTGCTGGTGGAGTCTGGGGGTTTCTCTGGGTTGTATGTGGGGTGTAGTCTATCGAGTGGGGATCTTATTTTCCTCCCCATTAGTAGCTCTGCTGGGCTTTTATTTGTGGTAGTGTTCGGGGTTATGTGCTGTATAAAAAGCATTTTATTTATTTTGTCCTGGATCTCCCCGTGGTCTATTTTCTGCATGGTTTTTTTTTGTGAATTGAACCATCCGTTCCGCCCTTCCATTCACCGCCGGATACACCGGGGCTGTCAGTGCGTGTTGTATGCCCCGTTCCACTAGGAATTTTTCGAATTCCAGCGAGGTGAATTGGGGCCCGTTGTCTGACACGAGGACATCTGGGAGGCCGTGTGTCGCGAAGAGTTTGCAGAGTTCTTTGGTCACAGCCTCCATGGTGGTGGTTCTCATGTTGCTTGCTTCCAGCCAGTTGGAGTAAGCGTCTACGGTTATTAAGAATGTGTGTCCCTTTGTGGGCTCGGCGAAGTCTATGTGGATCCTAGACCAAGGTCCCCTGGGGGTTTCCCACTCTAGAATTGGTGCCGTGGGTGGACTTGGTCTAGTCTCCTGGCAACGTTGACACCTTGCTACCCAAGCCTCGATTTGTTTGTCCATCCCTGGCCACCAAGCGTAACTTCTGGCCAGGGCTTTTGTTCTAATGATGCCCGGGTGCCCCTCGTGTAACAACTCCAGTACCTTCCCTTGCAGTTTTTCTGGGATGACCACCCTATCCCCCCATAGTACACACCCTTTTAGTAGCGAGAGTTCCATTTGCCGGTTCCGGAATGTTCTGAAAGTCTCGTCGTTGTCCTTTTCCGGCCACCCTTTCTCTACCCAATGCAACACCCATGCCAGACGTTTGTCTTTATTAGTTTCTCGGGCAATGTCTGACGCGGTTATGGGTAGATCGGGCAGAGTCTCTATGCTGAGGGTGGTCATCGTGGGTGCTGGGTCAGTGTCTGGTTCGGGTAGCGGTGAGCAGCTTAAAGCATCCGCATGGGTGATTGTCTTACCGGGTCGGTGTGTGAGCCGGTAGTTGTAGGCGGCCAGGAATTCGGACCACCTTGTCATTCTAGGAGATAGAATGTTCGGGGTGGCCCTGTTCCCTGCGAGGATTCCCAACAGCGGCTTGTGGTCGGTGATGATGGTGAACGCCCAGCCGTAGAGGTACTCATGAAACCTTTTCACTGCAGCGACGACAGCCAGGGCCTCTTTGTCCAGCTGACTGTAGTTCCGCTCTGGTCTGGTAAGGGTTCTTGAAAAGAACATGATGGGTGCTTCTTTTCCATCGGGAAGAGTGTGGCTGAGGAGGGCACCGACGCCGAAGGATGATGCGTCGCATGTGACGGCTAGTGGTAGGGTCTCGTTGTATTGGATGAGGACGGCATCCGAAGTGAGCAGGTCCTTGGTTTTCCTGAAGGCGGCTTCCTCGCATTTTCCCCAAGTCCAGGTAGCCACCTTGTCCAAAAGCCTATGCAAAGGCTCCGCCGCGGTCGCCTTTTGGGGCAGGAAAACATTGTAGAAGTTAAGTAGCCCCAGAAACGCCTGCAGTGCCGTTTTTGACCTGGGTGTGGGGGCCTCTTTGATAGCTTTAATTTTGATGTCGGTGGGGTGGATGCCATGCCGGTCTAGGAGGTACCCCAGGAATTCGATCCACTCTGTGTAAAGTTGGCACTTTTCCCTCTTCACCTTTAGCCCGGTTTCTTTGAATTTCGTTAGCACCTCCCTTAGGCCACCCTCTAGTTCGGCCTGGTTGGCTGCCGATACCAGTACATCGTCGAAGTAGGGTACCACCCCCTTGATGCCTTGTAAGAGTCTCTCCATGAGGCTCTGGAAAATTCCAGGCACCACGCTGACTCCGAACTGGAGTCGGATACATCGAAAGGCTCCCCGGTGGGTGACTATGGTTTGCGCCTCTGCGGTTTCCTCGTCGAGCGGCAGCTGCTGGTATGCTTGGGCCAGGTCGAGTTTCGCAAAAACCTTGCCTCCCCCCAGTGAGTGTAGAAGATGCTGCACTACTGGGACGGGGTAAGTGCTTTGTTGCAAGGCGCAGTGTAGGGTGGCCTTATAGTCCCCACAGATTCTCACTGACCCATCAGGCTTGACTGGGGTGACTATTGGGGTCTCCCACCGGGCATGGTCAATTGGTTGTAGGACCCCTTGCTTGACGAGCTTGTCAATTTGCTCATCAATTTTTGGCTTGAGTGCGAAAGGTACCCGCCTTGGTTTTAGGCGTCTCGGGGGAACGTTTGGGTCTAGGCTGAAGGATATAGGGGGCCCTCGGTACTTGCCTAGGGTGCCGTCGAACACTTCTTGGAAGTCCCGGGCCAGTTGCTGCTCCCAGTCGGCCTCGGTGATGTGGTCGATGCCCGTGACTTCGATGCTGAGCGGTGCGAACCATTGAAGTCCCAACAGGCTGGGTCGGTCTCGATCGACGATTGTTAGGGGAAGTTTTGCGGTGCGTCCTTTAAATGTTACTCTGAATTGTCCTGTTCCAACTACCGGGATGTGGTTTCCCTGGTAGTCTTTAAGGATTAGTCTCTGGTTCTCCAGTCTCCTCCTTTGGATGGTAGGCACCAAGCATTTAATTTCTTGCCAGGCGACCATGGAGAGGTAGGACCCAGAGTCCACCTCCATCTTGCAAAGTTCGCCTTCGATGCCTACCTCCACATAGACCTTGCGGGCGTCGGTGGTTGTTGCGTGGCCAATGATGACTGTCTGGTGCGTTTCTTCCCTCCGCCGGGTCTCGCCACCTCATCGGGCTCGTCCGCTCCGGTCCCAACGGCTGTCAGCTGGGCAGTCTCTGGTTCTGGGTGGTGTGCTGTCCCCTCTCCGCTCGCTGTGGTCCCACCGACTGGGGCTGTAGGCTTTCTTAAGTCGGCAGACGCGGGTGATGTGACCCTTTTTGTCACAGTGCTAGCAGACTGCATCGAAGAACCGGCATTCGGCTCTAGGGTGGTCACCTCCACAACCGGCACACGTGGTCCCCGACTTACAACCCCACCAGCTGCGCTGGTCGCGTCCTGCCTGGAGCCGGTGGATTTCCTCCTCCTCGTCCGAAGTATCAGAGGTGGAGTGGAATTCGCCATGGTGGGTGGTAGTTTCAGGTTGGGCCTCGGTCGCCCATGCAGGGTGGTTGTTCGCAGTGCGGTCCCTGGCATCTGGTCTCCGCATGCGGTTTTCTGACTGCCGGGTGGCTTCGGCTGCGGTGGCTTCGGTGATGGCATCGGCGAGGGTGATGTTGCCTTTGGCCATCAGTCGACTTTGTAGGACGGGGTCCCGAAGCCCGAGCACGACTCGGTCCCACAGGGCCTCGTCCATGTTGGAGAACCCGCATAGTCCTCCTAGGCTCTGCAGCTCTGCAACAAAGTCACTGAGGCTTTCGCCCGACCGTTGGTCCCGCCGATAAAATTCATGCCATCGGATGAGGGTGGGCACGGCGGGAGCGTAGTGCCTTTGGAGTAAGGGCTCGAGGTCATCCCAGTCCATCGCGGTGACGTCAGTGGGTTTCGCTAGGTCTTTCGCCATCTTGAACACTGTGGGCCCGCAGTGTGTCAGGAAGACGGCTCGTTTCTTCGGCCTGGTGGCGTCCTTCATGTTGCTGCATTCGAGGAACATGCGGAATCTGTCCGTGTAAGATTCCCAGTCCTTACTAGCGGGGTTGAAGGGTGCGGGCGGTGCAATGCTGGCCATCTCGTCGGTCTTGCTGGCTTCCGTCGGACACGTGCTTATGGGGTTCAGGATCAGGATCCCATCCTCGTCGCCAGTGTCGTGTCCATCGGGAAAGAGACCAGGAGTCGGTGACTAGGTTTCAGCTCTTTATTGGTCCCCGGAACCGAACTGGGTTCCAAGGAAAAACTTTCAGCTTTTTATTTCCAAGCCGCGGCGGCCGCAGCCAATGGCACCACTTTGAATCTCCCGCGATTCAAATCCACCAATCGCGGGAGATTCTTAGCGGGCCAATCAGCGCGGCTCACCCAACCAATCAGATCGCCCCGCACTTTGGCCAATCAAAACGTGGGGCTTTCAAGAATGTAAATGAAGATACAGAACACTCTACTCATGAGACCACCAGTGCAACATATCCTGCTTTACTGGGCAACTGGGCAGCATCATTTGTGAGTCATAGTCAGAACTTGGGGTTTGGAGATCTCTTTTCTGCTATCTCTTCAGGAATTGCCTGAGGGAGATGTCCCCTCCCCCTTGGGATTAGCAGGAAGTTTTGCTTGGGTCTTAATGCCACAGAGCAGCAAAACAAAAAAACAGAGCAAAAACACTTTTTTTTTAAAAAAAAAAAAGGGAAGCTAGGAGCAGCATTGTGTGAAGGTAGGTGAAGGGGGTAACCTCGATCTAATTCTAAATGGTGTGTCTCTGTGTATGTGCCTGTGTATGCAGCTAGTTTTGCAATACAGATAATACAAACATGCTGGACAATTTTCCCTCCCACCAGACAGAAGTACAAGGTGTTCAGAACTTGCTGGGCCAGCCACTCTCAAATACAATCCTTGCATAAGTACATTAGACTGATTACAATATAAATGATACAAGAAAGAAAACATTACAATGGATTTCACATTAAAATGAATTTCCACCCTCCCCCCATAATCTTTTTAACTATCTTCTGAGGATTGAAAAGAGTCTTTTAGTCTTTTAATGGTCCATCTCAGAGTCCTTTCCTTCATGTCTCTGGGTGGCATAGGCTTGGCCTGGTGGTATGGGTGGTCAGTCAGGCTTGGGAAGGTCTGCCCCACTCTGGTTTGCTGTAATGACTTTCAGTGGAGGCTGGATCCAAACCCAGAAATTCCTTCAATGGATGGAATGTCTCTAGGGAGTAGCATCTGCTTCCACATGTTGCAGGGCTGAAAGACACAAGAACAAAGGTCCCCTCCGCCCTTCACTGGTAATTCTACCAGGAAAGGCATTGCAAAAGGATTAGAGATGGTGTGTGTGTGTGGATAGCTTGCAGGCATGATTTGAGGAGGAAGAAAATAACACATCAGTATCACAGTTACTAAACAGATAAATCATTTCCAACAAAATGGAGACACAACAGATGAGAAAGGAAAAAAACTGGATTCACATTGCTTCAGGAAAAGGATGAACAGGTAAAATCATTTAAACACATAGTAAATGCAAAGATGAAACTTTTCTTGTAAATGAACTTAGAACATTCGTTAATAACCTTGGGTATTTCTTAAAAGCACAGAGAGGAAAGAAAATTGAACTCTGTTCCTCATCCAGTCTAGTTGGCCTGACCAGACTGGGAGAAGACATTTTCTCTCAGTGTTTTTAATTCTGAAACAATTTAAAATTCATATCTGGAGGGATCAGAGACACTTAACAGTTGCAACAGTTATCTCGAGGACACACAAAGACTTAGATGCGCGCACGCACACACACACACAAACAAGGACAAAGAGAGGAAGACAAAACTCTGAGGTTTACACACACATTGATCATTCACACAATAAATATCTCAGTTAAATTGGGGAAGGCACAAATCTTAAGGAACAAACCACATGGTTGCATAGAAGACAGAGAAAGAGACACAGAAAGAAAGAATTTTTAAAAAATCTCGTGTGATCCTGTTTTATACTGTATATTGACCTTTTCTTTCATGTTTTTTCTTTTTTTCCCCTTTTTCTAAGTACCTTTATTTACCACATTGGTCTTCCTGTATCTCTCAGCAAAGCCCATTCTCTACACATACATTTTGCCTTTTTCTTGCTCATGCCAGCTAGGGTCGGCATCTGCCGCTCATCCCAAGTTGTGTCTTAGCCTTTATGGTTATGGGTCATCAGTCAACAGGCTGCTAAAAGAGATTTTCCCTCCCAGGCGAAAGATCCATCAATCTGACAATCCACTGAAAGCAGCCGGTACGCCTTGCAGTCTTCAAAATCATCTGTCCAGAGGGAAAAAAGTCTTGCTCCTGGTTCTGACTGAAAATAAACAGAGGAAAAAACCAAAGTTATAGTTAAAAATCTTACACAAAAACAAAAAGAAAATCTTGCAGAAAAAGTGGACTTTCAAATAGTTAAGAAAGTTAAATATTTGGGAATATACTTAACAACAATGTGTGTAACTCTAAGTCAATTATATAAAACTACTTAAGCAAATAAAATTAGATTTGGAAAAATGGAAAAACCTACATTTATCAATGTTAGGAAGGATTGCCATGATAAAAATGAACATCCTACCAAAACTGCTTTTCCTGTTCCAAACAGTACCTATAAAATTGAAAAGAAATTCTGTGGTGATATGAACAAATTGATGCTCAAATTTATTTGGCAAGGAAAAAAGCGAGAATAAAATTGAAAATGCGACAAGAATCTAAAGAAAATGGAGGGTTTGGATTACCAGATTGGTCTTTATAATACCAAGCATGTGTGATAATGTGGTTAAAAGAATGGATAACCCTTAGACACAAGAGACTGTTATACTTGGACATAATTTACAAATATGTCCACTTTTTAAGGAAGAGTGTTGGGGATGGGGAATGGAATGGGTCTCAGGGAAGGCAGAGGAGGGCAACCTATTTCAGTGGTTTCAGGTAACGGGACATATGGGAGGCAAGGGGTGCTGACACGAGGAACACGACCTCGGTGTTTAGTAGTACTGGTCTCGTGTTCTCGCCCCCTTGCACTCACCTCATTTACCTGATCAGCAGACCTGTGGTGGCCCTGGTCTTAGGCTGTTGCTTTTAAATGTCAGATCAGCCTGCAATAAGGCTAGCCTTATTGCCGATTTGATCCTTGAAGAGAAGCCTGATCTGGCTTGCATAACTGAGACCTGGCTGGGCCCAGAGGGAGATGCTCTCTTCGTAGAAATGTGCCCAGTGGGTTATCGAGCATAGCACCAGTCTAGACCTCAGGGCCAGGAGGGTGTGTGGCTGTTGTTATCAGAGAATTCCTAGTAGCCTCGTGGGGCACTGCTCCACAAGTGCCCGGCTGTGAGACCCTTTTTCTTAGGTTGGGCTCAAGGGATCAGGTGGGATTGCTGCTGCTCTACCAGCCTCCCTGCTGTGTGGCAGCTTCCCTACCCGGACTCCTGGACCTCACTGCAGGGCTGGCGGTGGAATTCCCCAGGCTTATAGTTCTGGGGGATTTCAATCTGCCATCCTTGGAGGTGGGGTAGCAGGTAGGATGGAAACTGGACAAAGAAAGAAGCAAACTAAGACTAAGGAGAAACTTCCTGACAGTGAAAACAATTAACCAGTGGACCTGCTTGTCTCCAGAAGTTCTGGGTGCTCAATCACTGGAAGTTTTTCAGAAAAGACTGGACAGCCATTTCTCTGAAATGGTATAGGGTTCCCCCAAGGTCCCTCTAAGTGTTATTCTGTTATTCTGACATTTTTCCAGGATCTCTACTCAAATTTATTCCATAATTTCACATATAAAATAGCCATTCGTGTAATACAACCTGCATATTGTTCAAAACAGTAATTATTATGGCTGATGTTTGACAGCAAGCCTAAGTCAAAGATCATAAGAGTGCTCCTTTCTCTGTATGTATACAAAATATCACATACCAGGAATAGCATTTTAAGGTGGACTTATGCAACCTGATGTACAAAATAAACACACACATATTTATGCTCTGGACTAGACATTGATGTAAATCCCTGAAAAATATGTGGTAACCCTGGACAAAAGAAAAGCAGTAAAATCACTCTAGATGTAGTGTAGGGACAGCGTAAAATATTAACACATGATAAATAATGAAACAATTAAAAATAATAGCACAGAGTTTTCTCTCTTTCTCTCCTTTCCTATTGCTTTCTCTCTCTCTCTCTCTCTCTCTCTTTCTTTCTTTCTGATCTTTTTTCTTTCTTTCTCTCCCTCTCCCTTTCCCTCCCTCTCTCTCTCTCTCTCTCACACACACACACCCCTAGCTGGTCTGGGACGATCTCCAGTCATCAGCGGGCAGGGGAAAAGGAAGAAAATGGGTGGCACCCCCCCACACTCCAGCCCTCTCTCTCTCTAATGCACACACACGCACACACACACACACACACACCTGACTGGTTTGGGATGATCTCCAGTCAGCAGCGGGCAGGGGAAAAGGAAGAAAACAGGCAGCACCCCCTCCCACTCCAGCCCCCCCTCTCTCTCAGGTGCGCGCCCACACACACACACACACACACACACACTAGCTAGGTCGCACCAGCAACGAAGCAAGCCAAGTGAGCCTGGGAATGGTGGGGGGGCCCTTGGCAAGCTCAGGGGATGCTGGGGGGGCTAGCGCAATTCGCAGGCTTACCTTTCAGCAAGAAGATCAGAGCTGCTCAGTTGGGGCATAGGGCCAGGCACCATGTGGGAAAGCAGGTTAAGCCACGAGGACCCAGTGTGGAGTGACTGGGTGGGGTGAGCGTCGGGCGGGGCAAGCCATGAGGACCAGAGGAGTGACTGGGCAGGGCGAGCATCGGGCAGGGCAAGTGAGCAAGCTGCGACCGGGAACTGGTTCGGGCATGGCCAGCCAGAAGTCACTACCTGTTCAGCGACCCATGCCAAATTATTGCTACTGGTTCTCCCGATTAGGTGCGGACCAGCTGAATACCACCTCTGACTGGCACACCTTAAAAGTGAAATATATATCCATATCCATACACATACATAACACACATATATACATGCCAGACACACACATAAAATCATTGCCCATTTTGAATACATAGCGGAAAGGAAGAAAGAATATTGGATACATATACACAAACGTGTGTGAAAAAAACTGCAAAGAAATAGGATTATAAAAAAAAACAGCTTCCAATCTTAGCAGTTGTAGATGAAAGAGAGAAAGAGAAATGAGAAACAAAGAGAGGGAGAAAGAGAAAGAGAGATGAGGAAGAAAGAGAAAGAGATGAGTTTCTTTACTTTGATCAAAATAAAGTCTGATTCTTTTATCAAGCCTTCGCTTACGTTCTTTTGGCTTATTGTGGCTTAAGCGTATTGCCAGACTTTACAATAGTAATGATATACTGTCAGTATATTCATTAACTGGAATAGAGCTTGGTAACAAGGTCAGCCAATGAATAGGCATAACAACCAAGTCAGCCAATGAGGACTGTTTTGGAAACTGAAACTAGAAGTAGCCTAGGCTTGAAGCTATGTTAAGCTCTGCAACTCTGCTCTATGTTAAGCTCTGCAACTCTGCAGCTATGTTTGAAGCTCTGAGTCTGTCTATTGAAGATGAAACTAACTTGCTTGCTTGCTGAAGGCTGGAGCTCTGCTCTGAACTTGCAACATGTTTCTGTTTGAGTTTGCTCCATGTTGGAGAAATCTACAACGGGTTTGTAAAATCTACTTATAAAGATGTTAAATGAAGCATCAGCTATCTGTGTTTATTTTTCTGGTGCTGAATTATCGCTGCAAAACTCTCAAAATACACAATAATTTGTAAGTACATCTAGTGCACAAATCTGTAGAGGCAGGTACACATGAGGTCACAGACATGTAGAAAAGAAGCACATACACACTTTTGAATTGTGCAACCTAATATGATGGCTGACACACACACACTCACACACACACAGAGTATGCAAATATTCTTGAACTCCCTGAGTTATTTCTGCCACAGGCAGTTGCCCTGGCTGGCTGGCTGTACATAAATCAGTGGTATTAAAAAAAAAAAACCCTCTGCCAATAGCAAAGCCTAGCTTAGGGAACAGCCAAGTTCTTTGCATCCGCTCTGGTGAAGATTATTGTTTTGAAATGGAACTGTGACAACTTCCTTGGTTGGTAGAAAGATGTGTTGCAAAACCTTCTTAGCTCCCATAGGCATGGAAGTTTCATATGAAAACAGGGAAAAGGATGGGGGACAGAGCTGACGTCGTGATGAGACAACGGACGATTCTGGTGCTCCTGAAGCACCATTGATACTGCCACAGCTGGAAGGTCCATCTGGACCCAAACCATTCCGTAGAGACCGTGGTTGAGGAGAGCGCAGCCTGCTGATCCCAGGGACACTGCAAAGTCCCTGGTTGATCCAGGTAAAGCTCTCTAATCCTGTGGAAGGAAGCAGCCATTGAAGCTGCTGAAAGGTTGGGACAGCTCCAGAATGGAAGAAGAAGAAGAAGAAGAAAGAAAGTGTGTCGGTTTTGGGTGAGATTTTTATTTTTTTTTCTGGCAAAAAGAGAGAACATCCTAAGGGGGGAAAGATTTTAGAAATATAGACGACAGAAGAGGAAACAAGCGGCGAAATTGAGCCTGTCTGTCAAACTAATTAAAGTTATCTTGTTGATTTTTAACAAGGACTTATTACAATTTTTAGCATTAACTTTAAAAAAAGACTTTTTTTTTCTTTTTCTTGTTGGTTTTCTTTTTTCTCCTTAAAAGGGAAATTTTCTTTTTAGAAAATTCTTTTTTACAGTATAACAAAGTGCTGAAAGCGAAGTAATGTGAAGCAATACTGCCACCTAGAGGCCATTAAATTATTTTTTTTTGTTTTTTTGAAAACAATTTTATTGGTTTTTAAAGACAAACAAAACAAACAAAACATAAAAACATCCAGCTTTCTTTCATAAATATACAAACAGTGTGTCGGTTGGTTTACCAATTTTTTGTGCATCCATTTCGTAGTCTCAATTACAGTTACATTACATAATAACTCATATTATCAATCAGAAATTAAATACCCTAGTATCACTATTAAACAATCATTTGACTATAATTTTATTCATACATACTTTGCGAGATAACTATAATTTACTTAGTTTATTTTATAACAAATCATATAATCATACCAAATCTATCCTAAAAACATTTTATAGATATGATATCAAAAAAAAAAGAAATATATCTTTATATATTCATTATTTCCTAGAATTCTAGATACTCTATTATTGTATTTTATTATCTAACCATTGGTAGAAAAGGTCCCAAATTTTATAAAATTGTTTATCCTCTTGTTCTCTAATTTCAAATGTCAATCTACTCATTTCAGCACATTCCAATATTTTCTTAATGATTTCTTCCTGCGATGGTATTTTCTCATTTTTCCAGTTTTTAGCAAATACAATCCTAGCTACTGTTAATACATTTACAATCAGGTATTTCAAATCTTTACTATATGTATCAGGTAAAATTGCCAATAAAAAGATCTCTGGTTTCAAGTCTATGTGTTTCTTTGTCATTTTTTCCAACCACATGCGAATGCGTCCTCACAAGTCCACTGTTAGGGATACATCCTAGCAGAATCTGCACGGCAATCAGGCAGGCAGGCAGGCAGGCAAATATGTGAGATAAACGTTTTTGTAGCTTACACTCAGTAAAAACAGATACACTGTGCTAGTTAAATAGTTTATTCCAGTAAGATTTTTAGCATAGTCAAAACAGTCCATATATCATTCACTAGTTTAGTCCATCCAGGGATTATTCATTTGCAAAGTCCAGTGTCGAAAAAGAGGTCAGTAAACTTACAAATATCAGTCCAGTAATACATCTCTTCACAATAGAGATATAAAGAAGTCAAACCTCCTTTCTTTGTTCAGCAGCAGGGAACACGCAGTTATCAAACCACCAATCCATTGTCAACAATCCAGCAATACAGTAAGCCAGCAGGTTCTCTTGCTCCCTCTTATGGCAGTTTTACAACAGCACCCAAAATTACATGCTTTGCAGTTTAAAGTGACACACACTTAAATTTACAATCATAGTTTATATATATTATTTTACCCAAACTAAGTTAGGTAACCTTGTTATTCCTAACATCCACCACATATGATAATATGAGCCAGGTATCTGATGACATTTCCAGCATTTTTCAGATTTATTCTTGAACATTCTTGCTATTCTTGTCGGGGGAAAGTGCCACCTATAAAACATCTTACACAAATTTTCTTTTCTTTTTTTTTTTTTGAAAAAGTTTTATTGATTTTAACAATGAACAAAAACACATAAAACATAAGACATAAAACATAAAAAACATCATCCTCCTTCATGAATTTACAGAAAGTGTATCGGTTGGTTTACCACTCTTTTTTGTGCATCCATTTCATAGTCTCTATTGTAATTGTATTGCATAATAGCTCATATTATCAATCAACAATTATATAACCTGATATCATGATTAAACAATCATTTGAGTACAATTTTATTCATTCATACTTTAATGAGATAACTATAATTGAGTTAAATTATTTTATAACAAATCATAGAATCATACCAAATCTATCTTAATAAAGTATTCTAAAAAATTATCAAAACCAAGAAAAATTATATATTCATTATTTCCTAAATTTCTAAATATTCTATTATTATGTTTTATTATCTAGCCATTGATAAAAAGGTCCCAAACTTCATAGAATTGTTTATCTTCTTGTTCTCTAATTTCAAATGTCAATCTACTCATTTCAGCACATTCCAATATTTTCTTGATAATTTCTTCCTCTGATGGTATTTTCTCACTCTTCCAATTTTTAGCAAATACAATCCTAGCCGCTGTTAATACATTTACAATCAAATACTTCAATTTTTTTATTATATGTATCAGGTAAGATTCCCAATAAAAAAATCTCTGGCTTCAAATCTATATGTTTCTTTGTCATTTTTTCCAACCATATGCCTTATTCGTGACTTGAATTTTCAATAGATCTGCCAGTTCTTCTCTTTGTCTTATTAACATATTCTTTATCAAAATCTTTGTTTTATCTTTGTTTATTTTCAAACCAGCCACCTCACCATAAAGGCCATTAAATTTTCTTTTGAAGGAACTAAAAATAATTTGATGGGAAAATTGTTTCAGTCGCAGGCTGTTTACATTAAGATAAGATAGAGAGTAGAGCACTGAATAAATGTTTATTCAGGGGCTTCTCTTGTAAAACAATCTAAACAGCTGGAGACTGAAGTTGAAAGCGACAAGATTACTGTGACCTTGGATTATATTTTGCTGAAACTTGTTGAAATTTTGATACTGTGCTTTGGACACTGTATGGTGGCTGTAATTTACTTTGTGATTCATCCTTAAACTGCAATTGAACTTTCTTTTTTTTCTCTTGCTGGCTGGTGGTCCTTTGTGGCCTAATCTTTTTCTTTTTTGTTTTTGTTTTTAAAATATTAACTTTGCTTTAGCCTTAATGTTGGAAATTTTTTTTCTCTTTTTGGGGTTTTTCCTTTTCCCTTTTAATACGATTTGTGGATTACCTTTTACCTTATTATCTTTTCTCCTTTTTCTTGTACTATTTTTAAATGTGGTGCTTTTATATTTTTTCTTTTTCTCTACATTTTTACATTTCAGTCTTTCTTGCCTCCTGGATGAAATTGGTCTCTTTTCTTTTTCTTTTTCTTTATCATTTTATTTTTTGAACTCTATTTTTATTTTTTCTGCAACTTTTTCTTTTTTTCCTCCCTTCTCTTCAATAATTGGATTAAGGTAAAGAAGAATCTGAAGACAATTGTTCCTGGTCTTGTAAGCACATATTTTTTTTACTAGGATTGCAACTAATCAGAAATGAAGAAAACACCCTCCTCTTTAAGCTCAACTGCTCAGCAGTCAATTCACACTATGTTACAGCAGGAGAAAGACAAAGAAAAAGAGAAGGAAAAGGAGGTCACATTACAAATGATAATGCAAGCAATACAAGAACAAAGGAAACTCCTGGAAGATAGAATGGAAAGAATAGAAGACAGAACAGGGAAAACAGATGAGAAAATAGAGAACATACAACAAATGATCATGAAGAATGAAGAGAGATTCCAAAAAATAGAAGAAAAAGGAGACCAGACAGAGAAAAAAGTTGGAGAAATTGATAACAGGCTGACAGTGGTTGAACAAGACAAGGGAAGATGAATGCTTACCTGGGAGATGAAGAGAGCAGATTTTTATTTGAGATTTCAAAATATTGAAGAAGAAAAGGGAGAAAATCTTACAGAAATAATAATAGAAGTGTTGGCAGGAGCCTTGGAGATATCTAAAGAAAAAATGACAGATGGAATAGATGAAGTGTCCCAAGTGTTTACAAGATATACTAATGAAAAATAAATTACCCAGAGAACTCCATGTGAGATTCACCAAGAAGGCAATCAAAATGCAAATATTACAGAGAGTAAGGGATGACCCACTGAAATATAAAGGAAAGGAGATTATAGTTCTGAAACAAGTACCAAGAAAAGTGAGAGAACTGAGAAGAGAATATTAATTCTTGATGAAAATTCTAATCAAAAAGGAAGTGAACTGTACATGGCTGATCCCAGAAGGCCTAATATTCACTTGGCAAGAGCAAAGACACAGAATGTACCCAATAGAGAAAGCAGAATTATTTTATGATGAACACTTTAGAGGGAAAGAAGAAGAGAGAAGATGAGAGGAGGAAATAGACAAACTTCAAAAGGAGATGGTTGAGATAAGAGACAAAGAAAAAAGAGATAAAAAGATACAGGAAGAAGCAGCAGTTGGTGGAAAGGTGGAACCAAAAGAACCAAGAGAGCAAAGAATAATGAGAGCAATAAACCCTACATATAAAGTATAAACAATGGAAGAAAAGAAATTGATTACAATGAATATAAATGGATTGAAAACATTCCATGGATTCCAGTGCTGCCAACTCTCACGCAATCAGAGTGAGACTCATGCAATTCAACCAATTTTGACTGTCTCACTCTGATAAACGAAATCTCACGCTAAACCCCCAAAATGGAATGTACAAAAATAAATATATCTCTACATTCTCTGATATTCCGAATATCGATATGCCCAAGCCCAAAGTTTCGAGAAGTGAAGCCTCCGATCCTGGGCGGCTTCAGAGGGCGAACAGAGCATGCGTGAGAGGACGTTGCCCGCATTGATTTCTGTACCGGGGTGAGGAGAGAATTCCACGCTGCAGGAAGCGGTTGTTCGTTTCCGCTCTAGGATGTCACAACTCTCTGGGCTTATCCCTTGCGCTGCACTCTGCTCTGGCAGGCGGAGATGAGAGAGACGAACTCTCTATCCCCCATGAAGTACGACTACAGGGCATCCCTGGGCCTTTCTCGAGAGCTGAGCTCCTCCGTGTCCCATCATCCCCTCCCCGCACCCGTCTGGTCTCAAGGCCGCTGGGATTGGGGCGCAAAGGCGCGTCCCTCTCCGGCCTCCCTCTCGCAAGGGGAGCTGCCGTGGCTGGCCGGGACCACCAGGGGGCGCCCTCCGCAGGCGGCCTGCGAGCCTGAAGAAAGGGACTGAGCATGCGCGTCTGCCTCTTGCGCGCCTCGGCTTCTCTCGCTCCCCAGCCTGATGGGAAGTCCCTGGAGAGGGAGGTGGAAGAGCAGGGCTGCCAACCTTGAGTGATAGTTCGGAGTGAGACACTGCGAGGGAGCGGAGCGACCAAGCTCGAGGGAGCAAAGCGACCGAGGGGGGGATGGTGTGGAAGGGGGGTGTCCCCCCTTCCACGGAAGGGAGCTTTGACAATTTTACATTTTAAATGGTGCAATCTGATGCATACTTTAGTCATGATTTGGACATATACATACATACATACATGCAAGCAGCACCAATGTACTTGAACCGGATTTGTAAGATATTAATAATGCAGTTCACTGACCATCTTGGCCGGAAAGGGTCCACATTCTTGGGCCTCTGCCCATCTGCTCCATCCCTTTGGGCTGCTCCGGCTCTCCTCCTCCTCCAGGGTCCCTGGCTGAGAGGGGCGTCCCAAGTGCCTGGGATCCGGCCCCTCCAGGCTGCCTCTTCAGGGCCACAGAAGCCTCCCTCACATGGCCCCGGGGGTGGAGGGGGCCTTGCCAGGGTTCCCGGCCTTGGAGCTGGGCAGAAACGGCCCTTCCCAGCCCTCTCCCACCCTCTGGGCCTCCCACCTGCGGAGGGGAGGGGGATCCAGGCTGAGTCTTGGACCCACCAGCCTCACAGTCCAGCTGAAGGGTCGGAAAGGGCCAGGCAGGCAGATGGACACACACACACACACAGAATGGGGGGGGGAGGCTGGTGTCCTTCACTCCCCAAACACCCCCCTCCCAGTCTGTGCATGGGACCCCCAGCAATGCTGCCATCAGCTGCTCCCCTGCAGGGAAGTCCTGGATTGTCTGGGGGAGGAGAGGAGAGGACAGTGGCCACTCCCCCCCCTTTGCTTGGCATTTGTGGGGAGACCCCTCAAAGCGAGATTCCTTCCCGGGGGCTCCCAAAGAGCATCCAAACGTTCCTGGCATCAAGTGGGGAAAGAAGCCTAAAAAGAGAGAAACTCCTGCACCGGCTGCGATTGGGGCTCGGAGGGGACAGGAACCCCCCCTCCTTATGAGCCCCCCCTGCCCCGCTCCAGCCTGCCCTCTGGCGGGACCCCCTTCCTGGAGAGGCTCCTCCCTGCCAGACCCTCTTGCAGCCTCTTGGACCCAGGGGAGGCTGGGGGGGGGGCGCATATCTAGGTGCAAAGGGCGGGGGGAGGGACACAATGTACCCGGGAAGGAGCCCTCCCCCCCTCTTCCCCCTCCCTCTCCAGGGACTTCCCATCAGGCTGGGGAGCGAGAGAAGCCGAGGCGCGCAAGAGGCAGACGCGCATGCTCAGTCCCTTTCTTCAGGCTCGCAGGCCGCCTGCGGAGGGCGCCCCCTGGTGGTCCCGGCCAGCCACGGCAGCTCCCCTTGCGAGAGGGAGGCCGGAGAGGGACGCACCTTTGCGCCCCAATCCCAGCGGCCTTGAGACCAGACGGGTGCGGGGAGGGGATGATGGGACATGGATGAGCTCAGCTCTCGAGAAAGGCCCAGGGATGCCCTGTAGTCGTACTTCATGGGGGATAGAGAGTTCGTCTCTCTCATCTCCGCCTGCCAGAGCAGAGTGCAGCGCAAGGGATAAGCCCAGAGAGTTGTGACATCCTAGAGCGGAAACGAACAACTGCTTCCTGCAGCGTCGAATTCTCTCCTCACCCCGGTACAGAAATCAATGCGGGCAACGTCCTCTCACGCATGCTCTGTTCGCCCTCTGAAGCCGCCCAGGATCGGAGGCTTCACTTCTCGAAACTTTGGGCTTGGGCATATCAATATTCGGAATATCAGAGAATGTAGAGATATATTTATTTTTGTACATTCCATTTTGGGGGTTTAGCGTGAGATTTCGTTTATCAGAGTGAGACAGTCAAAATTGGTTGAATTGCGTGAGTCTCACTCTGATTGCGTGAGAGTTGGCAGCACTGTGAAGGACACCAGCCTCCCCCCCCCCATTCTGTGTGTGTGTGTGTGTCCATCTGCCTGCCTGGCCCTTTCCGACCCTTCAGCTGGACTGTGAGGCTGGTGGGTCCAAGACTCAGCCTGGATCCCCCTCCCCTCCGCAGGTGGGAGGCCCAGAGGGTGGGAGAGGGCTGGGAAGGGCCGTTTCTGCCCAGCTCCAAGGCCGGGAACCCTGGCAAGGCCCCCTCCACCCCCGGGGCCATGTGAGGGAGGCTTCTGTGGCCCTGAAGAGGCAGCCTGGAGGGGCCGGATCCCAGGCACTTGGGACGCTCCTCTTAGCCAGGGACCCTGGAGGAGGAGGAGAGCCGGAGCAGCCCAAAGGGACGGAGCAGATGGGCAGAGGCCCAAGAATGTGGACCCTTTCCGGCCAAGATGGTCAGTGAACTGCATTATTAATATCTTACAAATCCGGTTCAAGTACATTGGTGCTGCTTGCATGTATGTATGTATGTATATGTCCAAATCATGACTAAAGTATGCATCAGATTGCACCATTTAAAATGTAAAATTGTCAAAGCTCCCTACTGTGGAAGGGGGGACACCCCCCTTCCACACCATCCCTCCCTCGGTCGCTTCGCTCCCTCAAGCTTGGTCGCTCCGCTCCCTCGCAGTGTCTCACTCCGAACTATCACTCAAGGTTGGCAGCCCTGCTCTTCCACCTCCCTCTCCAGGGACTTCCCATCAGGCTGGGGAGCGAGAGATTAGATATAGTCTGCTTGCAAGAAGTCCATATTAAAAAACATATCCAATTATTGAACTATCCTAAAATAGGTAACCTATATACCTCATTGGTGCAACAAAATAGAGCAGTAGTGCTATATGTTAAGAATACAATTAAAGCTAAACTTATCTTCACAGATGAAGAAGGAAGAATATTGATGGTGGAAATAATTGATAATAACTTTTTGACTGTGTCAGTTCTGTGTCTTTGTTCCTGCCAAGTGAACAAGAGGCCTTCTGGCATCAACCATCTGTAGTTTATTCCTCTTTTAAGTAACTCTTTAGTCAAAAATAGATATTCTCTTCTCATCTCTCTTACTCTTCTTGGTACCCATTTCAGCACCACAATTTCTTTTTTTTTAAACAAATTTTATTGATTTTAAAGACAAACAAACCATCATTAACCATTAAATACATAAAACCTCTTTCCATTATTAATTTTACAAGTCAAGTAAAATATTATTTTATGCAACATAATTCTGTTTTACACCATTTCAATATAAACATATAAATATCTCTTAACAAATTTCTCATTATTTCTCTTTTCGTATTCAATTTCATTATTATTATTATTATTTTCTATATTTATCCAGTTTATAATCATCATCTTCATTCCTCTCTGACTTGATTACCATTATTCTCATCCAACATTCCTCCAAGGTTTTATTACTTCCCAAACAAAACATAGACACACAAAACACAGAAATATAAAACTTCTTTTAAGAAAGTTTGGCCCCAGATCACCTCTCTTTGTATGGACTTCAATTAAATTCGTGCTCATCTTGTATACCATTACCTATCTTATTTACCATTCTATATCTTCTATATAACTTCTCCCCGCTTTTCATTCTTCTTATTTCTATTTTATTTAATTCATTTTAATTTAAATCATTATATTTGTATTTTTTTTCCATTCTTTCCATATTATCCATTTATCTCATTCCCTATAGTAAAAAAAAAAAAAAAGAATTTCTCCTGAAATCACTAATCAGAGTATGATGTCTTTCTATCCTCCCCTTAAATTAATATTTAAAATAACACCTGATACCCAATCTGATTCTGCTTAGTACATTCTACCTACTAACCTTTAAAAAGAAAAAATAATAAATTCATAATAATTAATATAATTAGATATTAAATCTAAATATTAAATCTTATAACATTCTGATTGTCTATTTCAAAAAACAAGTGCTACAATTTTATTAAATTTTAAAATCTATCATTACTAAACATTTCAATATTTTAATCTTTTATCAATTCTTATAACATTCTAGTTTTCTATTTCTCATACATAATTCCATCTTATGTACCTTGCAGAATCTTCTTTTTTAAAGAAATTATACCTTACCCTTTATCCCTAAAAAAAAAAATCCTTTTTTCCCATCTTGTTTCATACCTTTGTGGCTTTTCCCTCCCTTTTCCCTTCCTTTCTTATCCCCCCTGGCCTTTCCCCCCCCCCCCACTAACCTCTGCCTTTTTAGCTTTCCCTCTCTGTTGAAATCCTTTCTCCTTTTGCTCAGTAACATTGAGTTGGTTTTGCATCTTATTTTTTCCTTTCTTAAGTGTTTTTTTAAGTCTTAAGTCCTTCATTTTCCTTCCTTTCTTTCTCCTTTGTCTCTTAATTAATTTTTTAGATTAACTGAAGATGGCGTCTTCTTCTTCTTTTTCTTCTTCTCCTTCTATTTCCTCCATCTGTTGTTGTGTTTGCTGATAAATAGCAAGCGCCATTTCTAAAGAAAGGAAAGCTTCTTTCACAGCGTCCTTACTTCCTTGATATTCCTTTCTAAGTTCATCATCAGATAAAGCCATTCTTTGTTCTTCTTAAAGCAACCAAAATGTTTCAAAAGTTAAAGCCAATTCCTCAAAGTCCCAGAGACATCAATCAGTCCAAACAATGCACAAAGTTCTCGCTTTCTCTTCCTGGGGTGGTATCAATAAAAGGGAAAGGAAAAAAAGCCCAATCTGTATTTTACAGCCTTGTTCCAATCAATTTCTAGTCTCAAGATCTTCAAGGCATCTCCTCCAGCAAAATCTTAATATATATTTTTTTGTCCTCTCCCTTCCCACTTATAACAAGAAGCCAAGTTTTTACCTTTTATAAAAAACAACAGGTTTCTCAATGGCCATTTGTTGATTCCATAGGGAAGGAGGGTAAACTTTCCTTTCAGCACCTCAATTTTGCCGCTTGAAATCCTCTGGAAACCAAGTATTTTTCAAAAAGTCATAGTTCTCAGGATTAAATGCCTCTTAAAGTCCTGGATCAGCCAGAAAACTTTCTCTTGAAAACTTTCTCCCCTCTTCCTCCTGCTCAGTCTTACCCAGCTGCCGGCTTCTTTGTGGAGGCCATTACAGACCACCGCTTGACCGCCTTGAGAGAAGGGAGTTTTGCTGGCTGGGGAGGGGGTCTGCAACACCCCCAAACCCCTCACCAGCTCCCCCTATCTTCGGCTGCCACTGCGGGGCAGCCTTAGCCTCCAAACCCGTCCAGATCGGAGGCACCAAAATGGCTAGCGCGGCAGGGATCGCGCAGGATCGCGGAACCCTGCCGCTAGCGAAGCCGACAAACCGGAAGTTCCAGCACCACAATTTCTTTATCTTTGTACTTTAATGTTTTCTCTGTTGCCATCTGCAGTATCTGTGTTTTAATAATTTTCTTAGTAAATCTGATGTGAACTTCTCTTGGTAACTTATTTCTCATTGCATATCTTGTATAGACACAGAACACTTCATCCATCCCATCCATCATCTTCTCTTTGGTTATCTGTGACGCTTCTGCCAGTATTTCTGTCATTATTTCAGCAAGATTGTCAACTTTTCCTTCTTCTACATTTTGAAATCTTAAGTAGAATTCTGATCTATCAATTTCCCATCCTAATGGTTCACACCTGCCCTTTTCGACATCACTCAATCGAGTATCAATATCTCCAATTTTCTTGTCCCTTTGTGCATCTTCTTCATTTTTTAAAAAATCTGTCTTCATATTTCATCATTATCTGTTGAATATTTTCTAATTCCTCATCTGTCTTTTCAGTTCTTTGCTCAGTATTCTCCATTCTCTTTTCAATCTTCTGAATTCCTTGCATAATCATCTGTAATGTCACCTCCTTCTCTTTCTCCTGTTGTAAGATTGTCTGTATTGACCGTTGTCTTCCAGATGGTGAAGAAGCAATTGGTATTGAGGAAGTTAGGGCTGTTGTCTTTCTGCTCATCTTGTTGTGCTTATCTATAAAGAAAGAGAGAGAAAAAAGAGAAAAGGAAAAGGAAGAAAAGGGGAAAAAATGGAGCTCAGGCAGGCAATTGCCACTCCAAAAAATAAAAAGGGAAAAAGAAAAATCTTCAGGCACTTATGTACCTTAATCCAATTATTTCTCTTAATAAGAGAGAGAAAAGGAAGAGGACAAAAAAAGTAAAAAATTTACATTCTAGTTCCTGGAATAGAAGGTTGAGATCCAAATATAAAAATCCAGCTGGGGGGGGGAGTAAAAAAGGAGGTGAAAAATAACTGAATGTGAAGCCAGCCACTGCCACTGAGTATCCAAGGCTCTTTAAGAGATCAACTGAAAGTTTCTAGTTCCAGTATTTTCAAGGTCACTTCAATCTTCTTTCTTTCAACTTCAACTCCAGGCTCTAATTATTTATAGTTTCACGGATGGGCACCTGCGTAAACAATCTGCCATGCTCATGTTGAAATGTCCTTGAGAAGGAGTCTTAAAGTATTTTCAAGCCTCTAGTTGGCAGTGTTGCAATGTTTCTTAATGCTCTTTCCCCCCAGCCAGAAAAAATGAGTAATGTATACAAAAAAAAAAGAAAAAGAAAATAGCTAAAGGGAGCCTCTATCCTAGAAAAAATTAAAAAATCAAAAGGAGCATAAAAATATATAAAAGAGAAAATTCAATCCGGTTACCTACAAAGTCACACTTAAGTCCCCAGAAAAAAAATAAGAAAAAGAAAAAAGAATCCAAGCCTCAATTTGACATCACTTTAAAAAACGCCACTCAAACAGTTTGGTCAAAAAAAAAAAAAGCCTCACAGATTTCTTCTTTGTTCAGGATGCCCTTTCAAGCCTCAGCGAATTTACAACACCAAAGGAATTTCTCACCCAGCCGACACACTTCTTTCCAGCCACTTTCTTTCCGGAGCTGTCCCGACTTCAGCAGCTATGGGGGCTGCCTCTCCGCCGCCAGCAAAAGGGCTTCTCCCAGATCAAACCAGAGATTTTGCGATATCTCTGGGATCCTGGGACAGTACCCTTCTCAATCCCCATCTCTACGGGACGTTTAGGTCCGTTGGGACTGACCAGGGGCGAAAATATCGGCTGCGATCTCAGAGCCCCGAGATCACAGCTGTATCGCCGAAACGAAGCTCCGCCTTCTCTATTTGCTAAAAATTGGAAGAATGAGAAAATACCATTACAGGAAGAAATTATGAAGAAAATATTGGAATGTGCTGAGATGAGTAGATTGACATTTGAAATTAGAGAGCAAGAGGATAAACAATTTTATGAAATTTGGGATCTTTTTTATCAATGGTTAGATGATAAAATACGATAATAGAATATTTAGAATGCTAGACAGTAAGGAATATCTTTATTTTGCTATTTTGCTATTATTTTGTTATTCGACATTATATTTATAAAGGGTTTTTTTAGGATTGATTTGATATGATTATATGATTTGTTACAGAGTAAATTGGTTTAAAGTATTGTTAGCTCATAAAGCATGAATGATTAAAAATATAGTCAAAAACTTTTTTTTAGTGATATTAGGATATATAAGTTTGGATTGACAATATGAGTTGTTATGTAACATAATTGTAATTGAGACTACAGAATGAATGCACAAAAATGATGAACCAACTGACACACTGGATGTACATATGAGAGTTGATGTTTTTATGTTTTGTTTGTCTTGTTTGTTTGTAGAAAATTAATAAAATCTTTTTCAAAAAAAAACAATCTGCCATGCTCATCCCACTATCTTTTCCAGTGCAAAGCTCAGAGTCCTTGAGTATAGCACAAGTACATAAACAAACAGAAGAAAAAAAGAAACAATATGTCCAAGCCTCTAGATGGCAGTGCTACTTTTTTCCCTTCACTTTCACTCCCCCCTCATGTATCCAGTACCAGGAACAAAAAGCGAAAATGAAATCCTTCTTTTAAAAAAATAAAAATAAATAAATCTCAAATAAAAAAGAAGAGTCTTAATCAAAACAGACTTTCAAAAAATTGTTGAGAAAATAAGAACAAAAATAGAAAATTTAAAAGAAACCAGTCCAGTTTAAAATTCAGAAGCTTTACCAAATTCAAAGTTCCAATAAAAAGGGGAAAAAAAATTCACTTTAACTAGCTTAATTTCGCTCTTTAAACTCTTTTCTCTTCACTTTTAATTTTGCTTTAGATCTTTCAGGGTGTTCTCTTCAAGCAATAATAAGTAAAAGTTCATCTCACCAAACTGACACACTTTCTTTCAATCTCTTCCATTCCGGAGCTGTCCCAGCTTCAGCAGCTTGAATGGCTGCCTCTCTGCCACCGGCAAAAGGGCTTTGCCTGGATCAACCAGGGACTTTGCAATGTCCCTGGGATCGACAGGATGTGCCCTTATCGATCACCGTCTCTACAGGACGGTTTAGGTCCGTCAGGACCATCCAGCAGTGGAGATATCGATGGCGATCTTGGAGGATCAAGATCGCGCGTCGTACCGCCACAATGCCACCTCCGTCCTCACCTACAATCCTTGTTTTTTCGATTGCATGTAATATTCTAATTTTCTTTTTTTCAAAGAGTTTTTATTTTTTAAAAAACAAACATACACATACAAAACATAAAAACATAAAACCATCTTCCATTTTATATACATACAGTGTGTCAGTTGGTTACAAATCTTTTGTGCTATCCTTTTTTAGTCATTGCTCACAGTTTATATCAATTTTCACATTGTCAAACTAACGTATACCTATATATTTATCAGTTATTAATCATCCATGACTAAACTATTTATTCCATCATTTTATACGAGGTATTCCAAATTTTATCTTAAAATTTATGTTATACTTTCAACCAGTGGTTATATATATCTATATTATGTTTTATATCAATCTATTAAATTTCTATCACAAAATTATCTAGTCTATTACATTACCATGTCTTTTTGTCCAACCATTGATAAAACAACTACCATATCATATAAAATTGTTTATCTTCTTGTTTTCTAACTTCAAATGTCAGTTTACTCATTTCAGCACAGTCCATAATTTTCTTAATAACTTCCTCCTACATAGGTATTTTATCGTTTTTTCAAGTCTTAGCAAATACAATCCTAGCCGCTGTTAAAACATTTACAATCAAATATTTCAGCTCTTTGTTGTATATTTCCAGAAAAATTCCCAATAAAAAGATCTCTGGTTTAAAGTCTATGTGTTGTTTTATCATTTTTTTCAAACCATGTGTGGATTTTAGTCCAATATTTTTTTGCATCCGAGCATGTCCACCACATATGGTAATATGAACCAGGTATCTGATGACATTTCCAATATTTATCCGATTTATTCTTAAACATTCTTTTTTTTTTTTTTGCCATTTTTCTAAATCAATCCCATATCCAAAAACTTTTCCCCAAGCAATCATTGTTTCTTTAACTTGTTCCTCCTCCAATTTAAATTCTAATAAGTGTCCATAAAGTTTTTTAATTACCTTTTCATCAGTACTCATCAAAATTTTCTCTAAATCAGTCAACTTATCATAAATACCTTCTGTTTTAACATCTTTGTCAAATCTAGATTGTATTTGCAAATATGAAAACCAGTTCATTTTTACACCTTGTTCTTCCAACGCTTGTATAGATGTAAGTTCACCCTTTTCATTCAATATCTCACCATATCTAACTGTTTGTTCCTTTTTATATATTATTGGATAAGAAAAAGCTTCAATAATTGATATCCATGTTGGAATTTTTAAGGAATATTGTCTGAGAAATAGTGGGCATTGAATGGTGTTGTGAGATAAGATAGAAAGAATATTAGGACAACAAACTAAATTAATTCACGAAATGACAAGCATTACAACAACTGTAGTGAAGACGGGGAAGAAACCCACCCTGACAACAGCTACAGCGATTTCATCACCATCTACACAAAGATCCATTGAAGGGATGCTCACAACGGAGAAAACAACATCTACAGTGAATACACAGACCATGCAAGCCACACTGTTAACAATTCAGGAGATGATGATGAAACTATAGGAAAATATGACTAAGAACCATGGAGAAATGAAAACAGAGATGGACGAAGTGAAGAGAGAAATGAGAAAGGACATTCAGAAGTTGGATGAGAAAGTTAGCCAGATTGAAGAAGTTCTACAAATGAATGAACAAAGACTCCAAACAATTGAAAAAAGAACAGAAAAAACAGAAAGAAAACTAGAGTCAGTAGATCATAGAATGCAAGAAAGAGACAAAGAAGTAGAGAACTCACTGATCCAGTTGGAGATGGAGGGGGCCTCATTCTACTTACGTTTCCAGAATGTGGTAGAGACAAAGGAGGAAGACATAATGGCAGAGACTACTGTAGAAGCACTTCAAAGAGAGAAGAGTGAGATAATCAATGAATTAGAAAAAGTCTACTGAGTCTATACAAATTATGCTAGAAGATTCAGACTACCAAAAGAGTTGCATATCCGTTTCACTCGGAAAAAGGTGAGGGACATAATTTACAACATTACTAGAGAGGAACCTATAACATATAAAGGTAAAGAGATCATAATGTTAAAACAGATCCTGAAAAGAGTTCGAGAACAAAGGAAAGATTATCACTTTCTGGCTGCCCGACTCAACAAAAATAATATATTGTTTAGGTGGATTACGCCAGAGGGAATGCTGGTGTTGTGGCAAGGGAAGAAAGTCAAGATTAACACATTGGAGAAAGCGAAAGAATTCCACGCACAACTATTAGGCACAAAGGAACTCGGTAGTAGCAGAGAACTGGAATCAGCTAGTCAAGATGATCAACAACTGGAAAAGAATGGAACAGAGCAGGAAGAGGAGGAAAGGAAGAAGGAAGGAAAGACCACAAGAAGAAAGCAGAATAAGAACAAGAGCACAAACAGAAGCAAGCAATTGCAGGAACTATTTGGTAAAGGCAAAGAGAGAAAATGGATAATAATTTGAAGATATTATCAGTAAATATAAATGGACAGCACAATGGAATCAAACTTTGAAAAAAATGGCAAAACAAAAAATGGATATAGTATTTCTCCAGGAAGTACATGTTAGAGCCCAAAATAAGAGATTTTTGCAATATAAAAAATTAGAAAACCTATATGCAGCATTAGCGGAGGAAAAAAAGGGGAGTAGCAGTATATGTTAGAGAAGGAGTAGAAGTAGAAGTATTATACACAGATTCAGTAGGGAGAATATTTATATTAGAAGTAGTATGGTAACAGAAGAAAATTCTATCAGTTGTAACATACGCTCCCAACAAACAACAAGAAATGCACTATAAAAAATTACATGAAAAAATTATTCAATTAGGCAAAGAAGAAATTTGCATAATAGGGGATCTCAATGCAGTCTCAGTTATAAAAAAAGATTATCAAAGTACCAGTAAAAAAAAGAAAAAGAAAAATACACTCCCCAAAATATTTCTAACGTAGGAGGTGTGGGAGGGTCAGAGAGTAAGCTGAGTCATCGAGCCACACCCCACAGGGGATAAAAGTGGGTGTGTTTGTATTCTTTCATCTTTTGGGAAAGAAGAAAAGTGAGACAGAACATTTTTGTCCCGTACCTGACTTAAACCAACTTTTACCTAAGATGGACCAGCAGCAGCAGCTTCAACAACAGCTGCAAGATGAAAATCAAACTCTACAACAGCAAGTGGCTCAATTAACAGCCCAAATTGTTTTGCTGCAGGCTCATGCAGCTCCTCCTCCTCCCCCTCCTTGTCAGAAATGCCCAGTGGCTGTGCCAGATAAGTTTTCTGGGCAGCCTGAGATGTTCCCGGCTTTCATGGGACAGTGCCAGTTATTTATGGCTATGAGGCCAGAGGATTTCCCAGTTGACCGGGCTTGGGTGGGGCTTGTGATAAGCCTCCTTTCTGTCTCGGCTGCCAGATGGGCCACACCTTTGTTGCTCAAGAACAGCCCGTTATTAACTAATTACCAGGGTTTGGGGCAACACATACGCCACATGTATGAAGACCCCAAACGAGTGCAGACGGCAGCCAGGTGCCTTAAGGACCTTCACCAAGGGAGGCGCCCCCTGCAAGAGTTTATTTCTGAATTTCGGCTTTTGTGCCTGGAATGATGAAGCGTTAATGGACGCCTTCCAGGATGGCCTGTCAGATGAGCTGCAGGACGAGTTAGATTGAGTGGAACTGGCCCGGACCCTCGACGCTCTGGTCATGCAATGCTTGTGCATCGATGCACGTCTCCAATGGTGAAAGAATCATCGTACCTGTTAGGGATAACATTGGTTACCTAACTTGGTTTGGGTAAAAATAATATATAAACTATGTTAGTGAGTTTAAGTGTGTGTATCACTTTAACTGCAAAACATGTATTTTGGGTGCGGTTGTAAAATCACCATAAGAGGGAGCAAGAGAGCTCACTGTTAGCTGGCTTTTACTTGTCGTAGCTGACAATGTTGGATTGATGGTGATAACTGCGTGTTTTCCCTGCTGTTGCTGAAACAAAGAAAAGGGGTTTGATTTTCTTCATATCTCTGACTGCAAAAGAGATATATTGCTGGACTGATTATTTGTAAGTTTACTGACCTCTATTTTTCAACACTGGACTTTGCAACTGATTAATCCCTGGATGGACTGAACTAGTTTATGACATATGGACTGTTTTGACAATGCTATAACTCTTGCTGGAATAAAAAACTATTTAACTGGCACAGTGTATCTGTCTTACTGAGTGTAAACTACAACAATGTTTATCTCACATCATTTGCCTGCCTGCTAGACTGCCGTTGCACTTTCTGCTTGGGTGTGTATCCCTAACACTGGTTATGGGCCCAGGTGCACAGTCAGACTAACCAGGATATAACAGGCTTAGATTAAAGTGAGAGTTTGTGTAGTTACACAATACTGTAAACAGACAGCTGTGTTTTATTAATTATAGTTTTAATATCCAGATAAAGATGGCACAAGTCAATTTACAAAGTTTGTCTCTAATATCCAAACTGGATGGAACAAACTATGTTTCATGGTCTATGAAATGTAGCCTACTTCTATGCAGAGAAGGTTTGTGGAGTATAATTCAAAACCCACCAGAAGTAGATGCATGGGATCCGGAGGATGAGGATGATGCCCAGAAAATACAAGAATATCAACTGAAGAATGAGCAAGCTCTCTGTATAATAGGACTGACACTCTGTGATGAGTAGCTTGTACATATACGAGGAGAAGAAACAGCTGCCAAATGTTGAGAGAATTTAAAGAAGATTTATGTTCGAGACAGTGTAGGAGCACATATAAATCTTACACGGAAACTGTTCAGAACACATCTTTAAAAGAATGGAGATATGCTGAGTCATACAAATATAATGAAGAGAATTTTTCAGGAACTGCATGAAAAAGAACTTATCTTCACAGAACTACACCAAGTTTATATAATTTTGTCTTCTTTAGATATTAGCTATGATGACGACGTAACTTCACTTGAGGTTCTGCCAAAAAATAACCTCACATTAACTGACATTACTGGCAGATTAATTGAAGAAGCCAGGAGAAGGCTTGAAAGGGATCAACTCAGAAGGGAACAACCACAATGTGAAGAAGAGAAAATATCTTCATCAGCCTATACAATTAGAAAATGTTTTAATTGTGGAGGAAAAGGACGTTTGGCAAGATTCTGCAAGAAAGCAAAAAGCCAAAATGCCAGCCAGAAAGATAAAAGGCATCAAAAGGATAAAAAATGCATAGAGTTAGCCATGTACAGCAACGAAACTGTGAATAGTAATTTATGGGTTGTAGATAGGGGAGCATCGCACTGTATAACGAAAGATAAGAAAAGATTTATTAAGATGTCCACAAGTTCAAAGCAGATATCGTTAGCTAATGGATGGAAACTGAAAGCTAAAGGACAAGGTATATCATATTGTTCTTACATAAGAGAAAATGTAAAAATGTTATATGTACCACAACTTAAGTTTAATTTGCTTTCAGTTAGAGTTTTGGTTAAACTAGGTTATGTAATTACCTTTAGGGGAGACAATTGCATAATTGAAAAAGAAGGTTAAAAAATGACTGCAACTTTAAGAGGTGAATTGTATGTGTTAAATGATAATTCAGAGGTAGCTAACACAGTTTATAATAATGTTAAACCTCATGATGAATGCATAAATTTGTTACACAGACATTCAGGGCATATAAATTTTAAAATGCTTAAACAAACAGTAGAACTATCTAAGGGTATAAAACTGAAGCCTTGCAGTAAGTATTTGCACTGCAATGCATGCAGTCAGGAAAAAAGCAAGCAAATGCCAGCAAATAGAGTTAATGGATTTAAACAAAGGAGCCTCTAGAGGTCGTATTTGCTGATATTATAGGTCCTAAAAAAAACAAGTGTGGGAGGTGCTCGTTATATACTAAGTATAATGGACCATTATTCCAGATATGGTTTCTGTTATCTAATGAAGAGCAAAACAGAAACATATCAAAATTTCTTTAATTGGCTTAAATTTGCAGAAAGAAAAACTAAAAGGAAGTTAGTAACTCTTATCACTGATAATGGTACGGAATTTATAAACAAGAAATTCCAAAAATAAACTGAAGATGGCAGGTGTTGAACATAAAAAGTCTGCACCATATGGCGGGAAGGCGGAGCTTCGTTTCGGCGATACAGCTGTGATCTCGGGGCTCTGAGATTGCAGCCGATATTTTCGCCCCTGGTCGGTCCCAACGGACCTAAACCGTCCCATAGAGACGGGGATTGAGAAGGGTACTGTTCCAGGATCCCAGAGATATCGCAAAATCTCTGGTTTGATCCGGAAGAAGCCCTTTTGCTGGCGGCGGAGAGGCAGCCCCCATAGCTGCTGAAGTCGGGACAGCTCCAGAAAGAAAGTGGCTGGAAAGAAAGTGTGTTGGCTGGGTGAGAAAAACTCTTTTGTGTTGTAAATTCGCTGAGGTTGGAAAGGACATCCTGAACAAAGAAGAAATCTGTGAGACTTTTTTTTTTTTTGACTGAAACTGTCTGAGCGGCGTTTTTTAAAGTGATGTCAAATTGAGGCTTGGGTTTTTTTTTTTCTTTTCTCCATATTTTTTTGGGGGGATTTTAGTGTGACTTTGTAGGTAACTGGATTGAATTTTCTCTTATATATATTTTTATGCTCCCTTTGATTTTTTAACTTTCTTTAGGATAGAGGCTCCCTTTGGCTATTTTTTTTTTTGTTTGTTTCTGTATATATTACTCCTTTTTTCCGCATGTGGTTGGAAAAAATGACAAAGAAACATATAGATTTGAAACCAGAGATCTTCTTATTGGGAATTTTTACCTGATATATATAGTAAAGATTTGAAATACCTGATTGTAAATGTATTAACAGCGGCCAGGATTGTATTTGCTAAAAATTGGAAGAATGAGAAAATACCATTACAGGAAGAAATTATTAAGAAAATATTGGAATGTGCTGAGATGAGCAGATTGACATTTGAAATTAGAGAGCAAGAGGATAAACAATTTTATGAAATTTGGGATCTTTTTTATAAATGGCTAGATGATAAAATACGATAATAGAATATTTAGAATGCTAGATAGTAAGGAATATCTTTATTTTGTCATTATTTTGTTATTTGATATTATATTTATAAAGGATTTTTTAGGATTGATTTGATATGACTAGATGATTTGTTATAGAGTAAACTGGTTTAAAGTATTGTTAGCTCATTAAGCATAAATGATTAAAAATATAGTCAAAAATTTCTTTTTTTTTAGTGATATTAGGATATATAAGTTTGGATTGACAATATGAGTTGTTATGTAACATAATTGTAATTGAGACTACAGAATGAATGCACAAAAATGATGAACCAACTGACACACTGGATGTATATATAAGATTTGATGTTTTTATGTTTTGTTTGTCTTGTTTGTTTGTAGAAAATTAATAAAAACTTGAAAAAAAAAAAAAGAAAAAGAAACTTTGCAACACTGCCAACTAGAGGCTTGAAAGTATTTTATTTGAATTGGAGAGAATTGCAAAAAGACCTCTTCTCAAGGACATTCTAACGTGATAAGATAGAGGGGGAGCACAGCAAAATATTATTGCAGGTGCTTTCCTGGACTGTTATCAATTTCTGCCTTTTATTTTAAAGGGAAAACCTCAGAGTTTTTTCTTTATTTTTCTTTTCTTTTTTATTGGGACTTTTTTGCTTTTCCTATCTATGTTTTTGGACCACTTTGTTTTTCTTTTTTGATTATTGAGACTTTTCAACTGGATTAAGGGGTGAAAAACCTGAAGGAACTTTTTGTTTTTTCTCTTTTTGCTTTTTTTTTTTTTTTTGCTCTTAATCAATATTATTATTTTTGGATTTGTTTGTTTTTCTCCTTTCTATTTTTTCTTTTTATGGTGGACTACTTCGTTATTGGATTAGGGTCTAGAAGAACCTGAAGATCTTTCTTCTTCCTTTTTCGCTGTTTCTTTTTTGGTTTCGTGTCATTTACTATTGGAGTTTTCCATTTTGGATTATAATTGGCTGCTCTACCAGTTGGATTAAAAGTCAAGAAGAATTTGAAGCTTTGGAAGCATTGAAATGAGCAGGAAACCAATACCATCTGGCATTTCTACTTCTACCTCTGCTTCCCCACCAGCTGGAGGACAACGTTTAATTCAGACAATGTTGAAGCAAGATAAGGAACAAGAAAAAATAACTTTACAGATGATTATGCAAGGAATCCAAGATCTCAAGACAAAATCAGACATCATTGAACAAAGAACAGGAAATATTGAACAAAGAACAGAAAATATTGAACAAAGAACAGAAAATATTGAACAAAGAATAGAGAAGACTGATGAAAAAGTGGAAAACATTAAACAAATGATGGTCAAGTATGAGGAGAGATTCCAAAAAATTGAGGAAGAAGGAAAACAAGAGAGAAGAAGATTGGAAATATTGACAGTAGATTAACAGCGGTTGAACAAGAAAAAAGTGGGATGATGAGGTGGGAGATGGAAAGGTCAGAATTTTACCTCAGATTTCAAAATATAGAAGAGGAAAAAGGAGAAAACTTGGCAGCGGTAATGATACAAATTTTGGCAGATGCTTTGGAAATTACAGAGGAAAAGATGATGGATGGAATAGATGAGAAATATCGAGTCTATACAAGGTATGCAATGAGAAATAAATTACCCAAAGAAGTCCATTTTAGATTTACCAAAAAATCCATTAAAACACAAATATTACAAGCAGTAAGAGAGAAAACATTGAAATACAAAGGTAAAGAGGTTGTGGTTTTAAAACAAATACCCAGAAGAGTGAGAGAGATGAGAAGAGAATATCGATTTCTGACCAAAATGCTATTGGAAAACGAAGTGAATTATAGATGGCTGATTCCAGAAGGACTAATGTTTAGGTGGCAAGAGCAGAGATATAGAATTGATTCAATTGAGAAAGCAGAACTTTTCCATGCAGAATTTTTTGGAGGAAGAAGAGAGGAGGCAGAGAAAGAGGTCTCATTAATTGAGTTTCAAGAGGAACAACTGGAGACTGAAAAAGAGAAAGGAGCAGCAGGGGGACAGATGGATAGCAAAGAATAGCGTGAAATGAGATCCACGAGAGCGGTTAGACCTAAATATAAAGCATAATCATGGAAGAAAAAAAACTGATTACAATGAATATAAATGGACTTAATTCAGCTGTTAAAAGAAGGAAAACTTTTCATAAATTAGAGAAATTAAAATTTGATATAATTTGTCTACAAGAAGTTCATATTAAAAAACAACATGAACAATTGTTAGTACAGCCAAAATTGGGGAAAATATTTACTTCTTTGACTCAATGTAAGAAAAAAGGAGTGGTTCTATACATTAAAGAGGCTATCCCAGCAAAATTGATTTACACAGATGAAGATGGAAGAGTATTAATGGTAGAAATAATGGACAATAATATAAAAATACTCTTGATTGCAATTTATGCTCCGAATGATAAACACGAAGAGTTTTATAAAAAGCTACACATGAAAATAATTGGACTGGACTATGTTAATATAATTATGATGGGAGATTTTAATGGAATTGTGGACAATAAATTGGACTATATAGCAACAACAACCAAGCAAAATAGAAAGGCTCTCCCAAGGTCTTTTTTTAAAATGACAGATGAATTAACTTTAAAAGATATTTGGAGAGAAAGAAATGTTAAAGCTAAACAATATACTTTTTATTCAAATAGACATCTATCATGGTCCAGATTAGATATGATTTGGATCTCAACAGAATTAATATCCAATATTCAAGAAACAAATATTGAAACAAGTACTTGGGCAGATCATAGCCCAATGACAATTAAATGGAAGGGACAAAAAAAAAGATCGAGATGGACATTAAATAATACTATCTTAAAGGAGAAAGATTTTATACAATGGATGGAGAAGGAATTGGCTTTTTTCTTCAGAGAAAATAAAAAAGAAGATACTTCAACGCAGAATGTGTGGGATACAATGAAGGCATACGCTAGAGGTTTGATAATAGATTATACAAGAAAAAAGAATATTAGGAAAAGGCAAGCTTCTAAGGCCTTGGAAGATGAGTATAAAATTCTTGAAAAAGAATTACAGAAAATGCCACAGAAAAAGGATATTAAATTGAAGCTGGATGTAATTAAACATAAAATGGAATTAATAGAGAAAGAAGAACTGGCACAGAAAATCAGAAACTCTAAACAGAATTATTTTGAAGATGCAAATAAACCAGCTAGATGGCTAGCATATAAATTGAGAAAAGAGAAGGAATCAAGAAAAATATTGAAGTTAATAGATGAACAAGGCCAAGTTTGTTATGGGAATAAGGAGAAAAAAGAAATTATTCGAGATTTTTATGGGCAACTATATAAACAAGAGAATATTGATGAGGAAAAAGTCAAACAGTATTTACAGGAAGCTAATTTACCGAAGATACCTAAAGAGACTGAAGAAATGCTAGAAAGCAATATAACAATGATGGAACTAAATGAAGCATTTAAGAAACAAAATAATGGGAAAGCACCAGGTCCAGATCGGCTTCCAGCAGAATTCTATAAAACATTTCAAGAATCATTGAGCATCCCACTGTTAGAAGTTATGAATGAAGTTATGTTAAAAAAGATGATACCCAAAACATGGTCAGAGGCTTATATTACACTTATACTGAAGGAAGAGACTGACCCACTGCAAATTAAGAATTATAGACCTATTTCTTTATTGAATGCAGACTATAAAATCTTTGCTTCAATCTTAGCAAAAAGACTTAAAAAATATTTAAATAATTTTATTCACCCAGATCAAAATGGATTTCTGCCAACGAGACAAATTAGAGACAATATGAGAGTAATCTTGGACACTTTGGAATATTATGAGGCTCATCCTGAAAAGCAAATGGCTTTGATATTCCTACATGCTCAAAAAGCATTTGACAACGTGAACTGGAGATTTATGTTATTATTATTGGAGCAGATGGGTTTTGCTAAAAAATTTATTCAAGCAATAGAAGCCATATATAATAAACAGACAGCAAGGGTAATGATGGAGGGGGAACTTACAGATTTTATTAATATAAGGAAAGGCACAAGACAAGGATGCCCCCTATCTCCTTTGCTATTTGTGTTGACCTTGGAAGTGTTGAATAGAAATATTAGGGATGATAAAAGCATAAAAGGAATGAAAATTGAGAAGGAAGAATTTAAGCTACAAGCTTTTGCTGATGATTTAGCTTTTATTTTGGAAGATCCACTAGAAACAGCTCCAAAGTTATTGGAAAGGATAGAGACATATGGAGAGGTGGCTGGTTTGAAAATAAATAAAGATAAAACAAAGATTTTGACAAAGAATATGCTATTGAGACAGAGAGAACTGGCAGATCTTTTGAAAATTCAAGTTACAAATAAGGTTAAGTATCTGGGGATATATTTGACAACAAGATGTAGCACATTAAAGGAGAATAATTATATTAAACTTAAACAACAGATAACTACAGATTTGAAGAAGTGGGAAAACTTGTAATTGTCATTAATAGGGAGAATTTCAACAATTAAGATGAATATTTTACCTAGAATTTTATTTTTGTTTCAAACAATACCAATTAGGCTTGGAAAAGACTATTTTGAAGATTTAAATAAAATTATGTTGAAGTTTATATGGCAAGGTAAAAAAGTGAGAATAAAGCTAAAGCTTTTGCAAGATGCTAGAATTAGAGGAGGTTTTGGCTTGCCTAATTGGGAATTGTATTATCAAGCTACAAGTTTGATGTGGGTCAAAGAATGGATAACATTAAGGAAACATAGGTTGTTGACATTAGAAGGGCATGACTTGTTGTTGGGCTGGCATGCTTTTTCATGGTATAAGGGAACTAAAACACAGGGTTATTTTAGAAGACATTATGTACGGGAGTCTTTGTGGTTAAATTGGGAGAAGATAAAAAGACAATGTTATTTGAAAATTCCAGTTTGGTTATCGACCATTGAAGCATTTTCCTATCCTATAATCTACAAGAAGGAACAAACAGTTAGATATGGGGAACTTTTGGATGAAAAGGGTGAACTTAAATCGATCCAAAACTTAGAGGAACAAGGTATAAGGATGAATTGGTTTTCATATGCACAAATACATTCAAGGTATGATGAAGATTCCAAAACGGAGGGATTTTATGATAAGCAGACTGATTTAGATAAGATCTTGATGGGTACTGATGAGAAGGTGATTAAAAAATTATATGGTTATTTACTGGGAATGAAATTAGAGGAAGAACAAGTCAAAGAAACTATGATTGTTTGGGGGAAGAATTTTGGATATGGGATTGATCTAGAGAAATGGCAGAAATTGTGGTCTCAAAATTATAAAATGACAATGTCAACAGCATATAAAGAAAACTTGTATAAGATGTTTTACAGGTGGCACTTTCCTCTGACAAGAATAGCAAGAATGTTCAAGAACAAATCTGAAAAATGCTGGAAATGTCATCAGATACCCGGCTCGTATTACCATATGTGGTGGACTTGTGAGGATGCTAGAAAATATTGGACTATAATTCGCATGTGGTTGGAAAAAATGACAAAGAAACATATAGACTTGAAACCAGAGATCTTCTTATTGGGAATTTTACCTGATATATATAGTAAAGATTTGAAATACCTGATTGTAAATGTATTAACAGTGGCCAGGATTGTATTTGCTAAAAATTGGAAGAATGAGAAAATACCATTACAGGAAGAAATTATGAAGAAAATATTGGAATGTGCTGAGATGAGCAGATTGACATTTGAAATTAGAGAGCAAGAGGATAAACAATTTTATGAAATTTGGGATCTTTTTTATAAATGGCTTGATGATAAAATACGATAATAGAATATTTTAGATAGTAAGCAATATCTTTATCTTGCTATTTTGCTATTATTTTGTTATTTGATATTATATTTATAAAGGGTTTTTTTAGGATTGATTTGGTATGATTATATGATTTGTTGAATAATCTGGTTAAAGTATTGTTAGCTCATAAAGCATGAATGATTAAAAGTATAGTCAATTTTTTTTTTTTTTAGTGATTATAGGATATATAAGTTTGCATTGATAATATGAGTTGTTATGTAACATAATTGTAACTGGGACTACAGAATGAATGCACAAAAATGATGAACCAACTGACACACTAGATGTACATACGAGAGTTGAATGTTTTAATGTCTTGTTTGTCTTGTTTGTTTGTAGAAAATTAATAAAATTTTCTTTCAAAAAAAAAAAAAGTCTGCACCATATTGGCCACAACATAATGCCTTTATAGAAAGACAAGGCCAAACAATTCAAGCAATGGCTCGTACTATGTTGTCAGATTCAGGATTACCTGAAAACTTGTGGGGAGAAGCAATAATGTGTGGTTATCATATATTGAAGGTTTTTCACTCAACAACAGGTGAATTACCATTCACATGGTGGCATGGCAGCAAACCTGATCTAAGTTACATGCACACATTTGGAGTGCCAGCATGGGTCCATATTCCTAAACAACTGAGAAATAAGGGGCAACATAGGGCTAAAAAGTTATTCTTTGTAGGTTATGAATCTAATCACAAATCATACAGATTCTGGGGAAAAGGTACATCTAGAGTTTACTGTCGTGCTAATGCCAAATTCCTAGAACATGTAGGATGGGAAAAACTGGAGCAAGATTCAAGTAAGGATGTAATTATAGAAACCTACAAAAGACCAAAAGAAAAAATCACTAATAAGAAGAGTACAATTAAAGAGGAAGTACAGGAAGAGCATATAGGACCAGAACAGGAAGAAATAGATAATCAGGAACAGGTAGAACATGAAAGTCCACCTTTAAGTCCTGTAATACCTAGACGTTCTACACATGTAACCAGACCACCTGACAGGTATCAAGCAAGTGTAGTTTGCCAAGTTAGTAAAGTTCCAACTACTGTTGAAGAACTTAGAATGTATCCTGCAAAGGAACAGGAAAATTGGCATAGAGCGATGGAGAAAGAATTAAATTCATTAAAAGAAATGAAAGTTTATGAAAATGCCAAATTACCTCCAGGTGAAAAATCCATTGGTTGCAAATGGATATTTAAGTTAAAAACTGGTAAAAATGGGACTGTTACCCATAAGGCTAGGTTGGTAGCTCAAGGATTTAATCAAACTGCATGTGATTATGATGAAGTATTTGCACCAAATTTAAAGGCAATAACCTTGAGAGCAGCTTTAGTGTGGGCAGCTAAGAAGAACTATATCATAAATCACTTAGATGTGGAAACTGCCTATCTGCATGCACCATTGCAGCACACTATATATTTAAGAAAACCAGTTGGTATAAAGGATGATAAAATTAATAATGTCTGTTGGAAACTGAATAAAAGTCTCTATGGATTAAAACAATCTGGTTAAGAATCAAACCAATATATTGTAAAAGAGTTAAACAATATAGGGTTTAAAGAAGGTTTAGCTGATCCATGTTTATTTCAAAGAAAGACAAATGGAATGGTATCATTATTATTGTTGTTTACAGATGATATTGCTTTAATTACTAAGACTAATAATGAAGCTACTGAAATAATATCATCATTAAGTAAGATGATAAAATTAAAGCAATTAGGAGAAATAAGACAATATCTAGGATTGACAATAAACAAAACCAATAGTGGATATAAGATATCACAAGAAGATAAAATTTACCAATTGCTTAAAATGTATAAAATGGAACTTTGTAAGCCGGCAAAAACTCCAATGAGTCAGGAATTTTGTCATACTGATGCTCAAAGTTCAAAATTTGATAAGACTATTTATCAATCATTAATAGGTAGTTTATCATATATAAGTAATTGGTCAAGGCCAGACATTGCCTATAGCATTAATCAATTGGCAAGATTCAATGCTGAACCCAAGGAAAAACACTGGCAAGCGCTAAAGCGTATATTAAGGTATCTTAAAAGGACAATGCACTATGCATTGTATTTAGAGCCAAAAGATGATTTGATTTTAAGTGCATATGTTGATGCAAGTTTTGCAACAGATATAAAAACTAGAAAATCAACTTCAGGTATGGCTATACTATTAGGTAAAACACTAATTGGTTGGAGGTCAATTAGACAGCAACACATAAGTATGTCCACTGTTGTGTCTTCGGAAATGATGCCAGGAGTCGGTGACTTAGTATCAAGCTCTTTTATTGATGTGGGAACCGAACTGGCGCTATAGGAAAAGTTCATGGCTTTTATTCCTTTAGCCGTGGCGGCTGCAGCCAATGGCACCACTTTGAATCTCCCGCGATTCGAATAGACCAATCGCGGGAGATTCTCAGCGAGCCAATCGGCGCGGCTCGCCTAACCAATCAGAGTGCCCCGCGCTTTGGCCAATCAAAGCGCGGGGATCTCAAGAATGCTAATGAGGGGACAGAACACCCCTCCCCTCTTGGTTTAGTCCTTACGTCACGTAGTCCTGTAGGTAGGCGGGGCTCCGTCTTAGCCTACTGGACCTGCGCAGCTCAGTTGTAGGTTGGATCCCGGCCGGTTCGGTCGGGGTCTCTGCTCCTCCGGATGCCGTCGTGGGAACTGGCTGGTCGGTCGGGTCGGGCCGCTCTCTGTAGCTCCCTCCTGGGCTTCCCGGGTTGGTTGAGCTGCGGGTTTCACCGCTCCCGCTCGGTCTCCCCGGGTCGTTCGAGCTGGCCTGGCTGTCTCTTCCTGGCGAGGGGTCGTGCTGGCTGCTTTCCGGTAAGTATGGTTGGTTTATTCTTCTTTGGTTTTGGTCCCCTGGGTATTCCCTCCCCCCTTGGTTTGTGTTGTGGGGGTTGGTTTTGCCTGCTTGTGCGTCGGTGGTCTCTTGGGTGGTCGTCCTCGACCTTAATTGGTCGATGTGGCGTTTCCATGCTTGTCCATCTGTTGTTTGTAGCCGGTACGAGTGTGGGCCTGTTATTTGTGTGATGACGGCCGGTACCCATAACGGGTCTCCCGTCAGGTTTTTTGCGTACACGGGGTCGCCTGGTGCAAAAGTTCGGTGTTTGCTGGTTGAGTCTGGGGGCTTCTCCGGGTTATACATGGGGTGTAATCTGTCGAGTGGGGACCTTAATTTCCTCCCCATTAACAGTTCGGCTGGGCTCTTATTCGTTGTGGTATTTGGGGTTATGTGTTGGGTGAAGAGTAGTTTATTTATTTTATCCTGGATCTCCCTGTGGTCTATTTTCTGGATGGTTTTCTTAGTGAATTGCACCATCCATTCCGCCCTACCATTCGCCGCCGGGTGCGCCGGTGCTGTTAGCGCGTGTCGGATGCCCCTTTCCGCTAGGAATTTTTCGAATTCTAGCGAGGTGAATTGGGGCCCGTTGTCGGAAACGACGACGTCTGGGAGGCCGTGCATTGCAAAGAGTTTGCCGAGTTCCTTGATCACGGCCTCCGTGGTTGTTGTTCTCATGTTGCTTACCTCCAGCCAGTTGGAGTAAGCGTCTACTGTTATAAGGAAGGTGTGTCCTTTTGTGGGCCCGGCGAAGTCTATGTGGATCCTAGACCAAGGTCCCCTTGGGGTTTCCCACTCTAGGACGGGTGCTGTGGGTGGGCTTGGCCTAGTTTCCTGGCATCGTTGGCACTTTGCTACCCATGTCTCAATCTGTTTGTCCATCCCTGGCCACCAAGCGTAACTTCTGGCCAGGGCTTTAGTCCTAACGATGCCAGGGTGCCCCTCGTGTAATAGTTCCAGAACCTTCCCTTGTAGTTTTTCCGGAATGACCACCCTATCCCCCCATAGTATGCACCCTTTTAATAACGAGAGTTCCGTTTGCCATTTCCGGAATGTTCTGATGGACTCGTTGTTGTCCCTTTCCGGCCACCCTTTCTCTACCCAATGCAACACCCGCGCCAGACGTTTGTCTTTATTAGTCTCTCAGGCAATGTCTGACGCGGTTATGGGTAGGTTGGGTAGAGTCTCTATACTGAGGGTGGTCGTCGTGGGTGCTGGGTCGGTGTCAGGTTCCGGTAGCGGCGAGCGGCTTAAGGCGTCTACATGGGAGATCGTCTTACCCGGTCTGTGTATGAGTCTGTAGTTGTAGGCCGCCAGGAACTCGGACCACCTTGTCATTTGGGGAGACAGAATGTTCGGGGTGGCCCGGTTCCCTGCAAGGATTCCCAGCAGCGGCTTGTGGTCGGTTATGATGGTGAATGTCCGGCCGTAGAGGTACTCGTGGAATCTTTTTACTGCGGCAACGATAGCCAGAGCCTCTTTGTCCAGCTGGCTGTAGTTCCGCTCCGGTTTGGTGAGGGTCCTTGAAAAGAACACGATGGGTGCTTCTTTTCCGTCAGGGAGGGTATGGCTGAGGACAGCGCCGACGCCAAAGGGTGATGCGTCACATGTGACAGCCAGAGGTAGGGTCTCATTGTACTGTATAAGGATGGCGTCCGAAGTGAGGAGGTCCTTTGTTCTCTGGAAGGCGGCTTGCTCGCGTTTCCCCCAAGTCCAGATCACGGCCTTGTCCAGGAGCCTATGCAAAGGCTCCGCCACCATCGCCTTTTGGGGCAGGAAAACATTGTAAAAGTTAAGTAGCCCCAGGAATGCCTGTAGCTCCGTCTTCGACTTGGGTGTGGGGGCTTCTTTGATGGCCTTGATTTTTTGGTTTGTGGGGTGAATGCCGTGACGGTCTTGGAGATATCCTAGGAATTCAACCCGTTCCGTGTATAATTGGCATTTCTCCCTCTTTACCTTGAGCCCGGTCTCTTTGAATTTGGTTAGGACTTCCCTTAGGCGACCCTCTAGTTCGGCTTGGTTGGTTGCCGACACTAAGACGTCGTCGAAGTAAGGTACCACCCCGTTGATGCCTTGTAATAGTCTTTCCATTAGGCTTTGGAATATTCCTGGTGCCACGCTGACTCCGAATTGGAGCCGGTTGCATTTAAATGCTCCCCGGTGGGTGACTATGGTTTGCGCTTCTGCCGTTTCCTCGTCGACTGGCAACTGTTGGTATGCCTGGGCGAGGTCGAGTTTGGTGAAAACCTTGCCCGCTCCCAGTGAATGCAGCAGGTGTTGCACTACTGGGACGGGGTAGGCGCTTTGTTGCAACGCACCATTTAGGGTGGCCTTATAGTCCCCACAGATCCTCACCGACCCATCGGGCTTGATCGGGGTGACTATGGGGGTCTCCCACCGGGCATGGTCTATTGGTTGTAGGACCACTTGCTTGATGAGCTTGTCAATTTGCTCGTCTATCTTGGGTTTAAGTGTGAATGGCACCCGCCTTGGTTTCAGGCGTTTTGGGGGGACGTTTGGGTCTAGGCTGAATGATATAAGGGGCCCTCGGTACTTGCCTAGGTTTCCGTCGAAGACCTCTTGGAATTCCCAGGCCAGTTGTTGCTCCCAGCTGTCGTCGGTGACGTGGTAGATTCCCGTGACTGCGATGCCGAGCGGGGCGAACCATTGCAGTCCCAGTAGGCTTGGGCGGTCACGATCGACGATTGTCAGGGGAAGCCTTTCGGTGCGCCCTTTGTATGTTACGTTGAACTGTCTGGTTCTGACTATCGGGATGCGGTTTCCCTGGTAGTCCTTTACGATTAGTCTCTGGCTGTCTAGGCCTTTCCTTTGGATGGTAGGCACCAAGCGCTTTATTTCTTGCCATGCTATCATGGAGAGGTAGGACCCGGAGTCCACCTCCATTTTGCATGGCTCGCCCTCAATGCCTACCTCCACGTAGACCTTCCGGGCGTCATTGGTTGTGGCGTGGCCGATGGTGACCGTCTGATGGGTCTCCTCTCTTCGCCGGGTCTCGCCACCTCGTAGGGATCGTCCGTTTCGGTCCCATCTGTTGTCAGAGGGGCGATCTCTGGTCCGGGGTGGTGTGCTCTCTCTCCTCCGTTCGCTCTGGTCCCATCGGGGCGGGCTGCGGTTCTTTTTGAGGTGCAGACGTGGGCGATGTGTCCCTTCTTGTCACAATGCCGGCAGATCGACTCGAAAAACCGGCATTCGGACCTGGGGTGGTCGCCTCCGCAACCGGTACAGTTGGTCCTCAACTTACGACCCCGCCGGTTCCGTGGGTCGCGGCCTGCCTGGAGGCGATGAATTTCCTCCTCGTCATCGGAAGTGCCCGATGCCGAGTGGAAATCGCCCTGGTGGGTGGACGTCTCGGGTTGGGCCTCGGCCAACCTTGCAGGGTGGTTGTTCCCGCTGCGGTCCCCAGCGTTCGGTCGGCGCATGCGGTCGGCGGATGTTCGGGTCGCTTCGGCGGCTGCGGCGGCGGTGAGGGTATCTGCAAGGTTGATGTTGCCCTTGGCCGTCAGCCGACTCTGGAGGATGGGGTCCCACAGGCCGAGCACGATTTGGTCTCGCAGGGCGTCGTTCAGGTTGTCGAATTCGCACAGCCTCCCGAGGCGCCGTAGCTCGGCGATGAAGTCGCTGAAACTCTCACCCGACCGTTGGTCCTGACGGTAGAACTCGTTGCGTCGGATTAGGATGGGCACCTCTGGAGCGTAGTGCCGCTGAAGTATTGGTTCGAGGACGTCCCAGTCCATCGCGGTCGCATCGGCGGGTTTGGCAAGTGCCTTGGCCATCTTAAATACCTCGGTCCCGCAGTGGGTCAGGAAGACAGCTCGCTTCATGGGGCTGGTGGCGTCCTTCAGGTCGCTGCACTCGAGGAACATGCGGAATCGGTCGAAATACGATTCCCAGTCCTCGCTGGCAGGGTTGAAGAGTGCGGGGGGTGCGATTTTCGCCATCGTGGAGATTCATCTGGCTTCCGTCGGACACATGGTTCGGTTCAGGATCTGGATCCCACCTTCGTCGCCAGTGTTGTGTCTTCGGAAATGATGCCAGGAGTCGGTGACTTAGTATCAAGCTCTTTTATTGATGTGGGAACTGAACTGGCACTATAGGAAAAGTTCGCAGCTTTTATTCCTTTAGCCGCGGCGGCCGCGGCCAATGGCACCGCTTTGAATCTCCCGCGATTCGAATAGACCAATCGCGGGAGATTCTCAGCGAGCCAATCGGCGCGGCTCGCCTAACCAATCAGAGTGCCCCGCGCTTTGGCCAATCAAAGCGCGGGGATCTCAAGAATGCTAATGAGGGGACAGAACACCCACAATGGAAGCAGAATTTTCATGTCTATCTTTATTATGTACTGATTTAATTCTGTATAAACAGTTATTGTTAGATATGGGAATAACTGTTAAAGATGTCATTGTAGTTTATGAGGACAATCAAGCAGCCATATGGTTGGCTACAAATATTGCTGTAAAAACTAGATCTAAACATACTGTCCTGAGATATTTGAATGTAAGACAATCTGTAAAAAATGGTTTAATGAGATTGGAATATTGCATGACTGATGAAAACATTGCTGATGGATTTACAAAAGCCCAAGGTGCAGTCAAGCACAAAGAAAATTGTGAAAACTATGGGTTGAAATTGTAAATAGATATATATATTATTATATTACCCCAAAGGGGAGAATGTTAGGGATAACATTGGTTACCCAACTTGGTTTGGGTAAAAATAATATATAAACTATTATAGTGAGTTTAAGTGTGTGTATCACTTTAACTGCAAAACATGTATTTTGGGTGCGGTTGTAAAATCACCATAAGAGGAAGCAAGAGAGCTCACTGTTAGCTGCCTTTTACTTGTCATAGCTGACAATGTTGGATTGATGGTGATAACTGTGTGTTTTCCCTGCTGTTGCTGAAACAAAGAAAAGGGGTTTGATTTTCTTCATATCTCTGACTGCAAAAGAGATATATTGCTGGACTGATTATTTGTAAGTTTACTGACTGGACTTTGCAAGTGATTAATCCCTGGATGGACTGAACTAGTTTATGACATATGGACTGTTTTGACTATGCTATAACTCTTGCTGGAATAAAAAACTATTTAACTGGCACAGTGTATCTGTCTTACTGAGTGTAAACTACAACAACGTTTCTCTCACATAATTTGCCTGCCTGCTAGACTGCCGTTGCATGTTCTGCTAGGGTGTGTATCCCTAACAGTACCGTCCAGGAGCAGCCATCTGCATCTGTACCGCAGCGCCCTGTGTCAACAGCGCCCCGGGTCACCCAACGTCTCGTGGCAATGGCCAAGGAGCCAATGGAGTTAGGAGTGGTCAGACCTTGCCTGACGGGCCAGGAGCGAACGCTGAGATGCCAAGGGGGGTTGTGGGGGGGCAGGACATTTTACTAGTTTTTGTCCTCTAAAGCGAGGTGGGTCGCTCAAGCCTGTGCCTGAATTTTGGTGTGATCAGTCTGGAAATGGGGTGGGTCTGACCTAGGGGGAACCCTAGGCCGGGCACATATCAAACACCCGCCTGAATTAGCGGAGGTTGACTCTGGACCCCCTCAGCATCTGATTTTGGACACTCGGGTTTTCTTGGCTAACCAGTCGGAAGGGATTCCAGCGAATCTTACTTCAGATTTTCTTCATGAATGATTTTTGTGGACTGCCTTGTAATTTTCTGTGAGTAGATTTTTATTTGTTATCGGTTTGGACTTGGCACGCAGAGGGTGTTGGAATGCCAAGGATATTATCAGTTCCAAAGAATTAACTCTGTGAAGTCCAAGCCAGCTTGCCTGCCTGTGTTTGTGTGAGTTTGTATTCTTTCATCTTTTGGGAAAGAAGAAGAGTGAGACAGAACACCTTCTGTTTTTACATCTTTATCAAATCTAGATTGTATTTGCAAATATGAAAACCAATTCATTTTTACACCTTGTTCTTCCAACGCTTGCATAGATTTAAGTTCACCCTTTTCATTCAATATCTTACCATATCTAACTGTTTGTTCCTTTTTATATATTATTGGATAGGAAAAAGCTTCAATAGTAGATAACCATAGTGGAATTTTTAAATAATATTGCTTTTTTATCTTCTCCCAGTTTAGAAACAATGCTTCTCGAATATAATGTCTTCTAAAATACCCCTGCATTTTAGTTCCCTTATACCAGAGGAAGGCATGCCACCCTAACAGCAAGTCATGTCCTTCTAAATTCAAAACTAGTATTCCTTAATGTTATCCACTCCTTTACCCACATCAGACTGGTTGCTTGGTTGTATAATTCCCAATTGGGCAAAGCAAATCCTCCTCTTATTCTTGCATCTTGTAACAATTTAAGTTTTATTCTTGCTTTCTTCCCCTGCCAAATTTATTTTAGCACTATTTTGTTTAATTCTTCAAAAAATTCTTTCCCTAATCTGATTGGAATTGTCCGGAATAAGTATAAGATTCTGGGCAATACATTCATCTTAATTGTAGATATTCTCCCGATCAGTGATCATTGTAAATTTTCCTATTTTATCAAATCTGTCACAATCTGTTGTTTAAGTTTGAGATAATTGTCCTCCTTAAGTGTGCTACATCTTGGTGTTATATGTATCCCTAAATACTTAACCTTGTTTGTGACCTGGATCCCCAAAACTTCCTCCAATTCTTTCTTTCATCTTACTAACATGTTCTTTGCTAAAATCTTTGTTTTATCTTTATTTATTTTCAAACCTGCTACTTTCCCATACTCTTCTATCTTTTCTATCAGTTTAGGTGCAGACTTCAATGGATCCTCTAATATAAATACCAGGTCATCTGCAAAAGCTTGTAATTTATACTCTTCTTTTTAAATTTTCATTCCTTTTATTTCTTTTTCTTCTCTGATGTTCCTATTTAGCACTTCCAGTGTAAACACAAACAACAGAGGTGACAGTGGACAGCCTTGTCTGGTCCCTTTTCTTATATCTATAAAGTCTGTTAACTCTCCATTTATCATAACCTTTGCAGTTTGTTTATGATATATCATTTCGATGGCTTGAGTAAATTTTTTACCAAAGCCCATTTGGTCCAATTGTAACAGCATAAATTGCCAATTCACATTATCAAAGGCTTTTTGCGCATCTATAAACATCAGAGCCATTTGTTTTTCAGGATGTGCCTCATAGTATTCCAGTGTATCTAAAATTATTCTTATATTATCTTTAATCTGTCTCTTCAGCAGAAATCCATTTTGATCAGGATGAATAAAATTGTTTAAATATCTTTTCAGTCTTTCTGCCAGAATTGAAGCAAAAATTTTATAATCTGAATTTAATAGTGATATAGGTCTGTAATTTTTAACTTGCTGTGGCTCTGTGTCCTCCTTCGGTACAAGTGTTATATATGCTTCTGACCATGTTTCAGGTATTCTCTTCTTTGTCATAACTTCATTCATAATTTCTAATAAGTGAAGATTCAATGTTTCCTGAAATGTCTTATAAAAATTCCACTGGCAAACCATCCGGACCTGGTGCTTTCCCAATGTTTTGCTTTTTTCAAGCTTCTGTTAATTCCATCATTGTTATATTACTTTCTAACATTGTTTCAATATCTTTGGGTATCTGGGGCAAATTTGCTTCCTGTAAGTATTGAATTCTTTCTTCCTGAACATTCTCTTGATGGTACAGTTTTCCATAGTGATCTTGAATAATTTTTTTCTTCTCCGCATTTCCATAGCATACATGTCCTTGTTCGTTTATCAATTGATTTATTCTTCTTGAGTCTCTTTCCTTTCTCAATTTATATGCTAGCCATCTGCCTGGTTTATTTGCATCTTCAAAATAGTTCTGCTATGCATTTCTAATTTTTTGTGCTATTTTTTCTTTTTCCATTAACCCCATTTTATGCTTAGTTATGTCCATTTTAATTTTAATGTCCTTTTTTTTGGAAATTTCTGTAGTTCTTTTTCCAACTTCTTGTAATCATCTTCCAATATTTTAAAGATTTTTTCTGTTTTAGATTTCTTTTCCTTGTATAGTCCATTATCAAACCTCTTGTATAAGCCTTCATCGTGTCCCAGAGGTTCTGTAATGATGTATCCTCCTTTGTATTTTCTTTAAAGAAAAAAGTCAATTCTCTCTCAATTTTCTGTTTAAAGTCTTTTTCCTTTAATATCGTATTATTTAAAGTCCATCTAGATCTCCTTTTTTGTCCTTTCCATTCAAGTGTTATTGGATTGTGATCTGCCCAAGTACTTGCTTCTATTTCAATGTCTTGTATGTTAGAAAGCAATTCTGTTGACACCCTGTTGTAACTATCAGTGCAATTCTGTACCATCCTAGCATTGTATCTTTATGTAAACATCAGAATCTTGTCTGCATTGTATCTTTTTCATGTAAACATAAGACTCCTATCTCTTCAGTGATCTTTGCCAGGAATGCAAAAGAGAAGAGGAGTTTAAACAGCTGTCAATACAGAATGATGTCTTAATTGACCTGAGTTCCTATATATTACGCTTTCTGATACCTTGTTGTCTTTACTAACCTGAGCTATTATAAATCTTGTGTATTTCCTGCTGACCTAAGCTATTGTAATTCATGAATGTCTTGTTTACCCTGGGCTTTGAAGAATTTCACCCCCCTGTGAAATAGCATAATAAAAGAGCCTGTGCTAAGGTATTAGGCGCGCATCATCCAGAGGAAACCTCGTCTCGTGTCGTTTTTCTCTCCCTTGCTCCCTTTCATGATGCACCCATCTAATGCGGGATGGCAGATACCGCATTTTGGTGACCCCGACATGATTCCCTAAGGGGGATACGCAGCGGCGCGCCCATACTTATCAGCTCGGTTGGAGCTGTGCATCGCCAGGCGCCTGAGCGAATTGCACCTCATCGGATCTGAAAGATGGTCTCGACTTTAGTAAGTATGGGTGGAGGCTTTTCTCAACAGCAGAAGGAATTGAGAGAGCTAGTCGCTTCTTCTAAATACTCTGCTAATTTAAAGGGCTTTCCCATAAAAAGGAAATCTATTGCTGCATTATTGGCTTATGTGTGGCAACATTGTCCCAATTATTCAGAGGAAGGGTCCTTAAAAATTTTCCAATTGGCAAAAAATTGGTGAATATCTCCATTGTCCTCCTCGTGCACCTATTGGCTTTTTGGTCACTTGGAGGAAAATTATGGAGGCTTTAAAAGTCCATCAAAAAATAGAAGCAGGGAGTGTGTTTGAATCTCCTCTGCCAAGTTATGATAACTTTTTAATTTTCTCTAACTCAGGCAGAAGCTGCTACATTCCATTCCCATAGGAGTAAAATCCTAGAGGATTAAAAGCTTGTGAAATTTGGCAAATGGATGTAACTTAGTATCCACCTTTTGCCCCATGAAAATATTTGCACGTTTCAATAGATACATATTCAGGATTTATTCTGGCTACTCCTCAAAGGGGAGAAGCTGTAAAAAAAATTATTCAATTCGTACCTTTGCCTCGCTGGGACGTCAAAAAGAAATCAAAGAAGACAATGGATCTGCCTACACAAGTTCTGCTTTTCAGGACTTCTGTAACAGATGGGATGTAATCCACAAGTTTGGAATTCCCTGCAACAGCCTGGGGGCAGGCTATTAGGCTATTGTGTAATGAGCTCACTTGTCTCTGAAACGTGCTCTTAATTGATAGATATTCATTGCGGGAAAAAACCCCGAACCTCCCAGCATTGCAAAACTCTCTCAACATTTGTCTTTTTACTCTAAACTTCCTAAACTTAAATCTAAATTCCTCCTACTTCGACTGCTTTTTGTCATTTTTCCTCCCACTTTTCCCCTCCTAACAGACTGTCATTATTCTGCTTGGCAGAGTCCTGCTGAGCTTAGGGGAAAGGATACTCTGCGATCTTACTGCCAGACAAAACCACTTGCTGGATCCCTGGTCAGGCAGTAAGACCCTATCATGGGAATTTATCTGCTACATCTGTATCTTAAAAATCTTTCCTGATATTCTTGCCTATATCTTCTTTGCAATTTCTACCTTACTTCAACAAAACCTATGCTTCCTGTCAAAAGACTATTCGTGTTAAAATCATTTCATTAACAGAAGGCTATTATACTTGTTCCACGAGGGTATGTCATGAAAATGCTATCCATAAGTTTTCACTCTGTCATTTCTGTTTTATTTTAAAGAACACTCTACCCCTCGCTCTTTTGTTTCTTCTTTACTCTTCCTATGGAAAGGAACCTTAAAATCTTTTCCTCTTTTTAATCTAAACATAGGGGGATCTAAATGTCCTTATATTGTATCAAGGGTTTCCCCACCCCACTTAACATTCTTAATGAATGATCAAGTTAATCTTCATTGTCATTATTGTAATTATTATCCTTTTTCTATTAATTGTATTCCTTCCTCATCTGGTAAATGTTCTACAACTAATTTGTCCATAAGCCTCTCTCCTGCTTGTCATGTTTTTATATACCCGAGCTCTGATCCTGTCAATAAGCAACGCTTCCAAAGAACTGCCCATGATGATCTGCAGAAGCCTCATAGAAGAGATAATATTGCCTGGACTATAACTGACTCTCAAAAAGTTCGTTTAAGTTCTACAACCAATTTCTCTTGCATAAAAGACTTCTACCCACCATTTCAATTCAATTTGGCAGATGCACCCACACAACCGGGGGATATTCTGCAATCCACAAAACTGCAGGAGGAACTTTAACATCACGCCTGAAAGGAATGTATTTTATCCCTGGCAATAATTTTGTTTGAGTTTGTTACACTGGTTTCAGGGCATGAATCCACGGGGATGGAATTGTTAAATCCAAATCATTTTTGCATTCAAGTATGGCTTGTACCAAAAATTAATGTGTATAACTCTGATGATTTTATATCTCTATAGGTATCCATGGAACACCCCCTCTCTTGCAAAATCGTAGAGGCTTAGCTCTGTTATTTTTAAAACAAGGGGGATTGTGTGCTGCGCTTAAAGGAAAATGATGTTTTTATGCTGATAGCAGGGGGGGGAATTTAAAGGAGAATGTTGTTTCTATGCTGATAGCAGTGAGGTCGTGCTGGATTCTATGAATGAATTAGAAAAATGCTTAATTGGTATCAAGGTTCGTTTTCTATTTCACCATGGCTTACAACTCTTTTAACTGCGTTGGTAGGACCATTAATAATCATTATATTGATGTTCCCATAACAAGAAAAAAGAAATTATCCGAGATTTTTATGGGCAATTATATAAACAAGAGAATATTGATGAAGGAAAAGTCAAACAGTATTTACAGGAAGCTAATTTACCAAAGATACCTAAAGAGACTGAAGAAATGCTAGAAAGCAATATAACAATGATGGAACTAAATGAAGCATTTAAGAGACAAAATAATGGGAAAGCTCCGGGCCCAGATGGGCTTCCAGTAGAATTTTATAAAACATTTCAAGAATTATTGAGCATCCCATTGTTAGAAGTTATGAATGAAGTTATGTTAAAAAAGATGATACCTAAAACATGGTCAGAGGCTTATATTACACTTATACCAAAGGAAGAGACTGACCCATTGCAAATTAAGAATTATAGACCTATTTCTTTATTGAATGCAGACTATAAAATTTTTGCTTCAATTTTAGCAGAAAGACTTAAAAAATATTTAAATAATTTTATTCACTCAGATCAAAATGGATTTCTGCCAAAGAGACAAATTAGAGACAATATGAGAGTAATCTTGGACACTTTGGAATATTATGAGGCTCATCCTGAAAAGCAAATGGCTTTGATATTCCTAGATGCTCAAAAAGCATTTGACAACGTCAACTGGAGATTTATGTTATTATTATTGGAGCAGATGGGTTTTGCTAAAAAATTTATTCAAGCAATAGAAGCTATATACAATAAACAGACAGCAAGGGTAATGATGGAGGGGGAACTTACAGATTTTATTAATATAAGGAAAGGCACAAGACAAGGATGCCCCCTATCTCCTTTGCTATTTGTGTTGACCTTGGAAGTCTTGAATAGAAATATTAGGGATGATAAAAGCATAAAAGGAATGAAAATTAAGAAGGAAGAATTTAAGCTACAAGCTTTTGCTGATGATTTAGCTTTTATTTTGGAAGATCCGATTGAAACAGCTCCAAAGTTACTGGAAAGGATAGAGTCATATGGAGAGGTGGCTGGTTTGAAAATAAACAAAGATAAAACAAAGATTTTGACAAAGAATATGTTATTGAGACAGAGAGAAGAATTGGCAGATCTTTTGAAAATTCAAGTTACAAATAAGGTTAAGTATTTGGGGATATATTTGACAACAAGATGTAGCACATTAAAGGAGAATAATTATATTAAACTTAAACAACAGATAACTACAGATTTGAAGAAGTGGGAAAACTTGCAATTGTCATTAATAGGGAGAATTTCAACAATTAAGATGAATATCTTACCTAGAATTTTATTTTTGTTTCAAACAATACCAATTAGGCTTGGAAAAGACTATTTTGAAGATTTAAATAAAATTATGTTGAAGTTTATATGGCAAGGTAAAAAAGCGAGAATAAAGTTAAAGCTTTTGCAAGATGCTAGAATTAGAGGAGGTTTTGGTCTGCCTAATTGGGAATTGTATTATCAAGCTGCAAGTTTGATGTGGGTCAAAGAATGGATAACATTAAGGAAACATAGGTTGTTGACATTAGAAGGGCATGACTTGCTGTTGGGTTGGCATGCTTTTTTATGGTATAAGGGAACTAAAACACAGGGTTATTTTAGAAGACATTATGTACGGGAGTCTTTGTGGTTAAATTGGGAGAAGATAAAAAGACAATGTTATTTGAAAATTCCAGTTTGGTTATCGACCATTGAAGCATTTTCCTATCCTATAATTTACAAGAAGGAACAATAGCATAATAAAAGAGCCTGTGCTAAGGTATTAGGCGCGCATCATCCAGAGGAAACCTCGTCTCGTGTCGTTTTTCTCTCCCTTGCTCCCTTTCATGATGCGCCCATCTAATGCGGGATGGCAGATACCGCAACACCCATATCATATCTGTTCTAGACCATGAAGCATGTCTATTTGAATAAAAGGTATATTGTTTATTTTCCGCATTTCTCTCTCTCCATGCATCTTTTAAGTTTATCTCATCTACCATTCGAAAGAAGGGTTTTGGCAATGTCTTTCTAGTTTTCTTTGCTGTTTTTTGTGTTTTATAATCCAATTTGTTATTTATTATTCCATTAAAATCTCCCATCAGACAGATATTAGCATAGTCCAGTTCAATTATTTTCTTATGTAATTTCCTGTAAAAATCTTCTTGATTATCATTTGGAGCTTAAATTGCTGTTAAAAATGTCTTTAGATTATTGTCCATTATCTCCACCATCAAAATCCTTCCATCATCATCTGTATATATTTGTTCCGCAGGGATTGTATCTCTAATGTATAACACCACTCCTCTCTTTTTACAATGTGTTAACGCTGTAAATAATTTCCCTAATTTTTGTTGTTTCAATATATAATCAGGTTTTTTTTATATTTACTCCTTGTAGGCAGATTATATCAAATTTTAATTTCTCTAACTTATGAAATACTTTTCTTCTTTTAATAGGTGAATTAAGCCCATTTATATTAATTGTAATCAATTTTTTCTCATCCATTTTGGACTTTGTAAGAAGGATTTGTTGCTCTAGTAGATCTTGGTTCTCGTTGTTCTCTGGGTACACCACCTACGGCTCCTTCCTCCTTTTCAATTGCTGCTGTACATTCCTCTTGAAATTCAATTAACGGCTCTTCTTTTCTTGTATCTTCCTCCCTTCCTCTAAAATATTCCAGATAGAATAACTCCACTTTTTCAACTGTATTAATTCTGTGTCTTAGTTCCTGCCAGGTAAACATGAGACCTTTGGGTATCAGCCATCTGTAATTTATTCCTCTTTTAAGTAACTCTTTGGTCAAAAATAAATATTCTCTTATCTCTCTCACTCTTCTCGGTACCTGTTTCAGTACCACTATTTCTTTATCTTTGTACTTTAGTGTTTTTTCTCTTGCCACCTGCAGTATTTATGATTTTATTATTTTCTTAGTAAATCTGATATGAACTTCTCTTGGCAGTTTATTTCTCATCACACAGCTTGTATAAACATGAAAAACCTCATCCATTCCATCCATCATCTTCTCTTTAGTTATCTCTAATGCTTCTGCCAGGATTTCTGTCATCATTTCAGCAAGGTTTTCACCCTTTTCTTCTTCTATATTTTGAAATCTAAGATAGAATTCTGATCTATCAATTTCCCATCCCAATGATTGCAGAGATCTGCCCTTATCTCTTTCCACTTCACTCAATCGGGTATCCATATCTCCAATCTTCTTATCTCTTTGTACATCTTGTTCTTCAATTTTCTTAATTCTGTCCTCGAATTGCATCATCATCTGTTGAATATTTTCTATTTTTTCATCCATCTTTTACATTCTTTGCTCAATATTCTCTGTTCTCTTTTCAATATTATCTGTTTTTACTTGTATCTTTTGAATTCCTTGCATAATCATCTGCAGTGTCACTTCTTTCCCCTTCTCTTGTAGTAACATCACCTGTATTGACCGTTGTCATCCAGATGGTGAGGAAGAAGAAGTCGGGATTGAAGAAGCTGAGGCTGCTATTTTTCTGCTCATCTTGAAGTACAATAGAAAAATTGAAAAGAAAAAGCAAGAGCAGCCAATTGCCACTCCAGTAAATAAATAAATAAATAAAAAATAAAAAATAAAAAAAAGCAAAAGATAAAAATAAAAAAGGGAAGGGAAGGGAAAAAATCTTCAGGCATACCTTAATCCAATTGGAGTACTGCAACCAGTTTTGGTCACCACATTATAAAAAAGATGTTGACACTCCAGAAAAAGTACAGAGAAGAGTAACCAGAATGATTAGGGGACTGGAGACTAAAACATATGAAGAACGGTTATAGGAATTGGGCATGGCTAGTCTAGTGAAGAGAAGGACAAGGGGAGACATGATAGCGGTCTTCCAATATTTGAGGGGCTGCCACAGGGAGGAAGGGGTCAAGCTATTTTCTCAAGCCCCTCTAGGCCAGACAAGGAATAATGGATGGAAAGTGAACAAGGAGAGATTTAACCTGGAAATAAGGAGAAACTTTCTGACAGTGAGAACAATCAACCAATGGAACAGCTTACCCTCGGAAGTTGTGGGAGCGCCATCACTTGAGACTTTCAAGAGGAGATTGGACCGCCATTTGTCAGAAATGGTGTAGGGTCTCCCGCTTGGGTGGGGGGTTGGACTAGATGACCTACAAGGTACCTTCCAACTCTGATTATCTGTTATCTATCTATCTATCTATCTATCTATCTATCTATCTATCTATCTATCTATCTATCTATCTATTCTCTCCTAATGTTCTCTAATTTTCTGCAAACAGCCAGCATGTGTCGACATAACAATCCTTCATTTTGGCTGGAGGTCATCACTTGCTGTCGGCTTCTACATGTTAGCTTTTGCTGTTCTTATCAACGACCTCGCTGTCATTCATCAACCTAGCCGACACGCAGTTCGGTAAATTCTGTGTTGGCCTTCATGGTGAGTGTGGAAAAGTTGAAGCCTGACATGCTGCCCCCTCTTCCATGACGTCATCTGCAACATAAAGAATACAATTAATATCCCACACTTAATTTATCTGATCTCTCCCACCTGCTTTCGTGGGATGTGATCTATGAAATCTGTTTTGTAACTGAGGCACTGACACGTCGGAACAAAGGACCCATGAGGCATCTGTGATAGGGTAACCACACCATCGAACCAAATATTGTAAAGTTCCCCGTCTACAGCGGTAATCAAGGATTTCATCGATTTCATAATGATCATCACGAATTGGACCTGGTGTTTGCAGTCTTCGGTTTTGTCTAGTCATATCAGTGGGTTTCAGTAAATTGATATGGAAAACAGGATGAATTCTTTTGAATCAGGAAGGTAAACAGAGACATATGGTAACAGGATTTATTATCCTACTCACTGAAAAAAGTCTTATATATTTTGGACCTAGTTTTTTACTAGTTAACCCTAGATTTATGTATTTAGTTGAGAGATATACCCAATCTCCCACCTTATATTGGATTTTTGAGGATCGTTTTTTATCCACTTGTTTCTTATATTCCATTTGTGCTTTGTTTAATGCTACTTGTATTGACTTCCATGTACTTTTTATTCTGTCTGACCAAGTGTTCACTGCACCTGGTTCCTGGTGTTTATGTGACCATTCCGGTATTGGAACAAATTCGGTACCATGTATGATTTGAAACGGGGAATATCCAGTACTATTATGTACAGTATTGTTATATGCTATTTCAGCATATGGTAAAAGATCCACCCAGTCATTTTGTTGATATGATATGTAGCATCTCAAATACTGTTCAATGGTGGCGTTCACTCTCTCTGCTGCCCCGTTTGTGCAAGAATGATAAATGGTACTTAAACCTTGCGTTGATCCAATTAGGTGTACAAATTCCCACCAAAATTTTGCTGTAAATTGTACTCCTCTTTCCAATATAATCTGCCTAGGTACTCCATGTAATTTATAGATGTGTTTTATGAATAGGTTGGCCAATTTTCTAGCAGGGGGCAATCCCTTACAAGGAATAAAGTGAGCCTGTTTTGAAAACAGATCAATTACAGTCCACATCACGTTGTATCCATTAATATTCAGTAGCTCAACTATAAAATCCATATAATCTTGACATTGTTTTGTGGGTTCACATACCGTTTGTAATAATCCTTCTGGTTTACCCACTTTTGTTTTATTGACTGCACAAACTGGACATGATTTTACATGTTTTTCTATCTCTGACCGCATAGCTGGCCACCAAAATTGTCTTTTTGCAAGGTGTAAAGTTTTTAAAAACCCATAATACCCTACCTGTTTAACATCATGATGTTTAAACATTATCAATCTCAATGAGGTAGGTATGTATATCTTATTTCCTCATCAGGCTATATTATCTTGCATTTCGATTTGGCTCTGCTTGTTTATTAACCACTGATCATTCACCAAAATGCTAGGTAAATCTACCGTCATAATCGTATTTTGTAATGATTCAACATGATCCATACATGAAATAAGGGTTTAGATTAAACTGTCACGTTGACTCTTGTATTGGGGAAGGCGAGATAAGGCATCTGCCATAAATTTTTTCCCAGCAGGAACATATCGTAGTGTAAAGTTGAATCATTTAAAAAACAATGGCCATCGCACTTGTTTAGGAGATAATTGACATGGATTTTGGAGTGCCTCCAAATTCTTGTGGTCTGTCCACACCTCAAAAGGGTGTGGACCACCTTCTAGTAGATGTCTCCAAGTAATTAATGCCCACCGAACAGCAACTTTCTCTTTCTCCCAAATTGCCCAATTACGCTCAGTGGCATTAAATTTTCAAGAGGTATAGGCACATGGTTGTAACGTTCCTGCCAAATTCTTTTGTAGCAAAACATCTCCTACTGCCACATCACTAGAGTCAGCTTGAATAACAAATGGTAAGCTGGTATCAGGATGTTTGAGGGCCAGTTCTTGAGAGAAGAGATTTTTCAAATTATCGAAAGCGGTTTGACATTGTGGTGTCCATGATAACAAAGTACTTGATTTTGGTTTCCCAGTCCCCATAGTTTTAGTTTGCAACAGGTTACTTAAAGTAATGGCTGTTAGGAATAACAAGGTTACCTAACGTAGTTTGGGTAAAATAATATATATAAACTATGATTGTAAATTTAAGTGTGTGTCACTTTAAACTGCAAAGCATGTAATTTTGGGTGCAGTTGTAAAACCACCATAAGAGGGAGCAAGAGAACTTGATTGATTACTGGCTTACTGAATTGCTTGCTGACTATGATGGATTGATGGTTTGTTAACTGCGTGTTCCCTGCTGCTGAAGGAAGAAAGGAGGCTTGATTTCTTCATATCTCTACTGCGAAGAGATATATTACTGGACTGATATTTGTAAGTTTGCTGACCTCTTTTTCGACACTGGACTTTGCAACTGAATAATCCCCAAATGGACTGAACTAGTGAATGATATATGGACTGTTTGACTATGCTAAAACTCTTATTGGAATAAACTATTTAACTAGCACAGTGTATCTGTTTTACTGAATGTAAGCTACAAACATGTTTATCTCACATATTTGCCTGCCTGCCTGACTGCCGTGCAGATTCTGCTAGGGTGTATCCCTAACAATGGCAATATCAGCAAATCGTGATATGAATTGCTGGTAAGAGTTGGCAAATCCCAAGAAACTTTGAAGTTGTTTCCGTGTGGATGGGGCTTGCCATTGTAAAACAGTCTCCACCTTTTTGGGGTCCATTTTTATCCCCTGTTCAGAAATACGATATCAAAGATAGTCCAGTTGTTTAGTGTGAAAATCACACTTGAACAATTTTGCATAAAGTTAGGCCTTGAACAATTTCTTGAGTACCTGTCTTACAAAATGGATATGTTCTTCCTCTGTGTTGGAATATATTAAAATATCACCCAAATAGACTAATACACCATTATAGAGATAATCATGCGAAACTTCATTGATTAATTGCATGAATACTACTGGGGCACCTTGCAAACCAAATGGCATTACCTTAAAATAATAACTGCCCAATGGACAATTAAACATTGTCTTCCACTCATCACCTGGACAAATTCTTACTTGATAATAAGCCTCCCTTAAATCAAGCTTGGTGAAAATCCGTTCTTTCACCAATGTGGCTAATAAGTCTTTTATTAATGGTAGCAGATACAAGGGTTCTACACAAATAGCGTTTAGACCCCTATAATCAACACACAAACATAGACCACCATCCTTTTTTTCACGAAACAACACTGGAGCTGCCATGTGAGATCTACCAGGCGTGATGAATCCTCTTTTTAAATTTTTCTCAATATACTTCCTCATCTCCTCTAATTCTTTGGGCATCATTGAGTACATTCGTGGTTTTGGAAGTTTTGCTCCAGGCATTATCTCCATTGAGCAATCCGTTGTTCGATGGGGAGGTAATAAATCAGTACCCTCCTCTTTAAAAACATCCGCCAAATCTTCATATTCAATTGGGTATCAATGTTGTAACATTGGGCCTTCTTTTTCTTGTACTGATTTACTGGTGGCTGGTGGTACGTCATCAGGGGTAGGTGGATGTGGTCCAATTGCCAGCTGTATTTTCCAGAAACCCCCTTCCCAATGTATCACCGGCTCCCACTTATCAAGCCAAGCAAACCCTAAAATTAGTGCCTCGTTCATGTGACTCACCAGAACAAAAGATATCCACTCCCAGTGCTCTCCCATCACCAATTTAACATATTCAGTTCAGTGAGTTGCCGGAACTCCACCCAATATAGACCCGTCCACTTGTGCAAATTTGATAGGAGTGTTCAATTGGACTTTTTGTAATCCTAGCCTATCCACCACTGCTTGAGTTATTAAGCACCTGGTACACCTTGAATCTATTAGTGCTCCCAACCTTGTCCCCTTATTAGTACGTGTATTCCAAAGAGCAACAGGAATAATAAAAGGTTGAATAGGTCCACTCACCATTGGGTCATCAGGCACATCTTCCTCTGTCTCACATTCATCCCTGGTTGTTGATGATACAATAGACGTCCTTTCTACATCACTACTAACTGGCGATTGATTCACTAGGTTCCTAATCCTCTCATGTTCTTGCCAAACTCAACCACCCAATTTAGTTTTATGCAACATTGAAGCCATCTGAGGATCTCTAGATATAGACAACGGTGGTACTGGACAGTCCATTGCCCAATGCCCAGGCCTGTCACATCAGAAACACCTGATTGCTCATCTGCCACTTTGACTATGTAGTGGTCTGGTTGTAGGCCTATTTCCTGGGACCCCACACCTATGTTGTGGTATCACTCCTTCAGGTCTTGGATTTAATCTACATAACTCATCATCTAGCTCAATAGCTACCCTATACCAGTCTATTAATGTTGTATGAGAACAACGATACAAACAAGCTTGATTGAGTTTATTATCCAGTCCTTCCTTGAATAAATGGATTAATAGACTTTCTGGTAAAGTAGGGAGTCTGCCAACCACTTGTTGAAAGTCACTGACATACTCCAGAGATGTTCTGCCTTTCTGCTTGATTGCCAGCAAATCCTCCTCCGCTTGTTTATTGGTTGCTTTATACTCAAAACGGGTTCTCAATGCCACCAAAAATTGTCTGATATTCCCCAGTTCAGCTGACTGATGGCTATTCTTGAGCTCATTTGCTGCCCATTCTTGAGCCTCCCCTACTAATACACTTGTCACAGGCACCACCATAGACCAATGCGAAGGGTAACTATGGCCATACAGATCGAAGTGGTTAAAGACTTGCCCCAAGAATACAGCTATCCTATTGGCACTGCTATCAAAAGTTGCAGTTCAGGGAGGGGGTCCCCATCTCCCTTGTGCTGGTACCTCCCAACGAGCTCCAGATGACAGGTCTTGCCATTCTAATACACAGGGTCCCGCGGTATACCTTTGCTCTTCTGTATCTTGCATGACATCTGGTCTTCGAGACCGTATATCTGACCGATCTAATCTTCTTCCAACATCCAACTCTGGGAGCCCCATAGGACTGGATGTGAATAAGGGGTCTCTGCCTGGACTCAACCCCTTCCTCCTCTCAGTTAAAGTCCTCCCAATAGGACCCTTCAACAAAATATCTCCAAATTGAACTCTTAGCATGTCTAGAGTTTTGCTGCCCGGTGCCACCCACTGGCTTTCCTCAGGCCAACATTTGACCCTCCAGTCCAGTTCTTTCTCATGATGCTGAGGCTTTTCCCCAAAAGCCTCTTTATCCACTTTCCACTGATGAAGGGATTCACTCAGGGGTGGGATTCAAATTTCTTAACAACCAGTTCTGTGGGTGTGGCCTAATTTGTGGGTGTGGCTTGGTGGTCATGTGACTGGGGTGGGCATGACCAACTCAATGTCACTCACATCAAGGGGTGCCTCACCTGGCCCCTCCCCTCCCAGCCATTCCTTGTCACACCCAGCCTCAACTTTATAGTTCTGTAAAAATGTTGTTCACCATTTTTTGACTTTATTATCTACATAGTATAGATGTACATGGACCACTGAAAGGAGGAAATGGCTCACAAGCTTTGCCCAAGAGTGTGACAGGCAACAGGCTTTTAAGGGGCTGCCAGAAAGAAAAGGGGGCGGGGGCAGTGTATTTTCCAAAGCACCAGAAGGCAAACAAGAAGCAATGGATGGAAATTGAACAAAGAGAGAAGCAGCCTAAAACTAAGGAGAAACTTCCTGACAGTGAGATCAATTAACCAGTGGACCTGCTTGGCTCCAGAAGTTCTGGGTGCTCCAACACTGGAAGTTTTTAAGAAAAGACTGGACAGCCATTTATCTGAAATGTTATAGAGTTCCCCCCAAGATCCCTTCTAAGTGTTATTCTGTTATACTGACACCTTTCCCAGGACCTCTACTCAAAGTTTGGCATCCTCAGTTTTCCTGCGTGAGCAGGGGGTTGGACTAGAAGACCTCCATAGTCCCTTTTAAGTTCAACTCTATTAAACACATATGTATTTATGCTCTGGACTATAGATATGTAAACCCTGAAAAATACCTGGGCAAAAGAAAGGCAGTAAAATAAATCTAGGTGTAGGGACAGTGCAAAATATTAATATATGACAAAAAATGGTACAATTAAAAATAATAGCAGTTTTCTCTCTTCCCCCCTTCCTATTTCTTTCTTTCTATTTCTTTTACTCTTTCTTTCTTTCTTCTTTCCTTCCTTCCCTTCTTTCTTTCTTTCTTTCTTTTTCTCTCCCTTTCTTTCTTGCTCTTTCTTTCTTTCTTTCTTTCTCTCTCTCTCTCCTTCTTTCTTTCTTTCTTTCTCTCTCTCTCTCCCTCTTTCTTTCTTGCTCTTTCTCTCTCTCCCTTTCTTTCTTTCTTTCTTTCTTTCTTTCTTTCTTTCTTTCTTTCTTTCTTTCTCTCTCTCTCTCTCTCTCTCTCTCTCTCTTTCTTTGTTTCTCTCCCTTCGTCTTTGTTTCTCTCTCTCTCTCTCTCTCTGGCTCCCCCCATCTCTCTCTCTCTCTCTCTCTCTTTTAATAAAGTTTTATTGAATTTTAACAAAACAAATAAAACATCTTATTTGAGTACAGCATGGTTCCGGGTTATCACATTTCCATACAGACACAATTTCATATGCATATTCATCTTATGTATTCAACTTCATATCTTATTACTCTTTTTCCAACTTCTCACTATTTCTCCCTTTACTTCTCTTAATTTTCTTTTATGGTTATCTCATTTTCTTCTTATTCAATTGTATTTCTTTTACCTAAATTTCTATATCTTTTTATTCATTATACTTATACTTTCGTCTGTCTTGTTTACAATTTCATATGTTCTCTTCCAACATTCTTAAAAAGTAAAATTTCCTCTATGATTGCCAATTGGAGTGCAACACCTTTAAGTCTTATTGTTATTATCATATGAAATCTCATTAAACATTAAATTTGTGCATTCAAAAATTATAACATTCAAATTTGTAATGTCTATTTTATATCATGTAAATCTCATCATTCAGACTCTGCTTGGTACTTCCCCTTGAAAATGTAAAAAGAAAAATTCTAAAAACATAACAAAAACAATATATATATGTAAACATGAGTAAACAAAATAGTTATTCAAATTCATTCTAGTACTGGTATGAGCCTTGTAAATCTTTCATGTTTCTTTTCAATATTTATCAATCTTTGAGAACAATTGAAATGTTTCCCTCCCTTCTTCATTATTACGTTCATTATTAATAAGCATACCATTGGATAGTCATACAGTTTTATCTTATAAATTATTTATTATTAATAAGCAAAATAATTATTCAAATTCATTCTAGTAACTGGTATAAATTTCCTTATAAATCTTTCACATTTCTTTTCAATATTTTATCAATCTTTAGAAACAATGACAATGTTTCCCTTCCTTCTTTATTATTGCATTAATTATAAATAAACATACCATTACATAACAATACAGTTTTATCTCATAGATTATTTACTTATTTCATTTCTAACTCATTACAGTATTCTACTGTCACAACACTATCTTTTGAACCTTTGCAGAATCCTCACTTTTAACTTAATTTAACCATTGTCTCTGTGTTTTCTAGCTGACCAAATACCTTTAATCCTAGTACATTTCCCCTTTTTCTTTATTTCCTGTTTTTGTCCCTCATAAGTTCTTTCCCTTTCTATCTTCCCCCCTTTTTCTCATCCCTTTTTTTATACCCTTCTCTCTCTCATTTTCCCTTCTGTAGTTTTCTTTTCTGCTTCTCCTTGCTGTTATACTTCCTTTTCAGACTATTTTTCTTTTTGGCTGTTCCCTTTGATCTCAAACTTTTAACTCCTTTCTCCCTTTTTCCCCTTATTACCACACTTTGCATTATTTGATCACTGAAAATGGCTTCTTCTTTGTCCCGCCCTTCTTCTTGCTCTCAAAGTTTTTCCTTTTGCTTTTCATAGTTCAGGATCTCCATTTCAAAACTTTCAAATACGAAGCCAAAGAATCTTCCTCCCCTTTCTGCATCTTCTTTCTGTTTTTTAAGACTCGTCTTCAATTCCTCCAGGAGTGATGGCATTTTAAACACTTTTGAACAACCACCCAATTGACTTTAAGTAAAAACAGAAAAAGAAAGAAAAAACCAATGCCAAAAACTTTTTTTTTAAATCACCAAATGATCCCAGACTGTTCCTTCTTGTTTCTTTCCTTTACTTTTCCTTTCCATGGGTATCTTTTAATAAGATTTCAGTTACAATGTATCCTCAGAAGTCTTTTCAAAGTTTCACTGTTAATCCTCTTTATTTTTCCAGGTGGCACTCCATTTTTTCATTATTCCAAGTTCCACCCTTTTGTTTCTGCTCTTCTCCTTTTTAGGGCTTTAAAATGACAAAAAAAAAAAAAAAACTTTATTCTCCTTTTGACACATAGATTTCAGCTTAAAGTTGCCTATTAGTGTCAAAATAGGTTAACATAAATTTCTTTCCATACCATTTCTAACTGTCAATATAAAGGTTTAAAAAAGGGGTTTTAACCTCCTTTTCTCTCTCCTTCGCCGCTTAAAAATCTTCTTTCAGAAGTATCCCACTAAGTACTTTTAAATTCAGGGTACCTTGCTTAGATGTTCTCTGTTGTTTAGCCCTGTCTGTCCTGCTTTCCTCTTTGTCTTCCTCCTGCACAATCTTATCCAGTTGGGTTCTTCTTTGAGGTGGCCATTTCTGACCACCGCTGCAACCGCCTTCGGGAAAGGGAGTTTAGACCAACCAAGGAGGAGAGATGTGGCTCCCCTCCACTCGGCTAACAATCTCCCCCCTCTTCACCACCTCTACAGGGTGGCTTCAGCCCTGAATCCAAAGGATCAGGGTGCTCCAGTGGTGAGCACAGATCGAAACTGCGCACGATTGCAGATTTCAGTCTGTTGCTGAAGAAACCCAAACCGGAAGTCAACCCCCCATCTCTCTCTGTGTGTCATTCTCTGCCCCTCTCCCTGTCTTCCTCTCTCTCCCCCCGCCCCTCTGTGTCTTTGTCTGTCTCTGTGTCTGTCTGTCTTTCTGTCTCTGTTTCTGTCTCTGTCTCTTTTTTCCACATCTCTCTCTCTCTCTCCTGTGGCATCTTCTGAAGGTTACCCTTCAATCCTGGCAGTGCCCTGGGATACCTCGTTGAACTCCATTCCGTTCATTTCCATTCCATTCCATTCCCACTCCAGGTTATTGCTACTGCTATTCCATCCCATCTCATCCTATTCACGTCCCCATTCCATTCTCTCCTATTTCCATTCTATTCCATTAACATTGCGGCGGTACCAATCAGCTTTTGGAATGTTGTTGGCTGTCCCGGAGCTTCCTCCACACGTGCCGAATGCATGCAACAGGCACGATCAAGGGCTCCGCATGTCTGACAGGCAGGATCCTACCGGCAGACATCACTTGGAGCAGATCAGGCATGGAAGCCCCAAGGCAGGGGCTCAGTGGCCACTGAAATGTGAGTGACCTAGGGAGCAGGCGCTGCAACAGCTGCCCCACTATCTTCTTTCCCCCACCGCTGCCGCTTGGATGCCCTTCCTGTCTCTCTCTCCAGGAGCAGACAGACATTCTCCTTCAGGGGCAGGCAGCCTCACCGGCCACTGCCCTGTAACTGCCAAGTGGGAGAACGATGGGCAGCCAAGCAGTGGTGGCAGGGGACTTTGAGTGCCCCTCCCACCCCGATCCTCCCAAGGAAATGGGTGGCTTCAGCATGAAACTGTGGCAGGAAGCTTTGAGCGCCTCTCCCACCCCATCCTCCCAAGGAAACGGGTGGCTTCAGTGTGCAACTGTGGCAGGGAGCTTTGAACACGCCTCCCACCCCATCCTCCCAAGGAAATGGGCAGCTTCAGCATGCAACTATGGCAGGGAGCTTTAAGCACCCCTCCCACCCCATCCTCCCAATGAAATGGGCGACTTTGGTGTGCTTTGGGAGGGCCAGGGGGGCTGCTCAAGGCCCACGGGTGGTAGAGGCAGCGATCCTGGCTCTGGGGGCCTCATATAAGCTGCTGCAGGGGTGCTTTGCTCACCCGCCACCCCCAGACCTCGCAAAACACCACCATTCCCAACTATATCATGGCATCACTCACCCAGGGAGATCAGGCAGGCATCGGTGGAAAGCAAGCAGCAATGGCAGGCAAAGGCAGGTGAGCAATGGAGGGCAAGATGAGGAATAAATGGGTGGGGCGGAAAGTGGGTGGGTAGGAAGGGGCAGGGCCAGCCAGGGGTGTAATTTACTGGTTCTCCAAACTGCACAGACTCATAACTACCTGTTCTATAGAACCGGATAGAACCGGTAGAAACCCACTCCTGGATACACCCAGACTATGGGACAGACAATCAACAAAGAGAGAAAGAAACAATCAGACAGTTCCAACAAGGCAAAAGGGTGTACACCAAGAACTATGCCAGAAAACCTATTTGGGTACCCGGCCACATACTTGACATCACGGGGCCCTGGTTGTACTGTGTGGAGCTCAGCAATGGTAAGGTGTGGTGCAGACACATCGACCAGCTGAGGAGAAACCCAGCACGACTGACCAATGGCGAATTGGAGGACACTGAACCACAGGGGGATGAGGAGAGAGACTTACTGGAGAAGGAGATCACAGTGCCTGAGGTGATGCCTGTCATGATCCCCCTACTGGCTGAAGTCCTCAGGGAAACATCCAGTGACTCTGAAATTCGACAAAAAGACACTGATGTGTCTAACAAGCAACCCAGAGTCTGGGAGGATCGAAGGTCGAATAGATCCCAGAAACGATCAGCCTACTTAAAGGACTATGTCTGTAGTTAAAGTTATGATATAACAATAAGTAATAAGTTAATTAAGTAATAAGTTAAATGTTAATAAAGTATACTAGTTAGTAGTAAGTAATAATAGAATAATAGTATTAAAGTATCAGCTGGATGGTGAGGGGTGTTGTGTCTGTGCAGCAGCAGAAACAGAATAGCCTACTCTTAGTAGTGTGGGAAAATGCAGTTATTTAATTGGCTAACAGTGTGGCAGGCAACCGTTATATAAGGGAGCCCACCAGCCATTAGCCCTTGTGGTGTTGCAGTTGGAATTGAGTACTTACCAGTAAACATTGATTGTGGATCCATTGTCTCTGGCTCCTTCTTCCCCACAACACAACACAGTCCATTTTTACTGCTGCCATCCTGGCTTCTAAGTCAGCTAAACTATTTCCTCAAACTTCAGAGAACTACAAAGCTGCTGATTTAAGGCATATAATGCACTAGTCCAACTCAAAATAATTTCTAGCTAGCCAGATGAAAAGATCATCTCTTCCTTGAGAAGCAATCTGTTCCCCAAGGAAATATCCACTAGGCCACCAGCTATCTTTTGCCTTCCCACTTCTGGGCTAAAATCCTCAAAAGCCTTATCCGGGTAATACTAGGCTCAAAAAAGCATAATTATTTATTCTAGGCAATCCAGAAATATCCTCAGTTCCTTCAGTTCTACTACTATCATTGATCACATGTCTTAATTATTTATCCAGCTTGCTACATATTGTTGGTAGAAATATCCTTCTGGGTTCAGTTCCAAGTGGGGAAAAAGACACTGGAAACATGGAGGCTATTTGGAAAGATGGTTTAATGGTAGACAGGACCACATGGCTTGAAGCTCCAAAGTGAAAAGGATGATCACATGCTTCAAGGTGAGAAAAGAAGGTCAAGAAGGGCTGAGATGCTGAGAGTGCCTGGGTTTTATAACCTTTGTTGGGATTTGAATTGGAGCTTGTATTCTTTTTGTTCTGTACGCTCATTTGCATTCTTGAAACCCCACGTTTTGATTGGTCAAAGCGTAGGGTGATCTGATTGGGTTAGTGAGCTGCGCTGATTGGCCCACTGAGAATCTCCCGTGATTGGTGGATACGAATCGTGGGAGATTCAAAGCGGTGCCATTGACCGTGGCCGCCATGGCTTGAGAATAAAAAGCCGCTGTTTTTCCCTTGGATCCAGATTGGTTCCGGGGGCTAAATAAAGAGCTGAAACCATAGTCACTGCCTCCTGGTCTCCTTGCCGAATGGACACGACACTGGCAATGAAGGTGGGATCCCGAGGCTGAACCCCATCAAGCACGTGTCCAACGGAAGCAAGACCGACGAGATGGCCAGCATCGCTCCACCCGCGCCCTTCAATCCCACTAGCGAGGACTGGGAATCCTACACGGACAGATTCCTCATGTTCCTCGAATGCAGCAACATGAAGGATGCCACCGGGCCGAAAAAACGAGCTGTCTTCCTGACACACTGCGGGCCCGCAGTGTTCAAGATGGCGAAAGCCCTCGCGAAACCCACTGACATCAAAGAGATGGACTGGGATGACCTCGAACCTTTGCTCCGCAACCACTACGCCCCCGCCGTGCCCACCCTTATCAGGCGGCACGACTTCTACCGGCGGGACCAGAGACCGGGCGAAAGCATCAGCGACTTTGTTGCAGAGTTGCGGAACCTAGGAGGCATGTGCGGATTCTCCGACATGGACGAGGCCCTACGGGACCGAGTCGTGCTCGGACTTCGGGATCCAGTCTTACAGAGTTGGCTAATGGCCAAAGGCAACATCGCCCTTGCCGACGCCATCGCTGAAGCCACTGCAGCCATGGCCACCCAGAAGTCGGCGAACCGCATGCGGAGATCGGACGCAGGGGACCGCACTGCGACCACCGACTCTGGACAGGTGACCGAGGCCCAACCGGAAGCAAGTCACCGTGAGACCATCACCCACCATGGCGAATTCCACTCTGCCTCCAACACATCGGACGAGGAGGAGGAAATCCACCGGCTCCAGGCGGGACGCGACCAGCGCAGTTGGCGGGGTCGTAAGTCGGGGACCACGTGTGCTGGTTGCGGAAGCGACCACCCGAGATCCGAGTGCCGTTTTTTCGATGCAGTCTGCCGGCACTGCGACAAAAAGGGTCACATTGCCCGCGTCTGCCAATTAAAGAAAGCCTACAGCCCCAGACGGCAGGACCACAGCGAGCGGAGACGGGACAGCACACCCCCCAGAACCAGAGATTGCCCAGCCGACAGCTGATGGGACCGGAGCAGGCGAACCCGACGAGGTAGCAAGACACGGCGGAAGGAGGAAACCCACCAGACGGTCATCATCGGCCATGCATCAACCACTGATGCCCGAAAAGTCTACGTGGAGGTAGGCATCGAAGGCGAGCCATGCAAAATGGAGGTGGACTCCGGTTCCTACCTCTCCATGGTCACCTGGCAAGAAATCAAACGCTTGGTGCCTACCATCCACAAGAAGGGACTGGAGAACCAGAGGCTAATCATCAAAGACTACCAGGGAAACTGCATCCCGGTAGTCGGAACCGGACAATTCAAAGTGACATTTAAGGGCCGCACTGCGAAGCTTCCCCTGACAATCGTGGACCGTGACAGACCCAGCCTTTTGGGACTGCAATGGTTCGCACCGCTTGGCATCAAAGTCATGGGCATCAACCAGGCCGATTGGGAGCAGCAACTGGCACGGGACTTCCAGGAAGTGTTCGACGGCACCCTAGGCAAGTACCGAGGGCCCCCCATCTCCTTCAGCCTAGACCCTAACATTCCCCCAAGACGCCTAAAACCACGGCGGGTACCTTTTGCACTCAGGCCAAAAATTGACGAGCAAATTGACAAGCTTGTCAAGCAAGGGGTCCTACAACCAATTGACCATGCCCGGTGGGAGACCCCAATAGTCACCCCAGTCAAGCCCGATGGGTCGGTGAGAATCTGCGGGGACTATAAGGCCACCCTAAATTGCGCCTTGCAACAAAGCGCCTACCCCGTCCCAGTAGTGCAGCATCTTCTACACTCACTGCGGGGGGCAAGGTCTTTGCGAAACTCGACCTGGCCCAAGCATACCAACAGCTGCCGGTTGACGCAGAAACCGCGGAGGCGCAAACCATAGTCACCCACCGGGGAGCTTTCTGATGTAACGGACTCCAGTTTGGAGTCAGCGTGGCGCCTGGAATTTTCCAAAGCCTCATGGAGAGACTCTTGCAAGGCATCAAGGGGGTGGTGCCCTACTTCGACGATGTGCTGGTGTCGGCAACCAACCAGCAAGAACTAGAGGGTCGGCTAAGGGAGGTGCTAACCAAATTCAAGGAAACCGGGCTAAAAGTGAAGAGGGAAAAGTGCCAACTTTACACAGAGCGGGTCGAGTTCCTGGGGTACCTCCTAGACCGGCATGGCATCCACCCTACCGCAACCAAAATCAGAGCCATTAAGGAGGCCCTCACACCCAGGACTAAAACGGAACTGCAGGCATTTCTGGGACTGCTTAATTTTTACAATGTTTTCCTGCCCCAAAAGGCGACCGCGGCGGAGCCTTTGCATAGGCTCTTGGACAAGGCGGCTACCTGGACCTGGGGGAAACGCGAGGAAGCCGCCTTCAGGAAAATAAAGGACCTGCTCACCTCAGATGCCGTCCTCATCCAATACAATGAGACCCTACCACTCGCCGTCACATGTGACGCCTCACCCTTCGGCGTCGGCGCCGTCCTCAGCCACACAATCCCGGATGGAAGAGAAGCACCCATCGCTTCTAATGTCAACAATCTGGTCTTTCTTTCTTTCTTTCTTTTTTTTGCAAACAAATTTTATTAGTTTTATAAAAACAATACACAAACAATCAAGGCATAATAACATAAAAAATCTTTTCTAAGAAAACCAATAGAGCATACAAAATAGTTCCAAATTGTAATATCGATATTTACGTTGTCTGTTCAACTTCGTATCTTATCCCAACTTCTCCTTTTCATTCTATTATCCAAATTATATTTCTTACTAATTAAAGTTTTATTGCCTTTCATAAACAATACCCAAACATACAAAACATAAAACATAAAAAAAAACATAAAACATCTTTTCTGAAGGCTGCTTGATCCCGGATTAAAACTCTTCGCACAGACACAAATTCAGAAATCATACTCACTTTATATATCATTCCATATCTTATTACCATTTTCAATTTTCTATGTAGCTTCTCCCCCCTTTTATCTTTCTTAATTTTATTTTATTTATCTTATCTCAATTCAGTTCATAATACTTATCATTCTTTGTCTGTTCTGTTTCCAGTTATCCATTCATCTTTTCTCTATTAATATACTTCTCCTGTACACTGATTGGAGTGACGCCTTTGACTCGTTCCCCTAGCTTAAATTTACTTAAAATAACACTTAATTTATGTTGGGATTCTGTTTAGTACATTCTAAAGTTACACAATAAATTTTATGAGAAGGGTAAAAATGCAACAATAACTAAATAAAAGTATATATAAGCCCTATCCATATCATTAAAAAGCTAATCATATATATTGATACTCATTTATATCTTAAACATTTTACTCTAGATACACATATAAAAACACAATCTTATGTACCTTCCAGAATCCCTTTTTCAATTAAATTTACCCATTGTCTCTTAATAGGCTTTGTTTCTTCTCATCCCCTCCTCTCTCTCTTGCTTATTCTTCTCCTTGCCCTTTTTACCCCTTTGTCTCTCCTCCTCCCTTTTCTTCTTTTGCTTACTCCCTTTCTGTTGTTTTCTAATCTTATATCCACCTTTCATCTCATTTTTCTCTTTTTTGGTTGCTTTTTCAGACCTTAAAATCCCCTTTTCCTTTTCCTCTTTCTCCTCCTCCCCAAAAAGAACCCATTGTTCAAAGATGGCTTCTTCTTCTTTGTCCCAATCGTCCTGCTGCGTAGTCAACTTTTCATAAGTGCATAACGTCATTTCTAAAAATTGAAATAGAGTGCCCAAAGTATCTTTTCCATCTTGTTCTTCTTTTTTATATTTTTGATATTCAATTTTTAGTTCATCCACAAGCAATGCCATCGTGAAGAGAAAAACTTTTTCCAAAACAACCACCCAAGTATTTTTAATCAAGAATAATTCCAAGAAATTCCAAAGTTACCAAGGCATCCAAATAGACTATTTCTTTTAGTACTTCTTTTCTTTCTTCTATTTCTCTTTCTGGGGTTACTATTTAATCAAAGAGTTCCAATTACAATATATCTTTCTTTAAAGTTCTAGGCAGTCTCACCTTTTTCAACTTCTGCTCCAATTTTTTTTCCTCTCCCTTCCCACTTGCAACAACAATTTTCTTTTAAATGTTCAGAAATCCATACCTCCAATAAGGGTTTTCCGATTTCTTAAGTTGTTAAATCCAATGTCCAGGAATCCTTTACCCCTTAGTTTTAGCTTTCAAATTAAGTTACCTTCAGAGCCCAAATAAATTTTCCAAATCTTCATCTGCTGTTTCTATGGGGTGGGAGAGTGAAGTAAAAAAAAGTTTTTTCCTCTTGACAGCTTTCTCCGCCGCTTTCCAATCTTCTTAGGAACAATGTATCTTTCTGGCAATTCAAACAATTCAGTTTCCAGGGTGTTTAAAAGTTGTTGATTGATCTGGCTCAGCCAGCACTTTCACTTTCCTGCTTCCTCCAGCACCAATCTTACCCGGCTGCAGGCTTCTTCGTGGTGGCCATTACTGACCGCTGCTCCACCACCTTGGGAAAAAGGGGTTTCTCTGGGTGAGGAGGGGGTCTGCGACACCCCCAACCCCCTGGCCGGATCCCCTCTCTCTTCGGCTGCCTCTACAGGGCAACCATATCCCCCTGACCCATTTGGATCGGGGGCACCTCGGCGGCAAGTGCAGCAGGAATCACGGACAGTCACGAATTCCTGCTGCCACCGAAGCCACGCAAAACCAGACCCTAAAATCTGGTCTTTCTTAATGTTATCCATTCCTTGGCCCACATCAAATTTGCAGCTTGATAGTACAACTCCCAATTAGGCAAACCAAAACCTCCTCTAGTTCTAGCATCTTGTAAAAGTTTTAGCTTTATTCTCACTTTCTTACCTTGCCATATATACTTCAACACAATTTTATTTAAGTCTTCAAAATAGTCTTTTCCAAGCCTAATTGGTATTGTTTGAAACAGATATAAGATTCTGGGTAAGATATTCATCTTGATTGTTGAGATTCTCCCTATTAAATGACAATTGTAGATTTTCCCATTTCTTCAAATCTAAGGCTATCTGTTGTTTAAGTTTAGTATAATTATTCTCTTTTAATGTACTACATCTTGATGTCAAATAGATCCAAAGATACTTGACCTTGTTCGTGACTTGAATTTTCAATAGGTCTGCCAGTTCTTCTCTTTGACTTAATAACATATTCTTTGTCAAAATCTTTGTTTTATCTTTATTTATTTTCAGACCAGCCACCTCACCATATGCCTCTATCTTTTCCAGTAGTTTTGGAGCTGTTTCTAAGGGGTCTTCCAAAATAAAGGCTGAGTCATCCACAAAGGCTTGCAGTTTAAATTCTTCCTTTTTAATTTTCATTCCTTTTATGCTTTTATCATCTCTAATGTTTCTATTCAACACTTCCAAAGTCAATACAAATAGCAAAGGTGATAGGGGGCATCCTTGTCTTGTGCCTTTTCTTTTATAAATAAAATCTGTGAATTCTCCCTCTATCATTACTTTTGCCATTTGCTTATGATATATGGCTTCTATTGCTTGAATAAATTTTCTGGCAAAACCCACCTGTTCCAATAGTAGTAACATAAATCTCCAGTTCACATTATCAAATGCCTTTTGGGCATCCAGGAATATCAAAGCCCTTTGCTTTTCAGGATGAGCCTCATAATATTCCAAAGTATCCAGGATTACTCTCATATTGTCTCTGATTTGTCTCTTTGGCAGAAATCCATTTTGATCTGGATGAATAAAGTTATTTAAATATTTTTTAAGTCTTTCTGCTAAAATTGAAGCAAAGATTTTGTAGTCTGCATTTAGTAAAGAAATAGGTCTATAGTTCTTAATTTGCAGTGGATCAGCCTCTTCCTTTGGGATAAGTGTAATATAAGCCTCTAACCATGTTTTTGGTATCATTTTCTTTGACATAGCTTCATTCATAACTTCTAACAATGGGATGCTCAATGATTCTTGTAGTGTTTTATAGAATTCTGCCGGAAGCCAATCTGGACCTGGTGCTTTCCCATTATTTTGTTTCTTAAGTGCTTCAGTTAATTCCATCATTGTTATGTTGCTTTCTAACATTTTCTTAGTCTCTTTAGGTATCTTAGGTAGATTAGCTTTCTGTAGATACTGTTTGACTTTTTCCTCATTAATGTTCTCTTGCTTATATAGTTGCCTGTAGAAGTCTCGAATAATTTCCTTTTTCTCTTTGTTACCATGGCAAACTTGGCCTTGATCATCTATTAACTGAGATATTTTCCTTGATTCTTTCTCCTTTCTCAATTTATATGCTAGCCATCTACCTGATTTGCATCTTCAAAATAATTCTGTTTAGCACTTCTGATTTTCTGTGCCAGTTCTTCTTTCTCTATTAGACCCATTTTATGTTTAATTATGTCCAATTTTAATTTAATATCTTTTTTCTGTGGCGTTTTCTGTAGTTCTTTTTCAAGTCCTTTATACTCATCTTCCAAAACTTTAGTGGCTTGCCTTTTCCTGATATTCTTTTTTCTTATATAGTCTATTATCAAGCCTCTAGCGTATGCCTTCATTGTATCCCAAACATTCTGAATTGAAGTATCTTCTTTTTTATTTTCTCCAAAGAAAAAAGCCAGTTCTTTCTCGTTCCATTGTGTAAAATCTTTTTCCTTTAAAATAGTATTATTTAGCGTCCATCTTGATCTTTTTTTTTTTGTCCTTTCCATTTAATTGTCATTGGATTATGGTCTGCCCAAGTACTTGTTTCAATATTTATTTCCTGAATATTGGATATTAATTCTGTTGAGATCCAAATCATATCTAATCTGGACCATGATAAATGTCTATTTGAGTAAAAAGTGTATTGTTTGGTTTTAGCATTTATTTCTCTCCATATATCTTTTAAATTTAATTCATCTATCATTTTAAAAAAGGATTTAGGGAGAGTCTTTCTGTTTTGCTTTGTTGTTGCTGCTGTATTGTCCAGTTTATTGTCCACAATTACATTAAAATCTCCCATCGTAACTGTGTTGGCATAGTCCAGTCCAATTATTTTCATGTGTAATTTTTTTTTATAAAATTCTTCTTGTTTATCATTCGGAGCATAAATTGCAATCAAGAGTGTTTTTGTATTATTGTCCATTATTTCCACCATTAATACTCTTCCATCTTCATCAGTATACATCAATTTTGCTGGGATAGCCTCTTTAATGTTTAAAACCACTCCTCTTTTCTTACATTGAGTCAAAGAAGTAAATATTTTCCCTAATTTTGGCTGTTCATATTGTTTTTTAATATGTACTTCTTGTAAACAAATTATATCAAATTTTAATTTCTCTAATTTATGAAAAATTTTCCTTCTTTTAACAGCTGAATTGAGTCCATTTATATTCATTGTAATCATTTTTTTCTCTTCCATGATTATATTTTGTATTTAGGTTTGACAGCTCTCGTAGATCTTGGTTCACGTTGTTCTTTGGTTTCCACCTGTCCACCTACTGAGCCTTCTTCTTTTTCAGTCCCCATTTGGTCCTCTTGGAATTCAATTAGTGAGACCTCTTTTTCTGCCTCTTCCTCTCTCCTTCCAAAAGATTCTGCGTAGAAAAGTTCTGCTTTCTCAATTGAATCAATTCTGTGTCTCTGTTCTTGCCATGTAAACATTAGCTCTTCTGGAATCAACCATCTATAATTCACCTCCTTTTTCAGTAGCATTTTAGTCAAGAATCGATATTCTCTTCTCATCTCTCTCACTCTTCTCGGTATTTGTTTTAAAACCACAATCTCCTTGTCTTTGTATTTCAACGTCTTCTCTCTTGCCACTTGTAATATTTGTGTTTTAATGGATTTTTTAGTAAATCTGATGTGAACTTCTCTTGGTAGATTATTTCTCATCGCATATCTTGTAAAGACTCAATATACCTCATCTACTCCATCCATCATCTTTTCCTCCGTTATTTCCAAAGCTTCAGCCAGAATTTCTATCATTATCGCAGCTAAATTTTGTCCTTTTTCTTCCTCTATATTTTGAACTCTGAGATAGAATTCTGACCTATCCATCTCCCACTTCAGCATCCCACTTTTATCTAATTCAACCACTGTTAATCTGCTGTCAATATTTCCAATCTTCTCTCTTTGTTTATCTTCTTCTTCAATTTTTTTGAATCTCTCATCATACTACGTCATCATTTGTTGGATATTTTCAATTTTTTCATCAGTCTTCCCTGTTCTTTGTTCAATGTTTTCTATTCTTTGTTCAATGGTATCTGATTTTGTCTTGAGATCTTGGATTCCTTGCATAATCATCTGTAGAGTCACTTTTTCTTGTTTTTATCTTGCTTTAAGATTGTCTGAATTAAACGTTGTCCTCCAGATGGTGGGGAGGCAGAAGTAGAGGTACAGACGCCAGAAGGTTTGAGTTTCCTACTCATTTTGAATGATTCAAGACCTTCAAATTCTTTTAGGCTTTAATCCAATTAGTAAGGTGGCCAATTATATTCCAAAATGAAAAATAAAAATAGTAGAGATTAGAAAGCCCAATAGTAAAAAGCCCAATAATAGTAAAGGAAAAAGGAAAGGAAAAAATTCTTCAGGTTCTTCTGGACCATAATCCAATTGTGAAATAGTCAATTATAATCCACAATAAAGGATAAAAATAAGAAGAAGGAAAAAGCCCAATAATAATAAGAAAAGAAAAGTTTCTTCAGGTTCTTCACACCTTAATCCAATTGAAAGATCTCAATAATAATAAAAACCAAAATAAATCAAGAACATGGATGGAAGAAGGAAAAATCCCAATTAAAAAAAAAAGAAAAAAAGGAAAAAGAAGAAATTCTGAGGCTTTCCCTTTAAAATAAAAAGCAAAAATAAAAATATTGCAAAAACAAAAGTTTACAGTAGAGCTGGGGGGGGGGGGGTAACACAACTAAAAGAAAATAGAAAAGAACACACTGCACTTTATTTGATTATCCAAGGCTCTTATTATGACTCTCTTCTCCACAAACTTCAAAGCCAAGCTTCAAATATTAAATTGTTGATAGAAGTCCAGAAGAACACCTGTAATAATATTCTGCTGCGCTCTTCCCTCTATCTTATCAAGTTGAAATGTCCTTGAGAAGGAGTCTTTCACAGTTCTCTCCACTTCAAGTAAAATATTTTCAAGCCTCTAGTTGGCAGTGTTACAAAGTTTCTTTGTTCTCACTTTCCCCCTCCTCCCAGAAAAACGTAATTGAAGTTTTAAAAAAAGGAGAAAGTATATACATATATATGTTGTGACTGAAAGGATCGATCCTGCTGTGAGTTTTGCTTCTGATGACTCTGAGGATGAAAGGCTGGAACCTGCTGAGAATTTGGAGTCTGAATTGTTAGAAGACACAGATGTGAGCCAGGGGGATGAGAGGTTATCACACAGACATTCTTTGCCTGAACCCTCGACCTCATTCATGCCTGCAGTTGAGCCACAAGATGAGTCAGAGGAGTCGAGCGAGGAAGCTGACAGATCATGGCTAGATGCCAGAACAAGAAGGAGGCTGAAACGTCAAGCTGTGTGGAGGCATCAGGCCAGATGATGATTTGGGGAGATTGACACACCCATCTAGGTGGTTCACGGAGACAAACTCAGTTAGAAGGGAAGGCGAGCCAATTAGCACGTTGCCTCAAGGATTATAAAAGGACACAGCTGTGTGGGGGAAGTTTGTCAGGAACAAAGTGATTGATTACGTACAGAGGTTTTCGGCAGAGGCTCGGAGCTTTGAGAATTTGTGCCAGAACTGTTGTGATAAACAGGGCGTGTGGAATATAATCTTGTAAGACTCCTTTCTGTTGGATTTGAGTTTTGGGGTGGCTGCCTTTGGTTTTGTTTTGTTGGAACTTTGAAGGGGGAGCCATAACATTTTTGTTCCTGACCACAACAAACCATCTTAGAAGCAAGATGGATTCTAATCAACTGCAGCGTCTGGTAGAACAACAACAAGAACAAATAACTCAGCTTTTGCAAAGTAACGTGGCACTGCAAAATCAGGTAACACAATTGCTGAATTATGTTTCCAGCTTACCAAGCACCACTGCTGCTTCCCCTGCCCCTCCTGTGAGGAAAAGCCTGGTATCCATGCCAAAGAAATTTTCTGGGCAAATGGACAGGTTCCCGGCATTTATGGGCCAATGCCAAATGTTTATTTCTCTGAGACCTGAAGACTTTCCAACCGACCGGGCTAAAGTAGGCTTTATTATTAGTTTATTAACTGGGCAGGCTGCCAATTGGGCTACTCCCTTGTTATTTCAAGATAACCCGTTATTCAACAATTTCCAGGGTTTTCTCCAACAGATGAGTGTAATGTTTGAGGATCCCATTAAAGGACAAACTGTGGACAGACGGCTAATGGATATTAAGCAGGGAAAACGTTTACTACAGGAATACGTGGCAGAATTCCATTTGTTGTGCATGGACTCTAACTGGAATGAACCGGCTCATATGGCTGCATTCCAGGAAGGCTTGTCTGATGCCATCAAGGATGAGCTAGTCCATGCAGAACAGGCTTCAACTTTGGATGCATTGATAGTTCAATGCTTACGTATTGAAGCTCGTTTACAGCAACGTGGGAGCAAACGGCCCATTGTGGAACCACCTGTGTTTGCTCGCGCACGCATTCCACCACTGAGAGTTTTCCAACCCACGGTTCAGGTTGAGGAGCCGATGGAGATAGGCACACTCCGCCCTCGCTTAATGGCACGAGAATGTTCAAGAAGGTTCCAGGAAGGCTTGTGCCTTTACTGCGGGGGTCCGGGACACTTTGCAAATTCCTGCACTCGGAGAGGGACTCGCAGACCTGTGCCCGAAACCACTCCTGGCCAGTCGGGAAACGGGGTAGGCCCGACCTAGGAGAAACCCTAGGTCGGGCACGTTCTACACCCCCACCCCAAATTGCAGAAGTAAATCCTGGTCCTCCTCAGCATTTACTTTTGGACACTCGAATATTTCTGCAGTCCCAGAAGGAGGGAATTCCCGCCATTGTGCCCATGGATTCAGGGGCTACAACCAGCTTTATGGACTCTGCTTTTGTTGAACATTTTGGAATTCCTTTAATTCCTGTAAATCCCCCCATTAAGGTGGAAACTGTAGATGGGCGAGAACTCCAGTCGGGACCCATTCGCTTAGCAACTCAGCCAGTGCGTATGGTCATTGGGGATCATGAGGAGGCAATCAGTTTTTATGTCACCTTGAACCTTCATCTCCCTTTGGTGCTTGGAGTATCCTGGCTACATTTGCACGATCCGTTGGTGGCTTGGGCGCAGAATGCCATTTCGTTTCCAAGCCTACAATGTGTGGACCATCTGAGGCATGTCTGCGCCGGACAAGATATCGTTGCTCCTGCTGTCTCCATTCCTTTGGAGTTGTCGGATTTTTCTGATGTTTTCAGCGAACAGGAGGCAGACCGATTACTGCCACATCGTACCTATGATTGTCCTGTGGACCTGATACCGGGCGCCCCATTGCTCAAGGGGAGGTTATATTCTATGTCGGAGCCCGAGTTGGTTGCACTCCGAGAGTTTTTAGATAAAAACTTAGCTTGGGGATTTATTCGCCCCTCCTCATCCCCTCTTTCGGCGCCCATTCTTGTTAAGAAGTCGGGAGAACTTCGTCTATGTTGTGATTATAGACGCCTGAACTTTATCACCGTGAGGAATAGCTATCCCTTGCCGCTCATTCCGGAATTGATGGAGCGGTTGCAGGAGGCTACTATCTTCACTAAATTAGATCTGTGTGGGGCCTACAACCTGGTTCGGATACGCAAAGGGGACGAGTGGAAGACGGCGTTTGGCACTCGTTATGGTCATTTCGAGTACACCGTCATGCCATTTGGTCTGACCAACGCTCCTGCTGTATTCCAGCACCTAATGAACAATATTTTTTGGGACATGCTGGATAGGTTTGTCGTGGAGTATTTGGACGACATTTTAATTTACTCTCGGTCCAGAGATCACCACCTTCAGCAGGTTCGTCAAGTGCTTCAGCGTCTTAGGGAGCATAAACTTTACGCGAAACTGGAAAAGTGTTTCTTTTTTCAGTCGTCAATAGAGTTTTTAGGGCACATCATTTCTCCCGAGGGCATTGCTATGGACCCTAAAAAGGTTGAAGCATTGTGTAGTTGGGAAGCCCCTCGTCGAGTCAAGGACGTACAACGTCTGTTGGGATTCGCCAACTACTATCGGACTTTTATCCTGGACTAAAGTAATGGATCCCATAACTCAGCTCCTCCATAAGAAGGTCCCGTTTGTGTGGGGGCCCCCTCAACAACAGGCTTTTGATATTTTTAAGAAAGTGTTTGTAGCTGAGCCGATATTGAGGCATCCGGATCCGAATCGTCCATTTGTGGTCGAGACTGATGCCTCTAATGTCACTATCGGAGCGGTACTGTTACAAGCTTCGAAAGATGGCACGTCCTTTTTCCCATGCGCATACTATTCTAGGAAGCTCACAGCTTCAGAGCGCAACTACACCATCTGGGAAAAGGAGTTGTTGGCCATTAAGGCTGCATTTGAGACCTGGAGACATCATTTAGAGGGGGCTCGGCACAAGGTAGAGTTTTGTACAGATCATCGAAACTTGGAACATTTGACCACAGCTAAGAAATTGAATCAACGCCAGATTCGGTGGTCGTTGTTTTTTGCCAGGTTCAATTTCTCCATTACTTATGTTCCAAGTGGACAGAATCGGAGAGCCGACGCATTGTCTCGGAAGCCCGAGTATATCGGTCCTGAGGATCCTCTTCCTCTATGAACTGTGTTACCAACAGAATCCATAGCCGTATTGCAAGATCCTGTAGTTTTGCAGGCTCGTATATGAGAGGCGCAACAATTAGACCCATGGACGCAGCAGAAAAAGGAAGAAGTTGGACTTGGTTCCCCATGGTCCTTTGAAGAGGGCTTGTTATGACATCGAGACTTGTTGTATGTACCCAACAGGACACTTAAAGCCCTCATCATGACACAATGTCATGACAATCCAGCTGCTGGTCATTTTGGTTTTCACGAAACCCTGCACTTGGTCACCCGGACTTTTTGGTGGCCTCGGGTTCGACATGATGTGTCTTCTTATGTCGCTTCTTGTATACAGTGTCGACAAGCGAAAGCAGCATCGGGTGTGCCTCCTGGACTTCTTCAACCACTGCCAACTCCGAGTGGACCATGGGGAGCGATCTCCATGGACTTTCTAACGCACTTACCCCTTTTGTCAGGTTGTACGACAGTGCTAGTAGTGGTTGACATGCTCACTAAGATGGCCCATTTCATCCCGTGTAAAAAATTACCCTCGGCTCATGTTACTGCCCGGCTTTTCATACAACACGTATTCCATTTACATGGCTTACCAGATAGAGTTGTTTCAGATTGCGGTGTTCAATTCACCACTCAATTCTGGAAAAGCCTAATGAACGCTCTACGAGTGCAAGTGTGTTTAGCGTTGGCACATCATCCGGAAACCGATGGCGGGACTGAGAAAGTCATTGGCATCCTCACCCAATACCTCAGATGTTTTGTCAATCAAAGACAGAATGACTGGGTGACCTATCTTCCATTGGCAGAGTTTGCTATTAATAACTCTTGGCACACCTCCACCCACATGACACCTTTTTATGCCAATGTGGGTTATCATCTGAGGTTTTTTCCGCTATCCATCGCGGATTCTCCAGTTCCGGAGGCACGAGATTTTTTGTCGGAATTATATGCAGTGCATCAATTGATTTCTAGACAGTTAGAACGAGTGAAAGCTGATTATAAGCGTTTTGCCGATCGTTCGCGTCGGGCGACGCCTCCATTGGCTGTGGGAGACAAGGTGTGGTTGTCAACGAAACATCTTCGGGTCGATCGTCCGATTAGGAAATTGGATCATCGTTTTATTGGTCCCTTCCCTCTCGAGGCAGTTATTAATCCAGTAGCTTATCAACTTACTTTACTGCGCTCCATGCACATTCACCCTGTTTTTCATCGCTCCCTGTTAATACCTGACACTCCATCGTGTAATCTTTGTTCTCCAGAAGATACCGGTTCTCCATCCAGGCTCAACATTGAAACTATTACGGATTCTACAGTGATCGGAATTTATGATTCCAGATGGTTAAAGGGACGATTCCAGTACTTTGTAGGAAAACTGGACAATGAAACTCAAATTCGCTCTTGGCAGGATGTATCCAAGGTGCATGCCCCAAATCTTATTCGCATATATCACGCACAATTTCCGTCAAAACCACATCCTGATTGTCAGACTCGGGGGAAGGGCCCTCCGGTGAGGGATAGTGTTGTGACTGAAAGGATCGATCCTGCTGTGAGTTTTGCTTCTGATGACTCTGAGGATGAAAGGCTGGAACCTGCTGAGAATTTGGAGTCTGAATTGTTAGAAGACACAGATGTGAGCCAGGGGGTTGAGAGGTTATCACACAGACATTCTTCGCCTGAACCCTCGACCTCATTCATGCCTGCAGTTGAGCCACAAGATGAGTCAGAGGAGTCGAACGAAGAAGCTGACAGATTGTGGCTAGATGCCAGAACAAGAAGGAGGCTGAAACGTACTTCCGGTTTCGCGTGGCTTCGGGGCAGCAGGAATTCGCGACAGCTCGCGATTCCTGCTGTGCTAGCCGTCGAGGTACCCCCGATCCAGATGGGTCAGGGGGATATGGCTGCCCTGTAGGGACAGCTGAAGAGAGAGGGGAGTCGGATAGGGAGGTGGGGGTGTCGCAGACCCCCCCCTTCTCCGGGAAAACCCCTTTTTCCCAAGGCGGTGGAGCGGCGGTCAGCAATGGCCGCCACGAAGAAGCCAGCAACCGGGTAAGAACTGTGCTGGAGGAAGTGTGAAGAGTGAAAGTTCTGTCTGAGCCGGGTCAAGTAACACCTTTTAAATTGCCTGGAATTGAGCTGCTTGAATTGCTGGAGGATACATTGTATCCCTAAGAAGAGCGAAAAGCGGTGGAGAAGCTGTTAAAGGGAACTTTTTTTTTTTTTTTACTCTCCCACCCCACGGAAATAGCAGAAATATTTGGATATATTAGACATTGAAAGTGGATTGCTTTGAAAGTTGAAGCTAAGAGACAAAGGGATTTTTGGACATTGAAAAATTTAAGAAATTGGAAAATCTTTGCTGGAGGTATGGATTTCTGATTATTTAAAATTGTCATTGCAAGTGGGAAGGGAGAAAAAAAATTGGAGCAGAAGCTGAAAAAGGAGGAGATTGTCTAGAACGTCTTTGTGGATCCCAAAAGAAGATATATGGTAATTGGACCTCTTTGAATAAAAATTAATCCAGAAAGAGAAAGAGAAGAAGGAAGAAAAGTATTAACTTTTGGATTTTTTTTTTTAATTGCTTTTGATTGTCTTTGATTAAAAATACTTGTGGTTGTTTTGGAAAAAGTTTCCCTTTTTATAATGGCATCGTTTGTGGATGAACTAGAGATTGAATATCAAAAATATAAAAAAGAAGATACTTTGGGCGCTTTGTTTCAATTCTTAGAAATGGCGGTATGTTCTGTTGAAAAGTTGATTACGCAGCAGAAGGACTGGGACAAGGAAGAAGAGGAAGAAGAAGCCATCTTTGATGAACAATGGGTCCCTTCCGGAGAGGAGGAGAAAAAGGATAAGAAAAAGGGGATTTTAAGAATTATAAAAACAACCAAAAGAGAGAAAAATGAGCGAAAAGATGGAGGCAAGGTTAGAAAGCAAAGGAAAAGGAGTAAGAAAAGCGAAGGGAAAAAGCAAAGGGGTAGAAAGGGCAAGGAGAAGAATAAGCAAGAGAGAAAGGGGGGGAGGAGAAGCCTTAATGGGGGGAAGCAAGACCTAAAGAAAAAAAGTTTATTTAGAGACAATGGGTGAATTTAATTTAGATTAAAAGAGGGATTCTGGAGGGTATATAAGAGTGTGTTTTTATATGTATATTTAGAATATAAAATTTATTATGTAATTTTAGAATCTTTTAAACAGAATCCCAAGAAAGATTGCTATATGTAGTATTTCTAAGTTAGGGTAATGAGTTATAGATGTTACTCCAATTGGTGTACAGGAGAAGTATGGTAAAAGAAAAAAAAGATGAATGGATATTTGGAAATAGAACAGACAAAGAATATTGTTGAAAATGGTAATAAGATATGGAAGGATATATATGCTTTTTTTTTGGATTTTGTATATTGATAAAAGGCAATAAAATTTTAATTAATAAATAATTTGGATGGAAAGGAGAAGTAGGGACAAGATATGAAGTTAATATTATATGAAATATTGATATTATAATCTGGAAATGTTATGCCTTATTGATCTTTTATTATTATTTTTTCTTAGAAAAGAATTTATAAGCTGCTATGCCTTGATTCTTTGTGCATTGTTTTTATAAAACTGATAAAAATGGTTTTTATATATATATATATAAAAAAGAAAATGATAATAAGATATGGAAGGAGATATGGGTTGAATATGATGTTTGAATTTGTGTCTGTGTAAAGAGTTTTAACCCGGGAACAGACAACCTTCAGAAAAGATCTTTTAGTTTTGTTTATGTTTTGTGTTTGTATGTTTGTGTATTGTGTTTATGGTAAAACTAACAAAATTTGTTTTTTATAAAAAAAAGGAAAAAAGAATCAATAAAACCTTGGAGGAATGTTAGATGAGAATAATTTAAACAAGCCAGAAAGAAAAGAATATGATGACTATAAAATGGATAAATATGGAAGAGAAATGAAATTGAATAGGAGTAAAGAGAAATAATGAGAAATTTGCTGAAAGATATTTGTGTGTCCATATGGAGATGGGATAAATTGGAATTATGCTGTATAAAAATAATGTTTTGTTTGACTTGTAAGGATTTACAATGTTAAGAGGTTTTATGTGTTTATGTATTTAATGGTTAATGATGTGTTGTTTTATCTTTAAAATTAATAAAAATTTGTTTCAAAAAAAAAAAGAAGGAGGCTGAAACGTCAAGCTGTGTGGAGGCATCAGGCCAGATGATGATTTGGGGAGATTGACACACCCATCTTGGTGGTTCACGGAGACAAACTCAGTTAGAAGGGAGGGTGAGCCAATTAGCACGTTGCCTCAAGGATTATAAAAGGACACAACTTTAACCCATAGTCATCACAACTTTCTTTGTGTTTGACTGAACCTTGGGCTTTTGTAAACTGATCAGCAATATTTTCTTCAGTCATGCAATATTCCAATCTTATCAAACCATTTTTTACAGATTGCCTTACATTCAGATATCTAAGATCTGTATGCTTAGATCTCGTTTTCACAGCAATATTTGTAGCCAACCGTATGGCTGCTTGATTGTCCTCATAAACTACAATGGAATCATTAACAGTTATTCCCATCTCTAACAACAACTGTTTATACAGAATTAAATCAGTACATAATAAAGATAGACATGAAAATTCTGCTTCCATTGTGGACATACTTATGTGTTGCTGTCTAATTGACCTCCAACCAATCAGTGCTTTTCCTAACAGTATAGCCGTACCTGAAGTTGATTTCCTATTGTTTATGTCTGTTGCAAAACTTGCATCAGCATATGCACTTAAAATCAGATCATCTTTTGGCTCCAAATACAATACATTGTCCTTTTAAGATATCTTAAGATATGCTTTGTCGCTTGCCAGTGTCGTTCAGTAGGTTCAGCGTTGAATCTTGCCAATTGATTAACGCAATAGGCAATGTCTGGCCTTGACCAATTACTAATATACGATAAACTACCAATTAACGATTGATAAATAGTCTTATCGAATTTTGGACTTTGAACATCAGTGTGGCCAAATTCCTGATTCATTGGAGTTTTTGCTGGCTTACAAAGTTCCATCTTGTATGTTTTTAGTAATTGATAAATCTTATCCTCTTGAGATATCTTATAGCCACTTTTTGTTTTATTTATTGTTAATCCTAGATACTGTTTTATCTCTCCTAATTGCTTTAATTTTATCCTCTTACCTAATAATGATATTATTTCAGTAGTTTCATTGTTAGTTTTTGTAATTAAGGCAATATCATCTGTAAACAACAATAATAATGACACTGTTCCATTTGTCTCTTTCTCAAATACACATGGATCAGTTAAACCTGCTTTAAAACCTATATTGTTTAACTCCTTAACAATATATTTGTTCCATTCATAACCAGATTGTTTTAATCCATAGAGACTCTTTTTAAGCTTCCAACAGTCATTATTTGTTTTTATCATCCTTAATTCCTACAGGTTTCTTTCGGTATATAGTGTGCTGCAATGGTGCATGCAGATAGGCAGTTTCTACATCTAAGTGATTTATAATATAGTTCTTCTTAGCTGCCCACACTAAAGCTGCTCTCAAGGTTGTTGCTTTTAGACTCGGTGCAAATACTTCATCATAATCACATGCAGTTTGATTAAATCCTTGAGCTACCAACCTAGCCTTATGGGTAACAGTCCCATTTTTACCTGTAAAACATAAGACTTGCTGTGAGGAATATGTAAGGTTTTATATATTGTCCTACCCAAAGGGGAGAATGTTAAGAATAATAGTCACCTAACAGTTGGGTTGGCAATATATAAACCAGGATAGTCATTTAATACTGTTGTATCTTAAAAAGAATGCTGTAATTGTGATTGGCTGAGGTTCCTCCAACGGCCATAAGATGGAGCCAGAAACCTGGTTTGTTCTTTTCTTGCATTTCCCTCTTGCCTTTTGCCTGATTGTCATTCTGCTTGGATTGCTGTGAGTCTTGCAAACTGTTAGCAAACTCCATTTCCTGAACTTTTGTTTGATACTGGACTTCATTTTTGGATTATCCCTGGACTGATTGTATTGCTTTAACCGTGTATGATTTGGACTGTTTGTTGGACTTTGTTTACCCGTTTACAGGAAGTAAAACCTACATTTTACTGTTCAGTGTATCTGTATGCTGGTTGTGTGTTATTCCTCACCACTCACTATGTTTCCCTGAGTGCACTCATTCTCCTAACGGGGAATACCTCAACAGGCTTTTGCCAATTGCTATAGTTTTACCTGGAGATCTTTGTTATGTAAAGTATTCTGGTCCAGGCCTTCATGGCCCACCCATTAACAAAGGTGGGGGTGAGCTTCTGCTTCTGAGTTTCTACTCTTTTTAGGGGAAATATTCTGCCTTTTTAATATTTCCCACGATATTTCATTTTTCTAGGAAAGGGGTGGGTGCTAACTTCCTACAATATTGTAGTTCCTAACTCCTCTGTACTTTTCTACAAACAAACAATATTCCATAGAATGTATTCAAAATGCACATACATAAAAACATAAAAGGTGTAAAAAAACAACCTCAGAAATAAAGCAACCATCTAATTGAGGTATTTTGGGTCACTGCTCTGAAATATATTTGAGTCAAACTAAAATCAAAATCACACTTCAGAGCAGGAAAGAAATACGGCATAGCTGCCATATTCACCAATGCTGCAGGAGCAAGTTTTTACCCCTCCTCCCTCTCAGCAGAGAAAAGGAAAAAAAATGTGTAAATGAGCAGCAGGCAAACCTCCCCACCACCACCACCCTGGTTTCCTACTTATTTCTTTCAAGGCAAAAGTCCTTGCGTAAAGGGCTGACAAAAGGGGGATAGAGGGAGGGAAAATATTTGAACTACACAAAAGTTTCCCCTCCTTTCTCCATTCCTCTTAACAAAATACTTTTCTCCGTTTCTCACTCTCTCTCTAGCTTTAGTAAATCACATATATTTCCCATAAATATCTTTCCCACATCCTCCATGAGTTATTCAGACACACCATTTGCCTTAACAAGAACGTCAAAACCTTGCTGCTTTTATACAAAAGGAAATCTTTCTCTGGGGGGTCAGCATAAAGGTCTCAGGAACATTCTTCCTTATGAGCCTCGGGGTTTATCCCACACTCACACTTGTACTGCAATCAGACCAATATCACATACATAAAGTTCCATTTTTCAATTTAAACCAATCATCATACTTATTTCAGGGAACTTTTCACAAGCCAATAAGCTAAATTTTCTAAACAACAATTTGTGTACTATTATTATTAGAGGATCACATCCCCCCAGAAGGTTTGGAAATAATTACACACAGACACTTTCATGCAAACATACAATTAAATCTCATTTCCAGACCTGGGGAGGTCCTGTCCCTTTATCCTTGGCATCCATATCTCATTCTTCAAGCAGTGGGAAAGGGAGTGGCTTTAATCAACATGTGATTTTGGGCCCTAACCACTACTCATTTTCCACAACTCCAAATTCAAGCCAAAAAGTTTTCCTATTTTGCCGGCAGTCCAAACATTGCAATCATTTCAATCCCATTCACTTCACGCTATTATTATAGATATACATCTAGGAATGTTTAACAGGAATCACAACACATTAATCAAAGGCAAATTATCCTGTCTTTCCATTTAGACAGGCTTTTACCCTTTTAATACCTGCTAAACCCTGGGTGGGAAGAACAATAAACCTCTTTTTTTTTACTCATAGTTCTTTCAAAGCTACTTACTCTTTTAGGAATGATAAATCCTCAAGATTTATCTCAAGATATCACTGTAGTTTCTTTTCTTCCACTCCTTCCTTCCACACATAACAGCAGTGATTAACCAAAACACATTTGTTTTTGTGAACTTCTCACTTTTACTTGAAGTTACACCCATTGTTCTTAATTCTCATTAATCACAGGAGTTTTACTACCTGTCTCTGCTCTGGGGATATTCAACAACTGAGTCCTTAATTTATCCAGGGGTGTGATTCTACCAGTTCGCACCTATTCACTAGAACCAGTTGTTAACATTCTAAGCAGTTCAGAGAACCGGTTGTTAGAATAAATTACTGGCCTAATCCTGTAAGGAAGGCAGGAAAGAAACATTCTGGTGTTGCTTACAGAAACTGCCTCTCCATTAACCCTTATTATATTCTTGGCAGGACTAGACTTCCTGTCTCAGGAACATCTCTGGAGTTTTTTCCCCCTCCTTTGCTGGTACTTTGCTTGTGTGGAGTGACCATTCAAAGTTACAATGGCACTGAAAAAAGTGACTTATGACCATTTTTCACAATTATGACTGTTGTAGCATTCCCACAGTCTTGAGAGGCCAGGCAAGGACATGTGTGCCTCAATGTGAGTGATATTGAGTTGGCCACATCCAGCCAATAACATGACCACCAAGCCATGTCCACCACATAAGCCATGCCCACAGAACCAGTTGTTAAAAAATGTGAATCCCACCCCTGAATTTATCCAATAGAGATCAGATTCCCCAAAACTTCTGGCCAAGTCCCTGCGCAATAATTAAATTTTATTTAACTGTACAGTATACGAACTCAGCTACACTTCCTTCTATTGACATAATAACTTCCCCAGAGGGGAAGAGAGGGACTAGAAGAAATTTCTTTTTAAGGATCCTTAACAAATATTCTGTTTTGGGGGCCCATATTCCACCCAAGACTTTTACTCCCTCCTTTAACTGTTTACTTTAACAAAAACCACTTTGCACTTCCAAGAGGAAGATGCAGTCATACACACATCACCGTCAATTATTCAATGTGTTGGGGTGGATCATTGCCTCCATAGTAGATAGCCAGCCTGAGATTTTAATATAATGTTTTTTTCTAATTTCCTCCCAGGTCTGTATCAGCGAATCTCGTAAGTTATGTCTATGAAAGTGTAGGTGTTTCTTATTTCTGGCATTCCATATGAAGACATGCCACCCATCTGAATATCATGTCCTTCCAAGGTCAAAATTCTCCTATTGTTTAAATTAATCCATTCCCTAATCCAAACTAAAGATGCTGCTTTATAGTAAGTCTCCCAAGCTGGGAGTCCAAAGCCACCTCTACTTCTACTATCCTGTAGATAAATTAATTTTATCCAGGCTTTTTTCGTGGTTATTTTATTTAAGTCTTTTAAATATATATATATAATTTTATGAGGATTGTTTGAAATAAGTAAAGTAATTTGGGTAGAATATTCATTTTGATTGTTGCAATTTTCCCTAATAATGAAAGCTCTAATTTCCCCCATCTATCCAGGTCATTTCCAATTTGTTGTATTAATTTTGTATAATTATCCTTTTTTAGTGCTGAACATATTGCCCTTAACCAAACGCCTAAATTTTTTACCTTTTTTACCATTTGGAGCCCCAATCTTTCTTCTGATTCTTTCTCTTTCACAGTTAAATTTTTGACTAGCATTTTGTTTTTTTCCTTATTAATTTTAAGGCTCACTACCTCCCCAAATTTCTCTTGCAACAATTTTGGTCCAGATTCTCATGGGTCCTCAATAAAAAATACCATATAGTCTGCAAATGCTTGTAACTTGTATTCTTCTTGTTTAATTTGGGTTCCTTTTATTTCAGCATTTGATCTAATTCTTATTAATAATGTCTCTAGAATCAGGATAAAAAGTAGAGGTGACAGTGGGCATCCCTGCCTGACTCCTTTCATTATCTTAAATGGATTTGTCATCTCCCCATTTATTATTACATTTGTCTTTTGAGTGGAATAAATCGATTCTATCATCTTCTCAAATCTCTCTCTGAATTTCATAGTTTTAATTTGTTGAATCATAAATTCCCAGTTCACATTATCAAAAGCTTTTTGGGCATCCAGAAAGACAAGAGCCACTTGTCTTCCTGGATATGCCTCATAATACTCCAATATATTAATTACTATTCTTGTATTGTTCCTTATTTGTCTCATTGGGAGGAATCCATTTTGATCTGCATGTATATCTTAATTCAATATTTTTTTCAGCCTTTCCACCATAATATTCATGGAAATTTTATAGTCTGCATTTAAAAGAGAGATTGGTGTATAATTCTTAATTTGTTGAATATCAGTACCCTCTTTTGGAATTAAGGTAATATATGCCTCCTTCCATGATTATATATATATATATATATATATATATATATATATATATATATATATATATATATATATATAAAGGTATAGGGGCTCTGGGGAGAGGTAGTACCTTTGATCGATTCTCGTCATGCTGCTCCCTACCTAGTAGGTTGGACGGTCCTCACTGGTCCTCACCCATCCCTAAATCTCTCATGTGCTGGCTCCAAGCGCCATACCCCGGTAAACCGCTTCAGCTAGTGGGCTAAACCACATGAGGGGATGATGTTGACACTGCATCATTGGGCGGAAGAACCACTTCGGTGGTCAACGGCCAGGGCGGATGAGACTTGACACAAGTTCAACGGCCATGTGTCCGGGGCCAAGGCGATCCCTCAAGTTACGAGGACTTTCGGCTGTGGCTAACGGTCTGGAGAGGGTTGGGCACCGCCAGATCTTCTTGCCCAAGATACGCCATGTTGAAGACAACTACCATCAACCCCATACCGGCTCGGTCGTCGCCCGGGTTAACAAGGACCGCGCTAGCCGCTATTCACCAGGGCGGAGGCGATAAGTATGCTACTGGTGCCACAAGATCAAGGCTCTCTGCCAGAAGTAACATCGTGACTGGCACTTGGAACGTTAGAACACTACGTGAGGATGGGAAACTGGAAGAACTGATTTACGAGATGAAAAACTACCGCTGGAATTTATTGGGATTATGTGAGGTGCGGTGGAAGAACATAGGGGAGCTGATAACCCTTGAAGGACACAAATTGTATTACAGTGGGAAAGACGACCGACACGAACAAGGCGTAGGTTTCCTAGTCCACAAAGATACCGTGGGCACAGTCATGGAGTGTCGCCCTGTCTCTAGCCGACTGATCACCATCCGCCTGAAGGCATCACCGTTCAATATCACCGTCATCCAAGTCTATGCCCCAACAACAGAATACAGTGATGACGATGTGGAGGACTTCTACAACCTACTCCAAGCAACCATCGATGAAAAACCCAAAAAAGACATCTTAGTAGTGCAAGGTGATTGGAACGCAAAAATAGGAGAGAACACTCGAACAAATTGGCCGGGTACCTATGGAACATCCTGCAACTCTGTCACAAACGAACGCGGTCTCCGGCTACTAGAATTTACTGCTACCATCAACCTGGTCATTGCGAACACTTTTGGTAATCACAAACCTTCAAGAATATGGACTTGGAACCACCCAGATGGCCATACACGAAACCAGATCGACTACATTCTGATCCAAAAGCGATTTCGCTCAGGAGTAAAAACTGCACTTACACGCAGCTTCCCGCGGGCAGATATAGGAAGTGACCATGCTTTAGTGCTGATGACTTTCAAACTGCGCCTGAAGAAGATCAACAAGCCCAAGTTCACACGACTACGTTTCAACCTCGAAAAACTGAAAGACCCGGCAGTAAGAGAAGAATTCCAAGCAATGATTGGAGGGAAGTTCGCTCCTCTGACGGTCCTAGATGATGACGTGGACCTCGAGACAACAGTCAGCTCTTTCAACATAGCAGTGATAGAGACCGCTAATGAGGTCCTGGGGAAACACCAACGTCCCAAAAAACCGTGGGTCACAAGTGAACTCCTAGGTCTATGTAACAAAAGACGGGAACTAAAGAAAAAGAAAAGCGATCCAGATGGAGCTCAGAAGTGCAGGGAAGCTAACAACAAAGTAAAAAAGGGGATGAAAAAGGCAAAGGAAAATTGGATAGAGGACCAGTGTAAAGACATCGAGGAAAACTTGAAGAGAAATAACACCAAGAAAGCATACCAAATGGTTAAAAGCCTCACCACACAGAAACAAGGGAGACCCTCGAGCATACAGAGCAAATCAGGCAAAACACTCACTGGGGAAAGAGAGGTGATGGACAGATGGACAGAATACTGCGCTGAATTGTACAACCATCAGCACAATGGAGACACTACAGTATTGCAGGGCCCACGGACAAGTCCAGATGATGCCTGCCATCCAATACTACGTGAGGAAGTCGAAGCAGCAATAAAGGCACTTAAACAAGGGAAGTCAGCGGGAATTGACAACATACCTGCAGAACTGATTCAGGAAGGAGGAGAGGCAGTGATCACCATCCTCACTGTCATCTGCAACAAGATCTGGACCACTGGAGTATGGCCAGTCCCCTGGACTCAATCATTAATCATAGCCCTGCCCAAGAAGGGGAATCTTCAGATGTGCCAGAATTATCGTACCATCAGCTTAATCAGCCACCCAAGCAAAGTCATGCTAAAAATCATTCTTAACAGACTGAAACCACAAGCAGAGACTATCATTGCAGAAGAACAAACGGGTTTCAGAGCAGGACGGAGCACTATTGAGCAAATATTCAACTTGAGAGTGATCTGTGAGAAATATCTCCAACACCAACAGGACTTATACCACATTTTCGTTGATTTCAAAAAGGCTTTCGACAGGGTGTGGCATGCAGCCTTGTGGTCTACCATGAGGAAATATAACATCAACGATAACCTTGTCAGAGTGATAGAACAACTTTATGAGAAAGCCACAAGCACCGTCCTCCTGAACGGCAGCAAAGGTAACTGGTTCCGGACGAGTGTAGGAGTGCGTCAAGGATGTTTGCTTTCCCCCACACTGTTTAATGTATTCCTCGAACGGATCATGGAAGATGCCTTGGAAGACCATGAAGGCACAGTTTCCATCGGTGGTAGAACCATCACCAACCTGCGATTCGCAGATGACATCGATGGCCTGGCAGGAAATGAGGATGAACTATTGAGCCTTGTCCAACACTTAGATAAAGCGGCTTCAGCGTACGGCATGGAGATCAATGCCGAGAAAACCAAGCTGATGACGAACAGTACCCAAGGTATCTCCTCAGACATCAGAGTCAGCGGAACACCCCTAGAGACAGTAAAAAATTTCAAATATCTTGGGTCCATCATTTCCGATGAAGGCTCAAAACCAGAAGTAATGGCAAGGATAGCACAAACAACAGCTGCGCTTTCAAAGCTCCAAACTATTTGGAAAGATAAGAACATCAGTCTGCGCTCAAGGATCCACCTAATGCGCTCCCTCGCAATATCAATCTTTTTATATGCCTGTGAAACCTGGACACTCAATGCGGATTTACAAAGAAGAATCCTTGCAACAGAAATGAGATGCTACCGAAAGATCCTTGGCATCCACTACACAGACCATGTGACAAATGAAGAGGTCTTAAATAAAATACAACAGGCAATAGGACCACACGACAACCTTCTTACTGTCGTCAAGAAACGGAAATTGAGATGGTACGGACATGTGTCTCGCTCTACTGGCCTCGCAAAGACCATCATGCAAGGGACGGTAAGAGGAAGCCGCAAACGGGGAAGACAACGAAGGAGATGGGAGGATGATATCCATGATTGGACAGGCTTGAACCTGGCAGCATCCCAGAGAGCAGTGGAGGACAGAGACGGATGGAGAAGCGTGGTGGTTAAATCTTCGCAGGCGCCCCAACGACCTCAAAAGAGGTCACGGGATAGGTGAGGTGAGGTGAGGATGCCTCCTTCCATGATTCTGGTAGCTTTTTTTCTGTCATTGCAAATTTCCAATTATAATGTTTCTATCGACTCTCCCAAGTTCTTATAAACTTCCCCTGGCAATCCTTCCAGTCCTGGAATCTTATTATTTTTTTGTTTTCGGATTGCTTCCTTTAATTCAATTATTTTTATTTCCTTATTTAATAACTCCCTTTTTTCTTCAATTAATGGAGACATAGTTTCTCCTTTTAAATAATCATTTATTTTTCCTTTTACTATCTCTTCCTGTCTATAAAGGTTTTCAAAAAATTCTTGTGCAATTTTCTTTTTCTTATCACTATTGGTTTCCATGATTCCATTCTCATCTTGTAACTGATGTATTATTCTTTTTTCTTTTCCTTTTTTAAATTTATAGGCCAACCATCTCCCTGGCTTGTTCACATGTTCAAAATAATTTTATCTTGAAAATTTTAAATTTCTTGCCAATTCTTCTTGATCTAAAATATTCAATTTAACAGATAACAAATAACAGATAATCAAAGTTGGAAGGGACCTTATAGGTCATCTAGTCCAACCCCCAGCCCAAGTGGGAGACCCTACACCATTTCTGACAAATGGCAGTCCAATCTCTTCTTGAAAGTCTCAACTGATGGGGCTCCCACAACTTCTGAGGGCAAGCTGTTCCATTGGTTGATTGTTCTCACTGTCAGAAAGTTTCTCCTTATTTCCAGGTTAAATCTCTCCTTGTTCAGTTTCCATCCATTATTCCTTGTCTGGCCTTCGAGTGCTTTAGAAAATACCTTGACCCCTTCCTCTCTGTGGCAGCCCCTCAAATATTGGAAGACTGCTGAACTTCCGGTTTGCGTGGCTTCGGGGCAGCAGGAATTCGCGACAGCTCGCGATTCCTGCTGTGCTAGCCGTCGAGGTACCCCCGATCCAGATGGGTCAGGGGGATATGGCTGCCCTGTAGGGACAGCTGAAGATAGAGGGGAGTCGGAAAGGGAGGTGGGGGCATCGCAGACCCCCCCTTTCTCCGGGAAAACCCCTTTTTCCCAAGGCGGTGGAGCGGCGGTCAGCAATGGCCACCACGAAGAAGCCAGCAACCGGGTAAGAACTGTGCTGGAGGAAGTGTGAAGAGTGAAAGTTCTGTCTGAGCCGGGTCAAGTAACACCTTTTAAATTGCCTGGAATTGAGCTGTTTGTTGCTGGAGGATACATTGTATCCCTAAGAAGAGCGAAAAGCGGCGGAGAAGCTGTTAAAGGGAATTTTTTTTTTTTTTTTTTTACTCTCCCACCCCACGGAAAAAGCAGAAATATTTGGATATATTAGACATTGAAAGTGGATTGTTTTGAAAGCTAAGATAAGAGACAAAGGGATTTTTGGACATTGAAAAATGTGAGAAATTGGAAAATCTCTGCTGGAGGTATGGATTTTTGATTATTAAAATTCTCATTGCAAGTGGGAAGGGAGAAAAAAAAAATTGGAGCAGAAGCTGAAAAAGGAGGAGATTGATTAGAAGTCTTTGTGGATCCCAAAAGAAGATATATGGTAATTGGACCTCTTTGATTAAAAATTAATTCAGAAAGAGAAAGAGAAGAAGGAAGAAAAGTATTAACTTTTGGAATTTTTTTTCTTTTTTTAATTGCTTTTGATTGTCTTTGATTAAAAATTCTTGTGGTTGTTTTGGAAAAAGTTTCCCTTTTCATAATGGCATCGTCTGTGGATGAACTAGAGATTGAATATCAAAAATATAAAAAAGAAGATACTTTGGGCGCTTTGTTTCAATTCTTAGAAATGGCGTTATGTTCCTTTGAAAAGTTGATTACGCAGCAGAAGGACTGGGACAAGGAAGAAGAGGAAGAAGAAGCCATCTTTGATGAACAATGGGTCCCTTCTGGAGAGGAGGACAAAAAGGATAAGAAAAAGGGGATTTTAAGAATTATAAAAACAACCAAAAGAGAGAAAAATGAGCGAAAAGATGGAGGCAAGGTTAGAAAGCAAAGGAAAAGGAGCAAGAAAAGCGAAGAGAAAAAACAAAGGGGTAGAAAGGGCAAGGAGAAGAATAAGCAAGAGAGAAAGGGGGGGAGGAGAAGCCTTAATGTGGGGAAGCAAGACCTAAGGAAAAAAAGTTTATTTAGAGATAATGGGTGAATTTAATTTAGATTAAAAGAGGGATTCTGGAGGGTATATAAGAGTGTGTTTTTATATGTATATTTAGAATATAAAATTTATTATGTAATTTTAGAATTTTTTTTAAACAGAATCCCAAGAAAGATTGCTATATGTAGTATTTCTAAGTTAGGGTAATGAGTTATAGATGTTACTCCAATTGGTGTACAGGAGAAGTATAGTAAAAGAAAAAAAAGATGAATGGATAATTGGAAATAGAACAGACAAAGAATGCTATTGAAAATGGTAATAAGATATGGAAGGATATATATGCTTTTTTTTTTGGATTTTGTGTATTGATAAAAGGCAATAAAATTTTAATTAATAAATAATTTGGATGGAAAAGAGAAGTAGGGACAAGATATGAAGTTAATATTATATGAAATATTGATATTATAATCTGGAAATGTTATGCTTTATTGGTCTATTATTATTATTTTTTCTTAGAAAAGAATTTATAAGCTGCTATGCCTTGATTTTTTGTGCATTGTTTTTATAAAACTGATAAAAATGGTTTTTATATATATATATAAAAAAGAAAATGATAATAAGATTTGGAAGGAGATATGGGTTGAATATGATGTTTGAATTTGTGTCTGTGTAAAGAGTTTTAACCCGGGAACAGACAACCTTCAGAAAAGATCTTTTAGTTTTGTTTATGTTTTGTGTTTGTATGTTTGTGTATTGTGCTTATGGTAAAACTAACAAAATTTGTTTTTTATAAAAAAAAAAAAAAAGGAAAGAATCAATAAAACCTTGGAGGAATGCTAGACGAGAATAATTTATACAAGCCAGAAAGAAAAGAATATGATGACTATAAAATGGATAAATATGGAAGAGAAATGAAATTGAATAGGAGTAAAGAGAAAAAATGAGAAATTTGCTGAAAGATGTTTGTGTGTCCATATGGAGATGGGATAAATTGGAATTATGCTGTATAAAAATAATGTTTTGTTTGACTTGTAAGGATTTACAATGTTAAGAGGTTTTATGTGTTTATGTATTTAATGGTTAATGATGTGTTGTTTTATCTTTAAAATTAATAAAAATTTGTTTCAAAAAAAAAAAATATTGGAAGACTGCTATCATGTCTCCCCTGGTCCTTCTCTTCACTAGACTAGCCAGGCCCAGTTCCTGTAACCATTCTTCATATGTTTTAGTCTCCAGTCCCCTATGTTTTGCTAAGGCCAATTTATTTTTAATTTGTTCTTTCCCAGGTTCCATTTGAAGTGTTTGTTCTAAATCTTTAATTTCCTCAGATAGTGTACTATGATTTTCCCATTTTCCCATTTTCCCATTTTCCCATTTTCCCATGTTTCTTCTTGCAATGTAGGCTCTCGTTATCCCCCTTAAATATGCTTTCATAGTGTCCCACAAATTTTGTAATGAGGTATGTTGTTTTTTTATTATCCTTAAAGAATAGCTCCAATTCTTTTGAAATCTTTTGGATATATTCTTTTTCTTTTAAGATTTGTGGGTTTAGTGTCCATCTACCTCTCTTCCTTTTTTGTCCTTTCCATATTATTTTAAGAGGGTTATAGTCAGCCCAAGTATTTGACATAATCTTTATTATTCAATATTTTTAATTAGGTCTCCATTTATCCAGGCCATTTCGATTCTTGACCAGGATTTGTGAGGATTAGAATAGAAGGTGAATTTAGTTTCTCCTGGGTTTAAGGTCCTCCATAAGTCTAACAAATTTAGTTCATCTGACAGTTCAAAAAAGGTTTTGGGTAATATATTCCTTTTATGTTTATTTTTTTATCACTCGCATCATCTTTTTTAATGTCCACTATTGCATTATAGTCACCAATTAAACATACATTATCATTCCCTATTTCTATAATTTTGGCATGCACATTTTTATAGAACTCACTTTGGTTTTTGTTCGGCACATATATAACAACAAATAATATATTTTCCCCCCTATTGTTAATTTAACTATCAATATTCTTCCTTTTGTATCCATGTATACTGGTTTAACTATTATTCCTTCTTCAATGTACACTGCCACTCCTTTTTTCTCTTCTGCTAACGCTGAATATTACACTGTAAATATCTCTCATCTTGTTTTTTAATGTGCATCTCTTGGAGGCACACAAGATCCATTTTTTGTTTGACTAATTTGGAAAATATTTGTTTTCGGACTTTTGGTGGTGTGGTCATGGCGGAGAGGAGCAGGAGAGCGATCTCTGCAATCCTGTATCCAAATTTTTGTGCTTGGAAGCTCTCAGAGGCATCGTGAAGCTTGGAGAGACACATGAAACAGAAGGGGAAACCTAGGAGCAGAGTGGAGGAAAGCAACCTTCTGCTGCAATGAGGGGAAGCCCTTTGAATCCAGCATGAAAGAAACCCAGCATCTATGGTGGGTCCAAAGCCATGACCGCCAGCTGTGATTGGGAAGCAAGACAGTGGATCAATGCAAGACATCAGAAGAAGAATGGCAGACTGGGACAGTTTTTTTTTAATTTTTTTCTACTTTTTTTCTTTTTTTCTTTATTGCCTTTTTTAAATTATTTTTTTAAAAAATTTTTATTGGTTTTTAAGATGAACATAGACAAAAAAACCATAAAAACATCAAGCCATCTTCCATATATATATATACAGTGTGCCGGTTGGTTTACAAATTGTTTTGTGCTTCCATTTCATAGTCTTCAATTACAATTACATTGTATATATTCTCATATTTTCAATCAAGTATTAAATACATTAATATCATTGTTAATCCTTTGACTATACTTTTATTCATTCATGTTTTATGAAATAATCATATTTTACTTATTTTTGTTTTATAACAGTTCATATTATCACCTCAAATCTATCCTACAATCATTTTGTAGATATAATAAGAAAAGAATACATCTTTATATATTTATTATTTTCTAAGAATCTACATATTTCATTACCATGTTTTATTGTCTAACCATTGATAGAATAGATCCCAAATTTTATAAAATTGTTTTTCATCTTGTTCTCTGATTTCAAATTTCAATCTACTCATTTCAGCACATTCCAATATTTTCTTAATGATTTCCTCCTGTAATGGTATTTTCTCATTTTTCCAGTTTTTAGCAAATACAATCCTAGCCGCTGTTAATACATTTACAATCAGTTTTTTCAAGTCTTTACTATATATTTCAGGTAAAATTCCCAATAAAAATTCCTCTGGTTTCAAATCTACATGCTTTTTTGTCATTTTTTCCAACCACGTGTGGATTTTAGTGCAATATTTTTTAGCATCCGCACAAGTCCACCACATATGGTAATATGAGCCAGGTATCTGATGACATTTCCAACATTTTCCAGATTTGTTCTTGAACATTCTTGCTATTCTTGTCAGAGGAAAATGCCACCTGTAAAACATCTTATACAAATTTTCTTTATATGCTGTTGACATTGTCATTTTATAATTTTGAAACCACAATTTTTGCCATTTCTCTAGATCAATCCCATATCCAAAATTCTTCCCCCAAGCAATCATAGTTTCTTTAACTTGCTCTTCTTCTAGTTTAATTTCTAATAAACTTCCATACAATTTTTTAATCACCTTTTAATCAGTACCTGTCAAAATCTTATCTAAATCAGTCAGTTTATCATAGAAACCTTCTGTTTTAAAATCTTTATCATACCTTGAATTTATTTGCGCATATGAAAACCAATTCATCTTTATACCTTGTTCCTTTAGTTTTTGTATAGATTTAAGTTCACCCTTTTCATTCAATATTTCACCATATCTAACTGTTTGTTCCTTTTTGTATATTATAGGATAAGAAAATGCTTCAATAGTCGATAGCCAGACTGGAATTTTCAAATAACATTGTCTTTTAATCTTCTCCCAGTTTAACCACAGAGACTCCCGTATATGTCTTCTAAAGTACCCCTGTGTTTTAGTTCCTTTAAATCAGGGGTTTCAAACCTGGGGTGCAAGATGATATTCCAGGGGGTGTGAGAAAAGTCCAGGTAAATAATAGGATATTGGCTATATGTTGGCATTTTTATTTATTATTTATTTCAGGAGGTGCGAGGTTCAAGTGAAATTTCTTTAGGGATGCGGGGCGAAAAAAAGGTTGGGAACCACTGCTTTATACCATAGAAAAACATGCCGCCCCAACAACAGATCATGTCCTTCTAATGTCAACAATCTAGTATTTCTTAATGTTATCCATTCCTTGGCCCACATCAAATTTGAAGCTTGGAAATACAACTCCCAATTAGGCAAACCAAATCCTCCTCTTATTCTAGCATCTTGCAAAAGTTTTAGCTTTATTCTCGCTTTCTTACCTTGCCATATATACTTCAACACAATTTTATTTAAATCTTCAAAATAGTCTTTTCCAAGCCTAATTGGTATTGTTTGAAACAAATATAAGATTCTGGGTAAGATATTCATCTTGATTGTTGAGATTCTCCCTATTAATGACAATTGTAGATTTTCCCATTTCGCCAAATCTAGCGCTATCTACTGTTTAAGTTTAATATAATTATTCTCTTTTAATGTACTACATCTTGCTGTCAAATATATCCCCAAGTACTTAATCTTATTTGTGACCTGAATGTTCAATAGGTCTGCCAGTTGTTCCTTTTGTCTTGATAGCATATTCTTTGTGAAGATCTTTGTCTTATCTTTATTTATTTTCAAACCAGCCACCTTTCCATATGTCTCTATCTTTTCTATCAATTTTGATGCTGTTTCTAGTGGGTCTTCTAGAAAAAAAACCCAGATCATCTGCAAATGCTTGCAACTTAAATTCTTCCTTTTTAATTTTCATCCCTTTTATATTCTTTTCATCTCTAATATTTCTATTTAGCACTTCTGGTGAATGCCATTTCTGAGGGGCTAGAGGGAGAAGCAAGACCATGGCTAGCAACCCTCCACAAGAGAAGGGGCCCCCAACTACATGATGTAATGACTTCATACAACTGCTAGAGGTTAGATTTGAGGAGGCAGAGGAAGACCCGTATGTGGAAGACGAGCTCAGCAACCTAAAGCAGAGAGGGCGGCCCATCAAGGAACACATCTGTCAATTCAGGAGAATCAGTGGGAAGATACTCATTTTGCCTGAACAGATGCTGGTTCATTTTTTTAGAACCAGCCTGGACAAACAAATTACCAAAGTAACTACCTATTGGGACATCCCGAACTGACTCTCTGAGTGGTTCCAAGTGGCCATAAAAGTTGATGAGGCATGGCCTTCCGGTTTCGCGTGGCTTCAGGGCAGCAGGAATTCGCGACAGCTCGCGATTCCTGCTGTGCTAGCCGCCGAGGTACCCCCGATCCAGATGGGTCAGGGGGATATGGCTGCCCTGTAGGGACAGCTGAAGAGAGAGGGGAGTCGGACAGGGGGTTGGGGGTGTCGCAGACCCCCTCCTCCTCCGGAAAAACCCCTTTTTCCCAAGGCGGTGGAGCGGCAGTCAGCAATGGCCGCCACGAAGAAGCCAGCAACCAGGTAAGATTGCGCTGGAGGAAGTAAGAAGAGTGAAAGTGCTGTCTGAGCCGGGTCAAGTAACATCTTTCAAATTTGTTGGAACTGAGCTGTTTGAATTGCTGGAGGATACATTGTATCCCTAAGAAGATCGAAAGCGGCGGAGAAGCTGTTAAAGGGAACTTTTTTTTTTCTTCACTCTCCCACCCCATGGAAACAGCAGAAATGTTTGGACATATTGGACATTGAAAGTGAATTGTTTTGAGAGTTGAAGCTAAGGGACAAAAGGGTTTTTGGACATTGAAAAACTTAAGAAATTGGAAAACCCTTGTTGGAGGTATGGATTTCTGATTATTTAAAATTGATATTGCAAGTGGGAAGGGAGAGGAAAAAAAATTGGAGCAGAAGCTGAAAAAGGAGGAGATTGCCTAGAATCCCAAAGAAAGGTATATGGTAATTGGACCTCTTTGATTAAACATTAACCCCAGAAAGAGAAAGAGAAGAAGGAAGAAAAGTATTAATTTTTGGAATTTTTTTTTTTGAATTATTTTTGATTAAAAATATTTGTGGTTGTTTTGGGAAAAGTTTCTTTTTTCACAATGGCATCGCTTGTGGATGAACTAAAGACTGAATATCAAAAATATAAAAAAGAAGATACTTTGGGCACTTTGTTTCAATTCTTAGAAATGGCGTTATGTACTTATGAAAAGTTGACTACGCAGCAGAAGGACTGGGACAAAGAAGAAGAGGAAGAAGAAGCCATCTTTGATGAACAATGGGTTCTTTCCGGGGAGGAAGAGAAAAAGGATAAGAAAAAGGGGATTTTAAGAATTGAAAAAACAACCAAAAAAGAGAAAAATGAGAGGAAAGGTGGATGCAAGGTTAGAAAGCAAAGGAAAGGGAGTAAGAAAAGGGAGGAGGAGAGACAAAGGGGTAAAAAGGGCAAGGAGAAGAATAAGCAAGAGAGAAAGGGGGGGAGGAGAAGCCTCAATGGTGGGAAGCAAGATCTAAAGAAAAAAAGTTTATTCAGAGACAATGGGTGAATTTAATTTAGGATAAAAGAGGGATTCTGAAGGGTACATAAGATTGTGGTTTTTATATGTGTATTTAGAGTATAAAATTCATTGTGTAATTTTAGAACCTATTAAACAGAATCCCAAGAAAAATTGTTATATGAAGTACTTTTAAGTTAGGGTAATGAGTTATAGACGTTACTCCAATTGGTGTGTAGGAGAAGTATAATAAAAGAAAAAAGATGAATGGATAGTTGGAAATAGAACAGACAAAGAATATTATTGAAAATGGTAATAAGATATGAAAGGATATATAAAGGTTTTGTTATGTTTTGGTTTTTTTTGGATGTTGTATATTGAAAAAAGGCAAAAAAAAATTTAATTAATAAGAAACAATTTGGATGAAAAGGAGAAGTTGGGATAAGATATGAAGTTAAATAGACAAAGTATTGATACTATAATTTGGAATTGTTATGTTCTATTGGTTTTCTTCTTTTATTATTTTTTCTTAGAAAAGAACTTATAAGCTGTTATGCCTTGTGCATTGTTTATATAAAATTGATAAAAATGGTTTATATATATATATATATATAAAAGAAAATGATAATAAGATATGGAAGGATATATAAAGTGAATATGATGTTTGAATTTGTGTCTGTGTGAAGAGTTTCAACCCGGGATCAGACAACCTCCAGAAAAGATCTTTTAGTTTTGTTTATGTTTTATTGTGTTCTCTGTAAAATTAATAAAATTTGTTTAAAAAAAAAAAGTTGATGAGGCATTACGTGCTAACGATATGAGAAAGCCGTTGGGAGTCAAAGAGAGAGGGTAGCCAGATTAGACACCACCCAGCTGACAGGACACCACAGCACCATGACCAGCCCCAAAACCAGCCCTCTCCCAAAGTCCATTTAAATGTTACTGAAAAAAAAGAAGGAAAAAAAACTGATACACCAATTAATGGACAAGAGGGGCAACTTGCAAGATGAGATAGAGAAGAAAAAAGAGATCACCCATAAATACTTTGGGAAATTATATAAAAAGGAAGAAGTTAGTGAGGATAAAATAAGGAAATACCTAGAGGAAGCGAACGATAAAGCAGTTGGAGAGGAAGAGATAGAACTATTAAACAAAAATATTACATGGTCCGAATTGAAGTCAGCAATAGAGAAGCAAAGCAACAACAAATCGCCAGGACCAGATGGGATACCTGTAGAACTTTATAAAACAATCATAGAACAAATTGGACCACTGATGTTGGAAGTATTTCATGAGGTACTCTTAGCAGCTAGGATGGCGGACTCGTGGAGGGGAGCCTTAATTTCGCTAATCCCGAAGGAGGATCTAGACCATAGATTCATTAATAATTACAGACCGATTTCACTCCTGAATGCAGATTACAAACTATTCTCTTCTATTGTAGCTAATAGATTAAAACAGGTTTTAAACACATATATCCATGAAGACCAAAATGGATTTCTCCCATTTCGACAAATCAAGAATAATTTAAGAACAGTGATAGACATTTCAGAATTCTATGAAGCCCATCCGGAAAAACAATTTGCATTTATGTTCTTGGACGCTGAAAAAGCATTCAATAATTTAAATTGGCATTTCTTAATACAAAAAATATACAATATGAACCTGGGCACTAGATTCGAAAACATCGTAACTACAATTTACCACACCCAACAGGCAAATATTCTAATAAATGGGGAACAAACTGGCCCAATAAAAATAGAAAAAGGGGTAAGACAGGGTTGCCCTCTCTCTGCTCTGCTTTTCATATTTGCCCTAGAATCACTCTTGATGCGCATTAGGCAAAATTCGAGAATAAGAAGACTGAGGATCAAATCAGAAGAGTATAAAGTACAAGCTTTCACTGATGATATGGTTTTCTTTTTGGAGGAGCCTATAGAAAAAGGACATAACTTATTAGAAGAATTAGAACGATTTGGAGAAGTTGCAGGACTCAAAATTAACAGGAAAAAAATGAAACTAATGACTAAAAACTTAACAGGAGACCAGAATAAAGAGTTAGAGACATCAATGGGAATACAGGTGACAAAAAAAATTAAATACCTAGGAATTTGGCTAACTCCACAAAGCAAATCACTAAAAGAAAACAATTATGACAAACTACTCCAACAATCTAAGAAAGATTTAGATTCCTGGAGTAAATTACACCTTTCTTTACTGGGCAGGATTGCCTTGATTAAGATGAATATACTTCCAAAATTTCTATATTTATTTCGGACAATTCCAATCAATTTAAATAATTTTTTTTATAGAACTAAATAAGATAACGCTAAAATTTATTTGGCAGGGGAAAAAAGCTAGGATCAACGTAAAAGCCTTACAAGATTTGAAAAGCAGAGGAGGGTTAGCCCTGCCAAACTGGGAAATATATCATACGGCAGCCATTTTACTATGGATAAAGGAATGGGTGAATCTAACCAACAAAAGAACACTAATATTAGAAGGCCACGATATGCAGAAAGGATGGCACGCCTTCCTGTGGGAAACTGGGAAACCCAGGCAATCATATTTCCATAGGCACCTTATCAGGGACTTGCCACTAAGCAATTGGAAAAAAGTACGTAAAAAACTCTATCTAAAAATACCAATTTGGCTTTCTCCAATGGAAGCAATAGTACACCCTAATAATTTGGATATAACTAAAATGATTAAATACGAGAATTTATTAGATCCACAAGGAAAGCTGAAAACACGACAAGAATTACAAGAGCGAGGATTTACAATTGATCAGTGGGTGTACCTTCAAATCCATAGTAGATATAAACAAGATATTAAGGAATTCGGAATCTACAATAAATTGCAGACTTTAGACAAAATTCTATTAGGACCGAATAAAAAAAATATATCTAAATTCTACAAACACTTATTGGAAACGGAACTAGAACAAGAGATTGTCAAAGGAAATATGATTGCGTGGAGCAGAAACGTGGGACGGAGTATCACCCTAGCAGAATGGGAAAGGATCTGGAATAGAAACATTAAGATCACGAAATCAGCAGCTTATAAAGAAAACTCATACAAAATGTTTTATAGATGGCACCTGTCCCCTTTGAGATTGGTGAAAATGCACCCCAACACGAGTCCCAAATGTTGGAAATGTCAAAACATAGAAGGTACCTTCTTCCATTTGTGGTGGTCATGCAAAGAAACTCAGAAACATTGGCAAAAAATTAGGCATTGGCTAGAGGAGATTACTAAGGAACAAATTGAGTACAAACCAGAGTCCTTCCTTCTAGGAATTTTTGATAAACAAGTATCCAAAAAATCGAAGTATATTATAATTCATATCCTAACCGCGGCCAGATTGGCATTCGCTCAGTGCTGGAAATCACCTTATATCCCCACTGAACAAATGATCATTCAGAAAATTCTAGAATGCACCGAAATGGACAAACTAACCCAATCATTAAAAAATAAAGAATCCTTAACCTATTATAACAATTGGAATCCTTGGTACAATTGGCTAAATCAAAGATAGACTACTTTGAGAAAAATTGTAGCCAAGGGCTACCTAAGCAGAGTGAATGAAAAGTACCGCTGACGATATACTTGAAGAAGAAAGGATCTTACAGTCACAAAAATATGGTTTTATTTTAACTGTTTTCCCCATTCTATCCCCCCCTTCCCTTACTCTTCCCTCTCCTCCCTCATTTGCCCTTCTCTCTTTCCCTCTTGGCCTCTGCCAAGGCCTGTTTGCTTTCTCTTCTGTATATAACTTGTAGATGTGTTGTTTTAATGGTAAAATTAATAAAGTTTTTCTTAAAAAAATAAAAATAAAATAAATGTTACTGATGTGGGGAAGTCGGGCATATGGCAAGGGCATGCACAACCTCAGACCTGAAACCAAATCTGGAACCAACCCCAGAGCACGACCAGAATGAGGCCCCAGATGTGCTACCAAGGCATCCCAGATGGCCCTTCAGGCGGCAGAGGTCCCTCCCCACCCAGCTGAAGGGGGAGCAACCCCAGGCAACAGTGATTAGTTGCTGGATTCTTATGACAGCGATGATGAAGGTGAAAACGACACAATGGTGAGTGGACCAGTTCCCCCTTTCATCTTCCCAATACGGCTCACAGCCCCAAAAACAGGAATTCAGGGGACCTTCCAAGCCCTAATAGATTCAGGCTGCACTAGGTGCCTGATCAACCTAACCACAGTCCTGAAACAGGGGATCAGAGCTAAAAAGCTGACCCACCCGATCTGGTTTGAACAAGTAGATGGCTCCCTGTTGGGAGGAGCCTATGTCACTCACTTATCGAACCAGTGAGACTAGAGCTAGCGGACCACTGGGAAACCATTCGATTCATAGTGGCTCCCAAAATGACAGATGCAGTCATACTGGGGCTTTCCTGGCTAGACAAGTGGGGCCTGATCATCTGGTGGCAAGGGGGTAGCCATAGACTGAGGATAGCAAAGGGACCCCAACCCCTTCTTCACCATCAAATAGAAGCAGCACCCACACAGAGAACCCTTCCAGAGGGTTCACCAGAACAACTGATAGCCACCTCTGACAAAACCCCAGAGGTAGGACAGATCCCAAGAGAACATCAAGACCTCACTGAAGTGTGACATCCTACCTCCCCACTGTGAGACAGACTGTGCCATAGAAATCATTCCTGGAGCAAAACTACAAAAACCCAAAATGTACACCACGACGCCTCATGAAATGCAAGAAATGTGCAAATATAGAGACAAAAACTTAGCAAAAGGGTTCATCGAGCCAACCAAACCATGGGTTGCAGCCCCAGTCCTGTTCAAAGAAAAAAAAGATGGAACTATGAGATTATGCATGGATTTTAGAGTGATCAATGGACTGTGTGTACACAATCTCTACCCCCTCCCGCTCATGAAGGACATGCTATCTCACCTGGCCAAAAGGAAGGTCTTTACCAAATTAGATCTCAGAGAAGCATACTATCGAGTCTGCATCAGGGAGGGAGATGAATGGAAAACTGTTCAACTGCCCCCTAGGGAGCTTCCAATTCAAGGTCATGCCTTTTGGACTACAGGGCCCCCCAGCGGTGTTCATGCAGTTAATAAACGAGGTGCTACATGAACATCTTTATAAGGGGGTTCTTGTCTACTTGGGTGACATTCTCATCTACACTGAGATGATGGATGACCACATACCTCTAGTCCACCAGGTACTAGAAAAACTTCTAGCAGCAAACCAGTATGTCAAGCTGTCTAAATGCAAATTTCATCATGCACAGTTGGACTACCTGGGCTACCAAGTCTCCAATGAGGGCATAGAGATGGACCCAGCGAAAGTACAAGCCGTTCTGGTCTGGCAGCTTCCTTGTACCCACAGACAGCTACAAAGCTTCTTGGGGTTTGCAATGGTGAGTGGACCGGTTCCCCCTTTCATCTTCCCAAGACAAAACCAATAATTCATCCCCTCTTTTGTGAGGATTGCCAAACCTACGATGGACCTCCTAAAGACAGGAGTCCAGGAACGAAACCCTGCCTGGGACAACCCCTACAGTGGGACCTAACCTGCCAAAAAGCATTTGAAACACTGAAAGAACTGTTTGCAAAAGAACCAGTACTGAAGCATCCTGACCCCGAACAACCCTTCATCATTCAAGCAGATGCCAGTGACGTGGCAGTGGGAGTAGTGTTACTCCAAAGAAACAACCAAGGAAGCCTAGAGCCCTGTGCCTACACCTCCCGCAAACTCATGGACACAGAGAGATGATGGGCTGCATGGGAAAAAGAGGCTTTCGCAATGAGATGGGCACTGCAAACCTGGCACCACCTGCTAGAAGGGAGGCAGAGACCATTCGAAGACTGGACCGACCATAAAAACCTGGAAGCCCTTAGGACCCCGCAAAAACTATCACCAAACAAGTCCGATGGGCTCAATACTTCAACTGATTGGACTTTGTGCTAAAGCACATCCCGAGGGGGGGGGAGAGGAACTTTCTAGCTGATGCCCTCTCCTGCATGCCCCAGTACAAATGCGAAAGGGAGGAGGTCGTAAACGCCATCATCCCCTCTACCCAAATAGCTGCCCATGTAACCACCAGATGACAACGCCATGATCGGCAAGACCAACCCGCAGACGACCTAACTACAAAACTCAAAACCAAACTGCTAGCAGACCCCTGGTTCCAGGACAATCAACACACCTTGACAAAAAGATATAACCTGGCATGGAAGGGGACAAAACTCTATGTCACGGAATCCCTACACACCCTAGTTCTTCAGAGGAGCCACGATGCCAAACCAGCAGGCCACTTGGGGTTCTTAAAGACTTTATACTTGGCTTGGAGGCAGTTCTGGTGGCCTGGCATAAAGAAAGACATGGACAGTTATGTGAAAAGTTGCACCATCTGCACCGTGGTGAAAAAATGACCAGGAAAACCCCCTGGACTGCTACAAATGGTTGCGGAGCCAACAAGGCCATGGGTGGAGATTGCAATGGACTTCATAGTGGAGTTGCCAAAAAGTGGGGGAAACATGGTGATCTGGACTGTAGTAGACTTATTTTCCAAACAGGCACATTTCATACCTTGCAGCAGACTACCCACAGCCTGCCAGTTAGCCAAGCTGTTCCTGAAGCACATCTACCACCTGCATGGAGTACCACAGAGAATTATCTCAGACAGAGGGGTCCAATTCACAGCCAAATTTTGGAGGGAGTTTCTGCGGTCTATTGGGTCGTCCCAGGGTCTTAGCTTGGCCTTTCATTCAAGTTCCAATGGGGGGGGGGCAGAGAGATTGAACACCATGGTAGAGCAGTATCTGAGGTGCTACGTAAATTATCAGCAGTCCAATTGGGTGGACCTCCTGCCTTTTGCGGAGGTCGCATACAATAATGCTGTTCACAGTAGCACGGGACTAACCCCCTTCAAGGTAGTGAGCGGCATGGACTTCATCCCAATGCCTGAGTATCCAAGGGACCCCCCCTCCTCAGTCAGCCTGACCGATTAGATATCAATGCTGAAAGCAATTTGGGAGAATGTCAAAAAAGCACTGGCAAAAGTGGCACAGACCTATAAGAGACAGGCAGACCAACAACTACCATTCCAGTTGTGGGAGAGGTCTATCTCTCCACCAAATATCTGAGGTTAAGACTCCCTAGCAAGAAATTGGGGCTAAAGTTCATGGGACCATTTCCCATAGTAAAGATCATCAACCCAGTCATGGTGCAATTGAAGTTGCCCCGATTGTTAGGGAAAATACACCCCGTATTCCATAGGAGCCTATTAAAAACTGTGGTCGGATCAACTCTGAGGCTGCTACCTTGTGAGCCTGTGGTCATAGGAGGCCAAACCCATTATGAGGTGCAGCAAATCCTCAATTCGAGACAGCACAGGAGACAACTCCAATATTTAATCAAGTGGAAGGGCTACCCCTTATCAGAGGCATCATGGGTAAAGAGTAGGAACATCCAAGCCGATCGCCTTGTAGCAAGGTTCCATGCAGAAAATCCAACCAAGCCTGGGTGGGGTTTCATGAGCAGTTAACAGATAACAGATAAACAGAGTTGGAAGGGAACTTGTAGGTCATCTAGTCCGACCCCCTGCCCAAGTGGGAGACCCTACACCATTTCTGACAAATGGCAGTCCAACCTCTTCTTGAAAGTCTCAACTGATGGCACTCCCACAACTTCTGAGGGCAAGCTGTTCCATTGGTTGATTGTTCTTACTGTCAGAAAGTTTCTCCTTATTTCCAGGTTAAATCTCTCCTTGTTCAACTTCCATCCATTATTCCTTGTCTGAAGAAAATAGCTTGACTCTTTCCTCCCTGTGGCAGCCCCTCAAATATTGGAAGACTGCTATCATGTCTCCCCTGGTCCTTCTCTTTACTAGACTAGCCAAGCCCAGTTCCTGCAACCGTTCATTGTATGTATTAGCTTCCAGTCCCCTTATCATCCTGGTTGCTCTTCTCTGTACTTTTCCAGAGTGTCAACATCTTTTTTATAATGTGGTGACCAAAACTGGATGCAGTACTTTAGGTGTAGTCTTACTAAGGCTTTATAGAGTGGTATTAGTACTTCCCTTGATCTTGATTGTATCCCTCTGTTAATACAACTTAGGATTGCATTAGGTTTTTTGGCTGCTGCTGCACACTGCTGGCTCATATTTAGCTGGTTGTCCACTAAGACGCCAAGATCCCTCTCACAGTTACTGCTATTGAGCCTGGTTTCACCCAATCTATATGTGTACTTTTGGTTTTTCTTGCCTAAGTGTAGGACTTTACTTTTCTCTACATTGAATTTCATTTTGTTAGATACGGCCCAGTGTTCTAGTCTGTCAAGATCCATCTGGATCTTGAGCCTATCTTCTTGGGTGTTAGCTATTCCTGCCAGCTTAGTATCATCTGCAAATTTGGTAAGTTCCCCTTCTATTCCCTCATCTAAGTCGTTAATGAAGATATTGAAGAGTACTGGGCCTAAGACGGAACCTTGTGGCACCCCACTGCTTACTTACCTCCATGTAGACTTAGACCCATTAAGGACTACTTGTTGAGTATGGTTTGCCAGCCAGTTGTGACTCCATCTAGTGGTGGTGCTATCTATTCCACTTTTTTCTAGCTTACTACGAAGTAGGTTGTGGTCTACTTTATCGAACGCCTTGCTGAAATCTAAATATATTATGTCCACAGTATTTTGCTGGTCTACTAATTTAGTCACTGTGTTGAAGAATGAAATAAGATTGGTTTGGCATGATCTGTTCTTAACAAACCCATGCTGACTGCTAGTTATTACTTTACTTGTTTCTAGATGTTGGTAGATCTGTTTTTTTTATTATCTTTTCCAGTATCTTCCCGGGTATTGATGTTAGGCTGATTGGTCTATAGTTTCCTGGGTCTGTTTTTTTTTTCCCCTTTTTTGAAGATGGGAACCACATCAGCTCTTTTCCAGTCCTCTGGTAGTTCCCCGGTGCTCCAGGATTTTTGAAAGATATGGTGCAGTGGTTCTGGGATGACCTCTGCCAGCTCCTTTAAAACTCTGGGATGTAATCCATCAGGCCCTGGTGATTTGTTTTCATCAAGGTTAGACAGGTGTTCTCTTCCTATTTTTTTTTTTTTTTTTGCTTATTTTAACTATTATTTCTGGTCTGTCTTTTACAGTTATGTTTTTGGTGGGTTGAGCTATAGTTTCTTTTTTGTGTGAAGACGGATGCAAAGAATGAGTTAAGCAGTTCTGCTTTCTCTCTGTTGCCTGTTACTTCCTTGCCATCTTCTCTTTAGTGGATGGACTGTTTCCTTTTTTTTTTTCTTGTTATTTATATGTTGGAAGAAACTTTTTTTATTATCTTTGACTTTTGTTGCAAGTCTTTGTTCGTTCTGAGCCTTTGCTATCCTGACTTCGTCTTTGCAGATTCTGGCTATCTGCTGATATTCTGCCTTAGTTGTATGTCCTTCTTTCCATTTTTTGTACTTATCCTTTTTTTCTTTCAATTTGCCAGAGAAATCTTTGTGCAGCTATGCTGGTTTCTTCTTGGATTTCTTGTTTTTCTTTCTCAGTGGTATTGTGCTGGTCTGGGCTTCTATGATCATACTTTTTAGAGTTTCCCAAGATTCTTGAGTTGTTTTCCCCTTTAGGATTTTCATCCATGGAACCTTTCCCAAGTTATCTCTGAGTTTATTGAAATCAGCTCTTTTGCTTGTGTTTGTGTTATGTTGAATTCTAGTATGACATGGTCACTCTCACCCAAGGTTCCTGCAGTTTCAACTCCCTCTATCACTTCTTCTCTGATTGTAAGAATGAAGTCCAGTATGGCTGTCCCTCTAGTTTCACCCTCTACCTTTTGGACAACAAAGTTGTCCGCTAGGTTGGTGTTAGGAATATAAGTCACCTAACAGGTATTTGGGTTAGAAATATATAAACCAGGATAGACATTTTAATACTGCCTCTTTAAGAGCATGCTAAAAACTGCAATTGGGTGTGGTTACTCAAACGGCCATAAGATGGGAACCAGAAACCTGGGTTGGTTTTGTCTTAGTCTTAGTCTCAGAAGAGAGTGTGTCTGAGTGAGTATCTCTGTTCCCTTCTGTTGGAAAGTATTGCCGTTGCTCCATTTCTTCTAATTGACTGATATTACTGGATTTAATGTAAGTCTGTTACTGAACTGTTTTGGACACTGGACTTTGATATTTGGATTATCCCTGGATTGAAAAACTGACTGATTTACTTGTGAATGACTTTGGATTGCTTATTTTGGACTTTTCTTAAACCTTTCTTGTAGTAAAAACCTACATTTACTGTACAGTGTATCTGTGTACTGTGTGTGTATTATTCAAACATTTCTCTCAAATACATCTCCCTGTATGCGTTCATTCTCCTAACGGGGAATTACCTCAACACTGGTTATGAGCCCAGGCCATACCAGGCTCAGATAACTGAGAGTTAGTGTGAATGCACAGTACTGTATACAGACAGCTGTTTACTGTTTAATTGTGGGTTACTATCCTGGTAAAGATGGCACAAGTCACTTCAACATGTCTATCACTGATAACCCGGTTGGATTGAACAAACTATGATTCCTGGACAATGAAGTATAGTCTACTTCTGCATAGAGAAGGTTTATGGAATGTAGTTCAAGACCCACCAGATGTAAATGCTTGGGATCCAGAAAATGAGGACGATGCCAAGAAGCTTGCTGACTTTAAACAGAACGACGAACGAGCTCTTTGTATAATTGGACTAACACTGAGTGACCAGCAGCTAGTCCATACTCGTGGAGAAGAGTCTGCTGCTAGGTGTTGGGAGAATTCGAAGAGGATTTATGTTCGTGACAGTGCAGGTGCACACATACATCTTACACGCAAACTGTTTAGAGCATGTCTTCTGAAAGGTGGAGATATGTAAGCTCATTTAAACTTCATGAAAAGAACTTTTCAAGAGCTACGTGAAAAAGAACTGATATTTTCAGAGCTGCATCAAGTTTATATCATTTTTTCCTCATTGGATGAAAGTTATGATGATTATGTATCTTCACTGGAAGTCCTGCCCAGAGATAAACTGACATTGACTGACATAACTGGAAGGTTGTTAGAAGAAGCAAGAAGATGGCTGGATAGGGACCAACTGAGGAAGGAACAACCACAAGAAGAGGATTTATCTTCAACTGCCTATAATGTTAGGAAATGTTTTTCTTGTGGGGATAGAGGACATATAGCTAAATTCTGTAAGAAGGGAAAACAACAGAATACTGGCAAACACCAGAAGGCCAAGAAGAATGTTAGTTTAGCTATGTCTAGCAATTCAACTGTAAACCATGATTTGTGGGTTGTTGATAGTGGAGCATCACAATGCATTACTAAAGATAGAAACGGGTTTGTAAAGTTGTCCATGAGTACACAACATGTATCATTGGCAAATGGATGGAAGATTAAAGCATCGGGTGAAGGTACTGCATATTGTTCTTGTATAAACGAACATTTAACAATGTTATATGTGCCTAAACTGAAATTTAATTTGTAATCAGTAAGGGCTTTAGTTAATCTTGGTTATGTAATAACCTTTAGGGGAGATAACTGTATAATAGAGAAAGAGGGTGAAAGTGTTACTGCTACTTTAAAGAATGATTTATATGTAATACATGAAGATCAGTTGAAGATGGCTAACTCAGTTTATAACAATGTTAAGCCACATGATGAATGTATACATTTATTACATAGATGTCTAGGGCACATTAATTTCAAAATGCTCAAACAAACTGTTGAATTGTCAGAGGGAGTAAAATTGAAACCCTGTAGCAAGTATTTACACTGTAATGCTTGTAGTCAAGAAAAGAGTAAGGTTACTCCAGCAAACAGACTTAATGGGTTTAAGACCAAAGAACCTTTAGAGGTTGTGTTTGCTGACATAATTGGTCCTAAGAAACCAAGTTTAGGAGGTGCCTGTTATATTTTGAGTATTATGGACCATTACTCACAATACAGTTTCTGCTATCTTATGAAAAACAAAACAGAAACATTCCAACTCTTCTTTAACTGGCTAAAGTTTGCTGAGAGAAAAATGAAAAGTAAAGTAATTACTTTAGTCACCACTGATAATGGGACTGAATTTGTTAACAAAAGATTCCAAACTATGTTAAAATTGGCTGGTGTTGAGCATAAACGTTCTGCACCTTACAGACCACAACATAACTCGTTTATAGAACGAAGACGGCAAACATTACAAGCCATGGCTCACACTATGTTATCTGATTCAGGTTTACCTGAAACACTGTGGGGTGAAGCCATAATGTTTAGCAATCATGTTTTGAACAATGTAGTTAACACAACAACTGGAGAATTACCATTCACTCGTTGGCATGGCAGAAAGCCAAATTTAAGTTACCTACACACATTTGGAGCTCCAGCATGGGTGCATATTCCCTCACAAGTGAGACTGAAAGGGCAACAAAGAGCTAAGAAGTTATTTTTTGTGGGTTATGAGGCCAACCATAGATCATTTAGATTCTGGGATCAAGGCACATCTCATGTTTATTGTAGTGCTAGTGCAAAATTTCTTGAGCACGTTGGGTGGGATAAACTGGAACAGGAATCCAGCAATGGTATTATTGACACCCAAATAGTCCCTAAAGGTAAAACTAGTAAATCCCAAATAGCCATTAAAGAGGAAGAACAGGAGGTAGTAGAACAGGCACAGGAAGAGATAGAAGAACAGGAGCAGGTGGCACAGGAAAGTCCACCAGTAAGCCCTGTATTACCAAGATGTTCAACCCATGTAACATGACCACCTGATAGATATCAGGCTAGTGTTGTATGCCATGTGAATACAGTTCCAAGTAATTATAGTGAATTAAAACCGTTTCCTGCTAAGGATCAGGCTGCTTGGCAGGAAGCAATGCTAAGGATCAGGCTGCTTGGCAGAAAGCAATGGATAAGGAACTGGAATCATTAAAAAGACTGGAGATATATGAAAACATTAAGTTACCACCAGGTAAACATGCTATAGGATGTAAATTGATATATAAGCTAAAGACAGGTGTAGATGGGACTGTTACCCATAAAGCCAGGTTAGTAGCACAAGGGTTCAATCAGACAGCAAATGACAACAATGAGGTGTTTGCACCTAGTCTGAAGGCTACTATATTAAAGGCAGCATTAGTGTGGGCAGCTAAGGAGAAATACATTATAAATCATTTGGATGTAGAGATAGGTTATCTGCATGCACCTTTGCAAAACACTATATATTTAAAGAAACCTTTAGGTATCAAAGATGATAATACAACTGATTGCTGAAAATTGAAAAAGAGTCTTTATGGTTTGAAGCAATCAGGATATGAGTGGAACCAATGTATAATTAAAGAATTAACTAAAATAGGTTTTGTCGCTGGCATGGCTGATCCATGTTTGTTTAAAAGAGAAAGTGATGGTAAAGTGTCATTATTGTTATTATTTACTGATGACATAGCATTAATCACAAAAACTGAACAAGAAGCTACTGAGATAATTTCACTATTGGAAAAGAAATTTAACATAAAACAGGAGAAATCAAACAATATCCTGGTTTAAAGATAGATACAACTAGGGGAGGATACAAGATCTCACAAGCAGATAAAATTAACCAATTACTAAAAAGTTTTAAAATGGAACTTTGTAAGCTGGCTAAAACACCAATGAGCCAGGAGTTTAGCCATAGTGATGTTCAAAGTCCTGTTTTTGTTAAGAACATTTATCAGTCTTTGATTGGTAGTTTATCTTATCTCAGTAATTGGTCAAGGCCAGATATTGCATACAGTGTAAATCAATTAGCGAGATTTAATGCTGAGCCAACTGAAAGGCACTGGCAAGCTGCTAAACGTGTGTTAAGATACCTGAAACAAACAATGCATTATGCATTGTATTTGGAGCCAAAAGATGAACTGAATTTGACTGCATATGCTGATGCAAGTTTTGCTACAGACATAAATACACGAAATTCTACATCAGGTACTGCTGTATTATTGGGAAAAGCCTTGATTGGATGGAGATCTATTAGACAGAAACATCTAAGTTTGTCAACAATGGAGGCTGAATTCTCATGTTTGTCTTTATTATGTACAGATTTAGTTTTGTATAAGCAATTATTGATTGATATGGGAATTAATGTAACAGAGCCTATTGTTGTTTATGAATCGGCAATACAGATGGCTTCAAATATTGCTGTTAAAACAAGAACTAAACACACAGATTTAAGATATTTAAATGTGAGAGGCAATGTGTGCAAAGTAAGATGATTAAGCTAGAATACTGTATGTCAGAAAACAATATAGCAGATCATTTTACAAAGGCCCAATGTAAGGTTATATATATTATAGCAGATCATTTTACAAAGGCCCCTTAGAATGTAAGGTTATATATATTATCTTATCCAAAAGGGGAGAATGTTAGGAATATAAGTCACCTAACAGGTATTTGGGTTAGAAATATATAAACCAGGATAGACATTTTAATACTGCCTCTTTAAGAGCATGCTAAAAACTGCAATTGGGTGTGGTTACTCAAACGGCCATAAGATGGGAGCCAGAAACCTGGGTTGGTTTTGTCTTAGTCTTAGTCTCAGAAGAGAGTGTGTCTGAGTGAGTATCTCTGTTTCCTTCTGTTGGAAAGTATTGCCGTTGCTCCATTTCTTCTAATTGACTGATATTACTGGATTTAATGTAAGTCTGTTACTGAACTGTTTTGGACACTGGACTTTGATATTTGGATTATCCCTGGATTGAAAAACTGACTGATTTACTTGTGAATGACTTTGGATTGCTTATTTTGGACTTTTCTTAAACCTTTCTTGAAGTAAAAACCTACATTTACTGTACAGTGTATCTGTGTACTGTGTGTGTATTATTCAAACACTTCTCTCAAATACGTCTCCCTGTATGCGCTCATTCTCCTAACGGGGAATTACCTCAACAGTTGGTTAGGAACTTATTTGATTTCTCACTTGGTGCACAATTAGTTTTCCAATTGATATCAGGATAATTGAAGTTTCCCATTACTATTGTTGTGTGTTTCCTGCATATGTTTGTTAGTTGGCTGGCAAAAAGGACATCAATTTTTTCTGCTTGATTGGGTGGCCTATAATATACACCTATGGCCATGTCATTTTTTTTCTTTTATATTGACCCATATGCATTCTAGGAGGTTTTCATCTTTGGTTTCATGCATTTCTGTAGCAATATAGTGGTCCTTTACATACAGTGCAACTCCACCTCCTCTTTTATGGGGTCTTTTTTTTTTTTTTAACAGTTTGTATCCTTCTACCAGTATGTTCCAGTCATGGGTTTCATCCCACCAAGTTTCTGTTATTCCAACTATATCATATTTACCTTCATGTATTCGTATATCGAGTTTACCCTGTTTGTTCCCCAGACTTTGTGCATTTGTATATAGGCACTTGAGATCTTTATGACTGACACTGTGTTTCCTGTCTCCATAACCTGTGTTGTGCCTGCCTGCCCCTACTTTCTTGCCACCTGTTTAATTAGTGCACATGGTATGGCCCTCACTATTAAATGCTTGGTTTTGGTTGGCATCAAGGCTGATAATCTTACCCGCACAAACATCTATTTTGCATGCACTGGTATCCTTATTAGTTTTAGGCTGCTGGGGACAGAAATGTTCTGAATCCATTCATTCTCTGTCCCCGCTGTTCAGTTTAAATGTTTATCCAGGAAATCTGTGAATTTAATGCCAAGTAACTCAGTCCCTTTCTTTGATGGATGCAAACCATCTCTTTTGTACAGTTTTTCATTGGACCAGCTGCAGACATCATGACTAATAAAACCAAAGCCTTCCCTTTTACACGATTCCTTTAGCCACACATTAAACTCTGCTACACACTGCCCTTTCCCTTTTTGTTCCTTGTATACTGGTAGAACCTCTGAAAAGATAAGCCTACAGTCCATATTACTAAGTTCATACCCCAAGCTCTGGAAGTCTTTCTGAATAGAAAGTTCTGGGACAGATCATTTGTACCAAGATGTATAATAGCATCAACATCACAGTCCTTGCTGGCATTCTTGACTATCTTAAGAATACGCTTCTTGTCTCTGCTGGCAGTAGCACCTGGTAGACACCTGACCTCTTTCAAAACCTCAGTATCCTTTCCTAAATTTATATCCCTTACAATTAAGTCCCCAACCAGAAGGTGGCTTCTCTTTTTGGATGCCTTGCTCTTCTTGTGTGATTGGAGCGTAATACCTGATTCACACTTTCTCCTTTCCAAAGTAAGTTCTTCTTCTAGGACCATGATCACTGGCTTATTTGAGTTATTATCACAACTACCTTGACCTGTCACTTTAGTGTCCCTATTAAGGTCAGCAAGGGCACTGTATCTGTTATGCTGGGACACAGAAAAAGCTTTACGTTTATGGTCCACAGCTCTCACCCTGCCAGATCCCACGGTGGTCCATACTGCCCTTTTCCTGTAGGATCTTTGTGGTAGTGGGGGCTGGTAGCATGGCAGCTCAATAGATGGCTGGATTGGGCACCTAATTTCTGCTTGGAGAGCACAGATTAGAGATTCTAGATTGGTAATCTGTCCATGTAGACTGGTGATTTTTTTTACAAAGCGGACAGTTATCCAAGTTTGAAAAGAGTACTGTGAAAGACAGCTGTAAAACAAGTATTACACTGAACTAAGCCGGTCATTTTGAAATAAAATAAAATCACAATCTCAAGCGCACTTACCCTAAATATATTATTGGTATTCTTGGTTTATAGTTATATGATTCGTGTGCCATTAGGCGTGCAGGTCGCTATGTTTCTCCTTCGTACTTACCCTCCACCCTTCACAAGCAGCCAGCAACTCCTCACACAACCTCTGGGAATTTGAAATGCAATGGAAGCAATTCAAACTGCCTCTCTCCTTTCTACTCACCCTCTGCTTCCTTCACAAGCAGCCAGCAGCTCCTCCCACAACCTCTGGGAATTTGAAATGCAATGGAAGCAATTCAAACTGCCTCTCTCCTTTCTACTCACCCTCTGCTTCCTTCACAAGCAGCCAGCAGCTCCTCCCACAAGCAAGCTCCTCCCACAATGGAAGCATAAGCTTCCATATCTGCAATCAAATTGATTTTGTGTGTGTTGTACAGGTCACCTTCAAGAAGTGAGGGGAGCCAAATGTCAACTCATACAACATTTTGTGTGCACATTTTATAGTTGACAACAGAAGGGGGGGGGGAGTTTCAAAGAGTAGGCGGAATCTAAAGTACATTCCATTCATATTTTCTTCAAACACTGATGACTGAAGCTTCTGCCATGCAAAAATCTAATTGGAGAGCACGATTGATGACTCTTGGCTATGGACATTTTTCATTGGATGATACACCCAGAGGGGTGGGGGGAAAAGCAGGATCAAGGGTGACAGTGAATTACGTATCTGAGAGTTGGCTATGCCCAGGTAAATGCCGGACATAGAATGTTACCTTCAAATAAATATTTTTTAGTTTTGGGAGTGTGGCTCGAGGCTCAAGATTTAATTGGAGTAACTGCCGGAATTCTGACACTCTTCTTGCTTATCATTTGGTGCATATATTGCTATTAAAAGCATCTTTAAATTATTGCCTATTATTTCCACTATCAATAATTTTCCTTCTTCATCTGTAAAAATCAATTTAGCTTTTATTGTATTCTTAATATATAGGACTACTCCTCTTTTGTTTTGTTGTGTCAATGAAGTATATAAGTTCCTAATTCTGGGACAGTCCAATTCTTGAGCATGTTGTTTTTTAATGTGGACTTCTTGTAAGCAGATTATGTCCAACTTTAATTTTTCTGGCTTATAAAATGTTTTTTTTTCCTTTTGATAGCTGAATTCAGTCCATTTATATTTATTGAGATTAACTTCTTCTTCCATTGTTTAGACTTTATATGTAGGGTTTATTGCTCTCGTTTTTCTTTGCTCTCTTCTTTTAGTTCCACCCTTCCACCTATTGCTCCTTCCCCTTGCTAATTACTGGGAATTTTGTGTAAAAATGTGTGCCTTTTGAAATGTTCTCAAGATTGAAAATAAGATAAAAGAACTTTAAACGTTGTGAGGACTGATTTTGGTGTGGATATTTGGCTTGTCTTTGGATGTTTGGACTATCGGACTTTAAAAACAAAATAAAACATTAAAAGAAACTAGGGGAACTAATGCCCTGTTCTTCTGACAAGCAAAACAAACAATTGAAAGTAATAAATAAAATATGGCAACACTGTTTCAACTGTATAATTTAGAGTAATCTAAATTTTTACCTTTCTTTGGTGCAGAAACTTTTATAAATGTACAGCACACAAACAGCACTTGTGCATGAGATGCAGAAATATTTTATAATATTGAAACTGCTGTGTTGTACGTTCCCTGGTATAGGCACTTTACCAACCACCACTAGACTATTTAAATAGGATCCGAGCCTCAGTGTTGCTTGCAATTTCTCACTTTGGATTCTTTACTCTTGACTTTATAGCTTTTTGTTATATATTTCTCGCACCGTAATAGTAGGAGTCACAGGTAAATGATGGATCATAAAGGTTTACAAATAGTATTAAATAATGAACAATTCACAGGACAGAGCCACAGACCAATACCAGTAGCATCACTTTTTTTATTTCTCTCTCCACATTTTACATGTCAGCAACCCTTTCTCGGATGACAATATATTTTGAAGATGGCAAATATGGTTCACACTTGGTATTGTCCAGGTTTGTGTCTTGCATTTGCTTTGCACAGAGTTAGAAATCAATATATTATTTGTCTATACTTTATCTATATATTGCATAGGAAAGATCAGTGAACAAACTGTCCTTCAGGGAAGATGCACCTGCTGTCACTGATCTGAACCTTCAATGAATTTTCCAGAATACAAATAGAAGTCCTCTCTCATCTTTATACACTGGAATTTTGCAGACACCAACTGCCAGATTTTCAATGTAATTTCCCACCACCCAAGAACAAACATGGTCTTAAACATACCAAACTAATATTATCATGAACCGCTAGATTTTTGTTTTGTTTTAGAAAAAAAAAACCTTGTATTTTGCAATGATCCCCAGGGGTGCTATAACAAATGTACTTGACAAGAAAAGCTAATGTTCTGTTCCATGAGCACTGTAGTTCTGAAGCTGTAACAGACTCCAGCTCTGATACACAAAATCTACTTTACTAGAGGCATTCTGCCATATTATTTTGTTAAAAGGTATGTATGGTGTCAACTTCCCAACTATTTTGAAAAGAACTAAGCTACTTGTGTGTAATGGCTCTTTCAGATATGCAAGTAATTACTTGCAAGCAAGTAAGATGAGGCATCTTAAATTCCAAATTAGGGATTTATGCTAATCAAAGTATTTAACATTTGCCCCTTTTCCAAAGGTTGGCCTAAATGATATTTATATTTTCTTCTAACTCTTAAGGGCTTAGCCTTTTCAAAAGAAGTCCCCTCTGATTCACCCAAGTTACTTAGATATTACAATTCCTTAAGAATACAAAGAGCACCCTTAAAAGAAACCATGGCAATCAAGATCAGGATGCCATCCTATAGAAAGGAGCAACTGGGGTGTGGAATAAAGTAGTGGTCCTAGGTGAACTCAATTTATATCTCAATTGAATAGCACTAATTCAGAAAATTTAATTTGGTTCCATGATTATTTTAAAAAAGAACAAGGCAACCATGTATAAACTGGTAAGATACTTGTTGAGAATTCCAGGACTAAGATCAGAGAAAGGTTTCTCAACTCCTTCCCAATGTATCCTTAATTGTACTAAAATTCAAAGCAATACCTTATTTCATTCAGTGTACCCAACTACGTACTGGTATTCTGTAAAGTCTATAATCCTTGTCTGCAAAGGACAAAGCTTAAAAAAGAGAGGGAGTTGAAGAGACTCCCTACCAGAAAAGAAGAAAAAAATATCATCTGAATCAATTTGCAATGGCAAATTCCTCATCTGAAGTTGTGCAATGCTTGTGGTTCAAAGGCAAAAAAGTGCTTTGGGATGCATAAGTGTGCATACATGGCAGCAAACCTTAAATCAAACATTTATTTTTCCCAGAATCACACAGTAGTTCTAGAGGGAAGCTGCAAGATCTCAGGAAAAAAGTTATTTTCAGAAGTACCTATTTCCATTGGGATTCAAAATGCTGCATAATGCCGGTTTGTAGAGTTTGATTACTTGCCTTCAAGTCGGTGTCGACTCTTAGCCACTACATAGATTTTCTCCATGACAATCTGTCCCTAACTTGGTCTTTCATGTTTTCCAATCGTAGGGGAAAAAAAATATGTAAAGCAGGTGGCTGAATCTGCGATGGTCAAATTCTTCAGGTGAATACAAGAGAAAATGAATGGCTGAATGTTAATTCTGTCTTTAGCCAAAAAGAAGGATGGAAAGAACATGGAAGGATGGAAAACAGAAAAGACATAGCTGGGACACCAGGACAGTTTTAGCTTACTAAAATGAAAAGAAAATCTGGAAAACTGCATCATAAAGGAGGATCAGAGAGAGAAAACCCTCCCTTTTATTTACCATACTCTACACATATAATACTTTTTTTGCACATTAAGTATGAACTGAAGATTCAGTTTCAAAGTACACACAACATTTGCACTTTGAATTTTGCAAACTTTCTACACTTTGCAGAATGGAGAAAACAGTAGTTTTTAATGTAATGTGGCATATTATAGGTAGTCCTCAACTTATGACCACAATTGGGACTAGAATTTCCAGTGCTTAGCAAAGTTGTGGTTAGGTGAGTTACACCCAATTTTACAAGCATTTTGTCACGGTTAAGCCAATCACTGCAGTTGCTAAGTGAATCATGGAGTTATTAAGTGAATCTGGCTTCCCCCACTGACTTGTCAGAAGCCAACTGGCAAGGTTACAAATGGTGATCAAATGACCCTGGAATGCTGCACCTGTTACATGCCACTTGCCAAGCACCCAAATTTTGATCACATGACTGTGGGGATGCTGCAAGTAGTTAGTGTGAGGATTGGTCATAAGTCACTTTTTCCAGTGCTGTTGTAACTTTGGCTGCAACAAATGGTTGTAAACTGAGGACTACCAATATTAAAATTAATGATTCCCCCCACTTTCAGCTTCCAATTATGTCATCACTCCCTCATCAAGTTTAAGGCATATTCAGCAGCAGTGTGTTTCCCAAAATATTGCAGCTTTTCTTCTCTATAATATGAAAGCAGTTAAAAGTCCAAGTTTTATTTATGAATGATCTATAGCAGAGATCTCCAAACTTGGCAACTTAAGACTTGTGGACTTCAACTCCCAGAATTCTCCAGCCAGCTAAGGAATTCTGGGAGTTGAAGTCCACAAGTCTTAAAGTTGCCAAGTTTGGGGACCCCTGATCTATAGCAACTGTCACAATTCCCTGTACTTCTCAATTTCTGGCATGCCTCTCCCTTTGAAAACTGTTAATTTAAAATAACTGGGATTGGGCCAAGATGGAGATATGTTACTAAGAAATTATTTCTCTCCATAATTCTAAATTATGAAATCTTGGAGCATAATACAGTCTCCAGTGAAACTTTTCACAAAGATCTACATGTGGGAGAGGGAGCAAAAAAAAATTGAAATAGAAAATGAATTAGTATGAAACTACTAAAGCAAAAAATGAAAACAGAAGAATTAAAAATAAGTATTGAGGAATGCTGGAAGAAGTCTTTTCAAACACTGAAAACAGTGTTTTATCATGTAAGACAGGGCTATCAAACTCGCGGCCTGTAGGCTGGATACATCACACACTGGCCACACCCACACCCGGTTTACCCAAGGGGAAAAAAAGTCACAATACATCATGTGATGCTGCTGTGACACCGCGAGTTTGACACCCCTGATATAAGAGGTAACAGCATTTACAGTCATGTGAAAAAGAAACTACTCCCTCTGAGTTCTATGGTTTTATGTATCAGGATGTTGTAAAAATCATCTGGTCCTTAGCAGTTCCTAAAAATAGGTAAATTCAACCTCAGATGAACAACAACATGTGACATATTATACCATGTCATCATTTATTTTACAAAAAGAAAGCCAAAATGGAGAAGCCAAGTGTGAAAAACTAAGTATACTCTTACTGCTTCCATAGGTATGAAGAGGCTTAAGTAGCAGCCAAATGCTGCTAATCAAGTGTTCTTGATCAATTGATCATCAAGTGTGACTACCTCTATTACAGCCAAAGTTTTAGGAGTTTACTGATGTCTAGCATTGAGGTGTGTGTTAACACAATGCCAAAGAGTATGGACATCAACAATGATCTTAGAGGAGCAATTGTTGCTGCCCATTAATCTGGGAAGGGTTATAAGGCCATTTCCAAACAATTTAAAGTCTATCATTCTACAGTGAGGAAGATTATTCACAAGTGGAAAACACTGAAGACAGTTGCCAATCTTCCCAGGAGTGGACATCCCAGCAAATTCACCCTACGGTCAGACTGTGCAATGCTCAGAGAAATTACTAAAAATCCGAGTTATATCTTGGACTCTACAGACCTCAGCTTGTTAAAGTTCACAACAGTACAATTAGAAAAAGACTGAACAAGTATGGTTTGTTTGGAAGGGTTGCTAGGAGAAAGAATAGAATCAAGGTGTTGCAATGGCCCAAAGTTCAGACCACAACCCAACTGAAATGTTGTGGTGGGAACTCAAGAGAGCTATGCATGAATAAATTCCCACAAACCACAATGAACTGAAGCAATTGTTCTGACTCAAGCCTTGTTCAAATTAAATACAAACTGTATAAAAGCAAACCTTTTTTAATGCGGTGCTGGGAATTCTTTGCATTCCCCAGCCAAGAGTCATTTAAACCTAATTGTCCGAGATAAAAGCAAGCCCTTTCAAGGTTGTAAAAGGCTGCCAAGAACAGAAGTCTAAATACTGATAAATATTGATAGAAGTTTCAAAAACAAACCGGAGTTTGCAGGGCTTCAATGAGGACTCAGAGTCTAAAGAACTTCTTTGCTTCCTGCAAAGAGCACATCGCCGAGGGCTGGTTTTTATCCCTTATGGGAGGGGCCATCACCTTCCAGCCTTACTCCTGAGTCGCCCTTGCTGCTTCAGCTGCTCTTTCCTTCGAGCAGCCCTGTGCGCACGCGCACTGGGCACAGGCTCCCTGGGATCCTCTGCTTCACTGCTGCCAGACTCCAAAAGCTCCGAAGGCAGCACCCCACTCTCCAATAGTCCTGGCCCCATGCCTGCATCAGACACAGGACCCTTGTCCAAGTCCTCACCAGACTCCCTGACTGGTTCCCTTTCATCCTTGCTGTCATAGACCTCTGCCGTCCGCACCTGCTGCTGGTGAACCACAACAGCAATGTTGTAAAGAAGAGTGGGTCAAAATTCCTTCACATAGATGTGAGATTGATGAAGTCATACAGAAAATGATTACTTCAAGTTCTTGCTGCTAAATGTGGTTCTACAAACTATTGATTCATAAGGTGTACTTAGTTTTTCACACCTTGGCTTTCTTTTCGTAAAATAAATGACATGGTATAATATGTCATGTGTTGTTCTGCATCTGAGGTTGTATTTGCCTACTTTTAAGAACTGCGAAGAACCAGATGGTTTTTACTTTGTAAAAGTAAAAATGTAAACTTACTTTTTACTGATATGTAAAACCATAGAACTCAGAGGGTGTACTTGCTTTTTCACATGCCTCTACCTTTTAAAGATTGAGAAAAATAAACCTATTCAAATTTCCTTCACTTTAGTATTAAATACCTTCTACCCCAAGAATTTAAGAATTACCAAGTGTATGGTTTTTATTTTATTTTAGCAATTCACTCAGGCTGTATGAACTTTAACAAAAAAGACACTTTCCATTCTTGAGAGAAAATTAAAAAGAAATTCATTCCATCCACAAGTCAGTGGATTCATGGACACTACAGCAACTTAGTTCAGCTAAGGTTTGAAAGGTGAACATAAACAGCAAGGGGCTTTTCACAGTAAACCAGGAAACAGCTTACCCCTGGAAGAATGCAGCATCCTGCCTTTTCACATAAAGGAACTATAAATAAAGGTGAAAATATCCCAAGACTTATATAACAAAGTTCTCCTAATTATGTATAAAAGGCATGTAGACATTATCTCTCAATTATTGAAATTTGGAAGGCAAGGGAAAAACAAAACATGCATGGACTTTGCAATACTGAGATTAGATCTACATAAGCTGTACAATGAGCTGGCTGAGTGACTGAAGGTGTCGACCTGCACTTTTCAAATCTTCTTTCCATAAAGGCAGTCTTGGCTTTAGAAAGAAAATGAATACAGTGGGCTGGACTAGTATGTCTTTCCACAATATTAATTTTATACCTGCAAGTGGGCAAATTTCTGTCTCTTGGTCCACATGTGGATTTCCCCACCTGCTATCTGAAACAGTACAGCTCATTCTAAGACCTCATTCTGCAACATGGATAGACCAGAACACCAATTCACCTGATTCAGATCTTCAGTGGGCTGTCAGAAATAATGGCTCAAGTCTTGCAAGCACATTCATGTTTTCGATTTGTTTCAAGGAATCTTTCCTTTTCCTCCCCCCCCCCCCCATCTCAATGTAGCAAAACTCACCATATCAAATGGAATGATGTCATAAAAGAAAGAAAGCAGCAGCAGCCTGGTGAGCAAAAGGGGGAAAGTTATCAACAATAAACCATTTCTATGGTAAATAGTCAATGGTCTGCCCATCAAACTAGTTGCTCTAAGGTCAAGAGAATACATTGGTAACCCCTCCCCATGCCACCTCTTCAGTCATTTTAAGTAAGGTACCCCTATTCCTCCTCTGGGAGGTACTCTATTCTGCCCACTTGGGTGAAATGTAGGTCCTGGTCACCAGGGAACTGAATTGATCCTGCGCTCTGGTAACTGCTTGACTCTCTGATGTGACTTGTGAAACTCAGGAAGGTCCTACTTTTCCCCATGGGTGATGATGATGTCTCTGTTACAGTCTGGTTGAAATTTCCTTCATCAACATCAAAGTTGCAGCTCTCAGGCCCGACAGTGGTTTAAGTCCTGGATGAAGTTTGTGACCTGGTGTATTCCAAGGAGGGCCTTGCAACTTGGGGTTCCTGTTTTGGGTGGCTCAGCAGCCCTGCCTCTTGCTGAGATAAAAGTTGGAGGAGAGCGGCTGTCACAGCCGGGTTAAACTCCTGAGCCGCACTAGAGTTGTTTTCCTCAGTCAGATTGGGTGGTGGCAGCAGTGGTGGTCCAGGAGGCTCAGGGGGTCTCTTCTCTGGTGGAAGAATGTGAGGACAGGCTGTGGAATGGTTACTTTTTTTTAAACACCATCTCATAAGTACATGTGAACAAACATCAAACATTTCAGACACATATATATAGGAAGTAGCCAAACTTAGGGAAGAGCACATTCTTTGAATAACTTCCAGATGATCAGACATAAAAAGGACTTCATATTACAAGACTCAAAAATTCTCTGAGATCTTTGAGAGCCACTGCCAATCAGGGTAACAGTACTAAGTATGACACTGCTGTGCATACTTTAAAGCTTTTTTTAAAGCTTTAAAAGAGGTAAACAAAAGCAAAACAAATTTCTGCATCAAAGTAATCCAAATTCTGGGACCCATGTACAAGATAAGCATTTTGTTGTTTTTTTACTGCTTATTATACATCTGATAAGTCAGTTGCAAAAATCTAGGCAGGGGTATCCCCTCCACCCTGACAAAATGGTGCCAAGTCCCTCCATCTTCTAATTAGCAGTCATTGCCCATAGTATTTTCAAATACTATCTCTGAAAATAAAATGACTAAATATACTCCTTTAATCAAATAAACATATTTTCACTATGAAGAATATCATAGACAGAAAATTCCATGTAGAACATAAAATAGCCCTTCCCGTGATCAAAGCTCATATGGAATACCCCAAAGAAAGAAATGTACAGTGATCAAGAAATATGCTGCTCATTTCCATTCGGGTAAAATGTAGGGATTCTCCCCATAGTTACCTTGGAGTACTGCTGATATTCCAAACCAGTATAGCTGAATAAGAATGGACCCTCTCTACCAAATGTATCCTCATCCAGACTAAGCATCTAGCATTTCTACTTCCGTTTAGACCACAGTAGTTTCATCCATAAGAAGGGTAAGATGATGGGGCAAGCCTCAGTCTCAGTGGGAGAATCTGTCCTCTCATAAATAGAGAAGGCTTCTTTTGAAATCCTTTCCTCAGCACAGATCAGCACCAATTTTAAGTTCACCATCATAAAGGGCTTAAAGATTTAATTTGAATAACATTAACTACAGGTTTCAGCCATAGTCTTGTAACATTGAAAGACTAAACGTAAGGTTTCCAAGCACAAAGCTAGGGCAGTAATGAGTAAGACATGACCTAGCCTTTTCAGCACGTCACTAGCATCCACGTGCATGAAAATTGACTTAAGAGTATCTGAGCAATCACTTTTCAAGTAAATGTGGTACAAGCCAAGACTTCCCAAACTTACACCCTGAAAATTCTTTCACATGAGGGGAGCTGGGGACAAGAGTACATAACCTGCTCAAGGTCTTACAAGTATTTTCAGGAACCCAAAGATGTCGCCAGATTCCACACAAACTCAGAGATGACTACCAGGCATGGTTAAATAATATTCAAGGTATTTTTTTATTGACCACATGGAAAGACTCACATAATTTCCCCCCCTTAAGTCCTGGGAGCAAGAGGGTGTCACAATTATTTACCTGCAGTTTCCTCCTGAGGCAAAGTGGGGGTTTTCTGTGGCCCCCACAGATTGCTGTTTTTCTCACTGCTATTATCTCTGTTTGTTGCAGACTCTTGGCTCAGCAAAACTGCCAGGATGCTTTGCATGTCTCCCTGAGTTCTTGCTGCTTCTGGAGTGGTGTGCTCCTCAGAGGGACCAGCTAGTGGGGGTGGTTCCTCAGCACCTGTTTCCTCTTCAAGCACTTTCTGAGAATCCTGCAGTTGCTGAGTAGCTTCATTGAGTGCATTGATTGATTGGTTAAGGGCCTCTAGATGTTGCTGCATCTCAAGGTTTGAATGGATGTTCAGTAGCTGGGCCATCTGTGGAACACTTAGGTCTGTCTGGCTCTGCAACAAGTTCAATAAGACAGCAAGCTCACTCTGATTCAACTGCTGTGTGATGTCACCAAGACCTGCTACAAACAAGGCAAGGCACCAGGGAATAGAAAAACAAGAAAAAAAGGCCTTAGAAAAGGTAGAACAGAAAATGTCGACATGTAACTCTATCCCCTGCTTACAGACACATTTGGAGAACTATTTCTCTCCTCCTCTCTTTCAAGAAATAATTTTAAAAATTATTCAATGTAAGACCAATAATCTGGAAGTTGAGTCATGGCAACTGGACTTCTTGTTTTTTTTTATTTGAAACGTCTCACTGCTTATCTTTCAAAGCTACTTGGATAAGCAGCAAAATGTTTCAAATAAAAACGAAAAATACAGTTGCCATGACTCAACTTCCAGACTTTACCTGGATGATTGAGAATCTTCATCATAAGACCAGTAAATGAATTAACAATCTAAGAACATAGGGTGCATACACAGGGTCACAGCATCAACCAGAATTCAAAATACTGGAGGGTGTTGTGGTTAGCTGGCAGCAGGTGCGGACGGCTGAGGAGAGCGAGGACTCAGATGAGGGGCCAGAACCATTAGGGAGTGGACTGCTGCCTTCAGAGATTGTGGGGGCTGGCAGCAGCAATGAGGAGGTTCCCGAGGAGCCTGTGCCAAGTGCGCATGCGCTCAGGGCTGTTCCCAGGAAAGAGCAGCTGCAGGAGCACGGACGACTCGGGAGTAAGGCTGCAAGTTAATGGCCCCTCCTTCAAGAAGATAAAAGCCAGCTTTGAAGTTCCAGTTTTGCGTGGCTTCGACAGCAGCAGGAATTTGCTTGTCTGCAATTCCTGCTGTGCTTGCTGCCAAGGTGCCCCCGATCCAAATGGGTCTGGGGGATATGGCTGCCCTGTAGAGACAGCCGAAGAGAGAGGGGATCCAGACAGGGGTTTGGGGGTGTCGCAGAGCCCCTCCTCAGCTGGAAAAACCCCTTTTTCCCAAGGTGGTGGAGCGGTGGTCAGTGATGGCCGTCACAAAGAAGCCTGCAGCCGGGTAAGATTTGTGCTGGAGGTTGCAGGAGGAAGTGAATATTTGGCTGAGCTGAGACAATAACAACTCTTAATTACCCTGGAAACTGAACTGTTTGAATTGCCTGAGGATACATTGTTTCCCCAAGAAGACTGGAAAGCTGCGGTTAAAGCTGTTAAGGGGAAATTTTTTTTCTCTTAACTCTCCCTCCCCATAGAAATAGCAGACGGAGATCTGGAAAATCTACTTGGGCACGGAAGGTAACTCAATTTGAAATTTAAAGCCAAGGGATAAAGGATTTCTGGACATTGGATTTAAAAAAAACAACAACAACTTAAAATTGATTTGGTTTGCTTTGTGACTTTGAGATCTTTGTGAAATTTTGTTTTTTTTTAAAAAGGGACTAAAGACATTAGGGTTGTGTTAAAAAAGAAAGAAAGAAAAAATGGCATTATCTTTTGAAGGACTACAAATGGAATTTCAAAAACTGAAAAACGAAGATAAGGGCTCGTGTGGATCTATCTTTCGCTTTTTGGAAATGGCGATTTCTACCTACCAAGAAATACTACAGGAAGGCTGGGATGAAGGAGAAGAAGCCATCTTTAATGGACAAACACACTTAGTGGAGGAAGAAAAGCGGAAGGGGGGCAAGGAAAAGATGAACTTAGAACTTAAAAAAGCAACCAAGAAAAAGAAAAAGGAGATGAAAAAGCGATATGATGTCAGAAAGCAACAAAAAAGAGAAATACAACAGAGAGGGAAGATTAAGAGAGTGAAATTGGAGAGATTGGGGGGGGTCAAAAAGTTAGAATGGAGAAGAAAGAAAGTGGGAAAGGAAAGAGAAGTCATAAAGGCTTTAAACAAGATGCAAAAAATGTTTTTTTTTTTTTCAGAGATAAGGGGTGAGATAATCTTTTTTAAAAAACGATTCCGCAAAAGTACATAAAAATGCATTGTAGACATTAGTATTTGAAGTTGAGTTAGAAAATTAGAATATTATATGATTTAAAAATGTATTAAAGCGAAGTCATGATTTAATTATAGAGTTTAATTTCTTAATTTCATAATAGTATTGTTTCAGAATTAATAATAGAATTTAATTTCTTATGAAACATTGCTTTTGCTATATTATAAATTTAATATTTCTTTTTAACTTGTTTTTAGTTTTATTATTACTTATTAAACTCAATATTATTTGTTTGTTTTACTATTTTGAAATGTAATACTTTGAATGTATGGAGCAGAATCAGCACGGAAAATATGTATTATTTTAAGTGTTATTTAGGGGGAAGATAAAAAGTTGTCATACTTCAATCTGGGTTTACAGGAGAAATATTGTATTAGATAGAAAGGATAAGTAGGTGATTGAAAGAAAACAGACCAAAGATGCAGATATAATTATTTAATTGAGATGGAATAAATAAAATAGAATTAAAAGAATGAGTAGGAGAGAGAAAATATATGGAAAATAGAGAATGTTAAATAAGATATGAGATAGTATATTAAGTGAGTATAAATTTTGATTGATGTCTGTATAAAAAGAGTTAACTTGGGGTAAGCCGCCTTCCAAAAAGAAGTTTTATGTATTTATGTTTTGTGTAATGTTTGTTTAAGTCTGACAGGATGTGGAAGAATACTAATATATATTTTTAAGACAGAAGAAATATGACTAAATAGAACGAAAGGGAGTAATAAAGAAAAGTTTTGAAAAGATATGAAGTTGATCAGATAAGATAAATATATATATAGAAGTGTGATAATTTGGAATTATCTTCTTTTTAAATAAGATTTGTTTCTTCTAGAAAAGATATTTTATGTTACTACATCCTATGTTTTGTTTGTGTGTGTTAAAAAAAATTAATCAAGTTTGTTATATATAAAAAAAAAAGAAGATAAAGCCAGCTCTGACTCGGGCGTCCATCTATATAATCCAGAAAGCTCGGATCATGGTGAATGGAGATTTTATAAAACCATGTGAAATCAAGGACGGAACAAGACAGGGGTGTCCTTTATCCTCTTTATTATTTCTTCTAGTGTTAGAACTGTTAAATAGAGATATTAGACAAGATAACAGAGCAAAAGGACTACAAATTAAATGTGCGTAATTACAAATTACGTGCATTTGCCAACGATTTGGTATTGATTGGGTAAGACCCACCAGAGAACACTGAATATATTATAAGGAAGATCAAAATGTTTGGAGAAATGGCGGATTTAAAAATCAATCATTCAAAGATGACAATACTAAGAACATAAATGTGGAAGAGCAGAAGAAATTGGAATTTAAAACTGGTTTTAAAGTTGTGAAAAAGGTACAGTATTTGGGGGTGGCTCTTACTGAGGAAAATTCTAAGCTTTACAAAAATAATCACGGTAAAATATGGAAGGAGATAAAAATGGATTTAAATAGATGGCAAAAATTAGATTTGTCATTAATAGGAAGAATTTCAGTAATTAAATGAATGTACTACCTAGAATGTTATTTCTATTTCAGACTATACCAATACTGAATAGAGATTCCACTTTCAAACAGCGGCAGGAAGATATATGTAAATTTATTTGGCGAAATAAAATGGGCGTTGTCTTACCTGAACGCCATTTCTCCTTGTAGGCAAGACAGGTCAGGAGTGGGTTTCTCTTGTCCTAGCTACTTGGACTGAGTCTGTCTAAAAGGCTGATTAGCCTAGCTCCGCCCACTCTGGGTGGCTCCTCCCAGCTTTCGGCGAAGCCATCATGACAGACAGGACTGCCTCTGAAAAAAACAAAGAGAGACCGTTATCGGTTCCCCCCTTCCATCGGCCCACAGTAAGGACCAGTTCCATTAGGGTGTTAGGGTGGGGCTGACCTGTCTCGCCTCAGGTAAGACAATGCCCATGCTCCCTTGTAAGGCTGCGACAGGTCAGGAAAAAGCTGGATTGTCCTCATGGGGGGTTAAGACTGGTCCTGGTCCCCATGCTCCGTGACAACTCTCTGCAGCACCCTTCTGCCAAACGCAGCATCCGCTGAAGCAAAGGCGTCCAGACAGTAGTGGCGAATGAAAGGAGATGGGGATGTCCATGTAGCTGCCTTGCAGACCTCTTCAATTGACGCCTGTGTTGCCCAGGCCACAGTTATCACCACACTGCAAGTGGAATGAGCCGTAATACCTCTGGGTACCGGGAGGGAATGACTCGAGTACGCTCTGGATATACAAGACTTAATCCACCTGCTGACTGTGGACTTTTCCCCCCAGCGTAGCAGGTTGGAAGGAACAAAAAGGGGATTCCGTTCTGTGGAACTCGGATGTTCTTTTGATATAGATTTTCAGTGCCCTACGCACAACTTGGGTGTGCCAAGCCTTTTCCAAGTCATGTACTGGTTTGGGGCAGAAATCTGGAAGAACCAGTTCTTGAGATCTGTGGAACAAGGTGTTGACTTTGGGGATAAAAGCTGGATCCAACCTCAAAACTACCCGGTGAGGGTGAAAAATACAGAGGTCTGGGCAAACTGAGAGCACGAACAACTCAGATACTCTTCTGGCTGAAGTGATAGCCACCAAGAAGGCTACCTTCAGAGTAAGAAGATGCAGACTAGCCAATCTTAGAGGTTCAAATGGAGCCTTAGTCAGGGACTGCAACACCTTAGACAGATCCCAGGTAGGATACCTGTGTACTACAGGAGGGCGAAGATTGGCCGCCCCTCTGAGGAACCTACAGACTGTATGATGATGTGCTAAGGACTCCAATTTTCCACAAGTCAACACCAAAGAAATAGCCGTCACCTGATGACAAAGGGTGTTGGGAGAAAGGCCCCTATCCAGACCAGCCTGTAAAAACTCCAATATCTTTGTTACAGAGGCCTCTAAAGGCTGGATGTTTGATTTGGAGCACCAATGAGAAAAGGCTTGCCAGGTAGCATCATAGATGTGGACAGTGGAAGGTCTCCTGGAGGCCTGAATGGTTTGGATCACTTTATTAGAGAGATGGGCACGTTTTAACACGCTCCACTCAATCGCCAAACTGTCAGTTGTAGCCACTGGGGCTCTGGATGGATCAAGGACCCCTGGAGGAGAGAGATATCTTTTTTAGGAATCCGCCAAGGATGAACTACTGAGTCTGCAAACTAAGAGCGTTGAGGCCAATAAGGGGCCACTGAAATAATTTAAGCTCTTTCAGCCAAAAATTTTTGTTCCACAACCGACAGCAAAGGCAATGGAGGGAAGGCATATAATAAACCTGGAGGCCACCTACTACAGAGTGCGTCGGTCCCTTCAGCCCCCGGGGAGGCAAATCTAGAAAAGAATCAAGGTAACTGAGTATTGAGAGGGGTGGCAAACAAATCCACCACCGGAAGTCAAAATCTTTGAGTAATTTGTAGGAACAGGGAAAGGTGCAGCCTCCATTCCGTGTGGTCAATAGTAGCTCTGCTGAGCCAGTCAGCCTGCACATTATCCGAGCCAGAAATATGCTCCGCCCGAATGGACAGGAGGAACTGCTCTGCCCATCTACCCAAAGCCTCTGCTTCTGACATAAGGGATTTGAACCTGGTGCTCCCCTGTCTGTTAACATGGGATTTGGTGGCTACATTGTCAAGATGAGGACATGTGAGCCAGAGACGTGGTGACTAAATGTTCTGAGGGCTAATCAGACAGCCCTAAGCTCCAACCAATTGATATTGTGTGCTTTCTCCTCAGTTGACCAGATGCCCTGAGCCATGTGAGAACCCAGATGAGCTCCCCAACCGGATAAGGAGGCATCAGTGGTGTGGATGAGTCTGTCCTCCACCTTGAAGGACTGACCCTTAGAAATGGCTCAGGAGAGCTACCATAGAAAAGAGTGCAACACCTGCTTAGGCACCTTAACCCTCATTAAGGAGTGACTCTTACCGGTCTTCTGATGAGGCAAGAGGAATCACTGGAGGGCTCTGGCATGGAGCCTGGCCCAGGGAACAATACCAATACATGAAATCATCTTACCTAAAAGTTGGGAGAGATGAGCTAAAGGCGTGGAGCTCTCTCTCATTATGCGCTTAACAAGCAACTGCAAGCTGTCTTGCCTTTCCTGTGAAAGGAAAACCAGACAACCCCAGGTGTCAATAGTGACTCCCAAATGAAGCAGACGAGTGGAAGGATTAAACTGGCTCTCTTTAATATTAATAGAAAAACCAAGATCCTGCAATACCGAGATGGTGGTCTGCAGGTCCCTCTGAGCCAGTGGTGGGATTCAATTTTTTTTACTACTGGTTCTGTGGGTGTGGCAGGGGACGGATATTGCAAAATCTCCATTTCCATCCCCACTCTAGGGGAAGGTTACTGCAAAATCCCTATTCCCTCCCCACCCCACCAACCTGCTTTCCAGCTCCGTTCTCCTGTGCAGGGCAACAAAAGAAGACCCAGCCAATCAGCTGGGACTCGGGAGGCAGAGAATAGATGGGGGCATGCCCAGTCAGAGGTGGTATTTGACGGTTCTTGGAACTACTCAAAATTTCCACTACCGGTTCTCCAGAACTGGTCAGAACCTGCTGAATACCACCTCTGCTCTGAGCCCTTTGAAAAGAAGAATATAGTATCAAATTATTGTCTAAATAAAATTGCAGATGCACCAGGAAGGGACGTAGGTACGCTTCTAGGGTAGCCAAAACTTTGGTGAACACTCTAGGGGCGGAAGACAACCCAAAGGGAAGGGCCCTGTATTGGAATGCCGCCCCTGATAACAAAACCTAAAGAAACTTCTATGTGAATGACAGATTGGAATGTGTAAATAAGCTTCCGTCAGATCTATGGAAGTGAGGAAGTCCCCCTGCCTAATGCTCTCCAGAATAATCTGGAGGGAACACATTTTGAAATGCCTGTAAACTATAAATTTATTGAGCCTTTTCAGGTCAAGAATTGCCCTCCACACACACACCACACCCCGAGGCCTTGGAGATGACAAAGAGTCTGGAATAAAACTCCCTCCCCTGCTGGTCCTCTGGGACCTTTGGATGGCTCTGAGCTCCAGCAAATGCTGGATAGCCGATTCCATGAGCCCCCTTCTCACCTTATCCCTAGAAATAGGACAGAAGATGAAAAACCTCAGAGGAATGGAGTAGAACCTTAGTGAAAGACCCAATCTTTCTGTATTTAACACCCAGCCGTGTGATGTAATCTCTCCCCATATGTAGGCAAACCTAGGTAACCATCTCCCAATGGGGAAAATCTGAGAAAATTTAGCATTGGTGACAGAATGGGCGACTTCCTCCTCCTTGAAAGGGCTGCTTGCCCGAAAACTGCTGTCTGCCCTTGCCTGGACGATCTGGAGGAGGCTCAGGACGTTGATAGGGGGCCTTGGCCGAATGATGGAAACTGGATCCAGATTCCGCCCAGAAAGACGGGCGCCTGAAGTAAGGGGCAGGACGATTCTCTGCCCTCTTGCAAAGCGATGGAAGCACCTTCCTCTTATCCTTGGTTTTGACCAGGAACGGTTCTAAGTCTTCCCCAAAAAGCTTGTCCCCTCGCACAGGGGTAGATGCTAGCTTCCACTTCCTCCTTCCATCAGCCTGCCAATTACACAACCAACACATGTGTCTGGCTGCCACAGAAGAAGCGAGAGCTTTTGTGGCAAATCTGGCCCCGTGAAGAGTGGCATCCACTGTGAATTCAGCTGCAGCTACAATCTTGAGATCCTGATGTCTGCTGCAGGAATTCTCTCTTGTAACTGTCTCAACCATTTTAGTGACGTTCTGGTGAAGAGCAAGGCTGCTGTAGATGCCTTGACCGCCCAGGCCACCACCCGGTGTGATCTCTGGACAGACTGTTCGATCCGCTTGTCCTCGACCTTGAGGACATCTTCTGGATCAGAAGGAGCCGAAGAGGTGGAGGTCAACACTGCTACAGGTGCATTCACCATGGGCACTTGAAGGCTCTTGGTGAGTTCTGGACCTATATTGAAAAAACTGCGGTCTGAAGACAAGGAGGTTGGGTCCTGTAGCAGGAGACTCCAGCTGCCTCCGAACAACCTTCAGAAAAAGCCTGGGAGATGTGACCGCCTCCTTTCTCACCATAGGTTTGTTGAAGAGAACATCTGACTCCGGGGGAGGTGGGCCACAGCATCCTCATCATCAGCATCCTTCAGATTGACCGTGTTTCTGGTTTTGAATAGCAAAGGCATGAACAAGATCTGCTTGCAACCGCCTGTGAATACTGGGATCTCAGGGGTAAGGCCCTCATCCTCAGACATGTCGGACTCCCTCTTGTCAGGCTCGCCAATCAAGGAATGCTCAGCAGCCACAGATGGAGCATAGGCCGACGCAGAAGGAGTTTCTAAAAGTAGAGCCTCTTCATCCCAGGAAAGTCTCACTGAAACCTCAGATGCCACTGAAGAATGCCGGGCAAACCTTTGGATACCTTTAGAGATACCTTGTCTGATAGCCCTATCAAACAAGAGCTGTAGGTAAACTGGGACATCTGGTTCAGAAGGCTCAGCAGGTCTAAGACCAGCAGCAGTGGGAGTAAACGTGGCCTCTACTCCAGGCCTACTGCACTCTCGCTCCTGCCAAGGTACAGCTCTGAATCCCCCTTGAGGATCACCATAATGACTTCCCTCAGCCGAGGGTAGAAGAGAGACCTCCCTTCCAGCTGCATCAGGGGACCAAGTTTGGGCTATGGTCCTGGAGGAAGGTCCAGGTTCCTGATCCTGAATGTCAACCTCATTGTGATGTGAAGCAGGAGAAGTTTCTTTTTCTGGAGATCTTGTCCTAGATGCCCTTTGCACCTTGGCAATATGCTTCTCTATGGCCTTTTGGTGCCTGGAAGCATCCTTCTCTGCCCTAGAGACCTTCTTAGCTGGCTGCTTTCCCTATTTGCTACTTGAACCAGATGGAGCTGCCCTGTGGGATCTTGCTGCTCTAAAGGCCCTGCTGCCTCTAGGGGCATCCGCCATCCTGCCTGCAGAAGGCCTTCTGGACTAACAGACCAATGCAAGGAGAACACACAAAGGGTTTTTCATTTATAAAAACCAGGGGATATCTTCTTTTTTTATCCCCAACCTCCAAGAACCACTCTTCTTCAGCCCTATGCAACTTCAATAGGAGGGTTTAACACCTCCTAATGGGACTCATACCTATTGGGGCCTAATAGGGCTATTAAATATAGACCAGGCCTGGCCTGAAGCCTGGGGGCCCTGATCTACTTTGGAGTTAGGGACAGGTCCCCCACCGGAATAAAATAAATAAAATAGCGCCTACCCTTTGTTGTCTTCAGGCCCAGCAACAAAAAGATGCTGATGGCCTAGTGCTGGCCAGACGCTGGAGTGGTGGTGGAGCAGGCCTAGCCTCTTCAAAATGGCTGCTTCAGCTCTAGCAGACTTTCAAAATGGCCACTGCCGGCCACGAGGTGAATAAAAATGGCCGCCTGTGGCCACGAGGATTCGTGCTTCACCGAGGAACCCTAATGGAGGTTCCCCGGCCTTTGGCTGCTCCCTGGAGCGCAGGGACAGCTGCTGGGCTGGCCGCTCGAATTGCAGCTCTCCTCTTCACAGCGGAGGCTTGGAATTAGCCTCGCATCTCAGGATAGTGCGGGCTGATGCTGCCCACATCTCAAAATGGCCGCTTGGCTCCTGCGGCTTCCTCTTCGCTGTGGAGGCCCAAAAACGGCCCTGTGACCCTTGCCGGCTGCTCCGGAGTGCCGGAGCAGCTCTCAGCTGTTGTGCAACTCCAAGAAACAGCTGAGAGTCGGAGCCACATTGTTTTGAAGTTCGAGGCTTTTTTTGCCAATTTTTTTCTTTTTTCTGTTTTCTCAATGAAAGGCTGCCTTTGGAATTAAAAGCAGGAGAGGCAATGACTTGCATCTGTCCTGGCTGAGGACTGAGTCGAAAGCTGAGAGGAGCCACCCAGAGTGGGCGGAGCTAGGCTAATCAGTCCAAGCAGCTAGGACAAGAGCAACCCACTCCTGATCTGTCGCAGCCTTACAAGGGAGAAAACCAAGAATTAAATATAAGCTGCTACAAGATTCTAAAGAGAGAAGAAGTCTGGGTTTGTCAGATTTTAGATTGTATTATGATGCTTGTTGTCTGGTATGGTTAAAAGATTGGATAACTTTAAAAAATCAAGGCTGTTAGACCTTGAAGGTTTTGATTTGAGATTTGGGTGGCATGCCTAGCTGTGGTATGACAAACTAAAAGTTAACCCTGATTTTAAGATTCATGCTATTAGGCAATCAATTGCAAAGTGCCACTTTGCCTGTCACCTCATGAAGCACTACATAGAACAGAGATGATCGCGGAATGTAAATGGATGACATATCAAGACTTACTGATATATTTGGAAAACAGGGATTTAAGACAAGAGAACAATTAATAACTGAAGGATTTGCTTGTGATTGGTTTAAATATAGAAATTTTGAGATTTAAACTTGATTTTAAAAAAATTTGCTTTCACAGGAACTAAATCTGAACTGAATGTTAACTTATGTTCTGGAGATGACCACTTCGTTGCTAAAGTATACACAATGTTACTCAAGATGAACCTGCAAGTAACATTTTGTATACGTGTATACTTTAGCAAAGAAGTGGTCATCTCCAGAACATAAATTAACATTCAGTTCAGATTTAGTTCCTGGAAAAAGCAAAACTTTTTTTAAAAAATCAAGAATGAATCTGGAAGTAAACAAAAAAAGGAATTAATAAAGAGATTGTATGTTCAGATTACTAAGATTGAGTTGCTCACAGAATCACAGATTCACTTAGACAGATCTGTGTTTCTGCCATCGGCTAAGTGAGTCTGTCACATAAAATTTGCTTGCAAGCAAACTCACAAAATTAACTCACAACACACCATGTATGTAAATATTGAATTTTTTATTAAAAAAGAGCAACTTTTACCCAAAATCAGGTAGAGCAGGCAGGCAGATTGATTTGCTCACAGAATCACTGAGAGAGATCTGTGTTTCTGCCATTGGCTATCTGAGTCTGTAACAGAATAATACAACCTTCAGTCCTAAGGGAGGTTTGGCTGTGCTTAAAAGCAGAGCCGAAGATCTAAAGATTAGCTAGAAAGCAAGAAATCCAACGATTTCATGCTTTCTAGCTAATCTAAATCTCCCAGCACAGCAGAACAGCTGATGGTCAGCAAAAGGAAAAATAGCAACTTAGCAGGCAAGTTTGCCAGATAAGGAGTGAGTGGGCAGGGTGGGTTCCCGCGGGCCATGTGGGCAGCGCAGCCTTGTGTTCCTGCGCAGCCTGGATTAATTGCTTTGGGGGGTGCTCTGGGGGTGACATTTCTCTGCGGACTACCAAATTTTCTCACGGACCACCAGTGGGCTGTGGCCCAATGGTTGGCGACCTGTTATAGATGGCATTTTGCACCAGCAAGGCTGGCAAAGATGTTTAACGATAAATCAGCAAAATGTTGGAAATGCTGCCAAACACCTGGCACATACTATCATATGTGGTGGACATGTGATGAAGCTAAAAAATATTGGACAAAATATGTTCATGGCTGGAAAAGATGATACAACAGTGTATTGATTTAAAACCAGAAATATTCCTGTTGGGGATCTTACCTGAAACTTACAGTAAGGAAACGTATATTTGATTATTCATGTGGTAACTGCAGCGAGAATTGTTTTTGTGCAAAATTGGAAAAGGGAACAGACTCCTACTGAAGAAAATGTGATTAGGAAAATACTAGAATGTGCAGAAATTAATAGATTAACAATTGTAATTAAAGAAGGATAGCAAACTGAATACTATAAGGTATGGAAATTATTTTATCAATGGTTAGAGAAAAACTATGAAAGCTAGATATAATTAATGGATTAGTTAAGAATGTTGAAGGATAATAGATATTTTTAAATAGAAATAAACAAGGCAAGAAGAAAGATAAAGAGATAGTGATATTAAGTACAATAAGTATAATAAGATTAGAGAATAACACTATGTAATGAATATGACCCTGAACACTAACTGTATTGCACAAGGTATTTATATCCAGATGACACATCATCAAATGGAAGAAGATATGCTTGTAATAAAAAAAAATATATATTTATAAAAAAAGATGAATCTGGAAGATAAATACAATAAAGATTGCATGGAAAAATGGGCAAAAAAATGTGGGTAAAGCATAACCCTAGATAAATGGGAGAATGTATGGGCGAATGGACTAAAATTTACATTATAGCTTGAAAGAAAATTTGTATAAAATGATATTTTGTTGGTATTTGACCCCAGATAGACGAGTGAAAATGTATAAAGAGACTTATAATAAGTGCTGGAAATGTAGTCCAAATCCAGGTTCATTTTATCATATGTGGTGGTATTGCAAATATGTGAAAACATACTGGACAAACATAACAATGACAATGCAGAACATATTTTAAATACAAATATTAATGAAACCTGAAGCTTTTCTTTTAGGTATGATGGACAAGCCAATTGAAAAACAATTTGGGGGTGCTGTTCCTTCATGTGGTGACGGCTGCGAGGATTGTACTTGTCAAACACTGAAAAGAAAAAAGGATGCTGACTGTTGGAAGAATGGATTTTGAAACTGAATTAACACAATACCAAAATTAGCAAAATTAACTGCTTTGATAAGAAATAATAGACTTGACAGCTTTAGGACTGGAAACTGTGGACTTTCTACGCCCTAAATATTATAACAGATGGTTTTAGCTTAATCTGTTGACTTGTTTTTCTTCTTTCTTTGTGCCTGCCATCTTCGGCTTAGCACCTCGCTGGCATCCTGCCATCAAAGGCCAGGGGGGAGGGGGCATGGGGGGGATGAGCAAATGGGCAATATACCTGTGTCAGTATGTGACGGGAAATAGGGAGGGGGAAATGACAGCTTGATGAAAAACAGAGAAGCTCAGAACCACTTTGTTCCAGCATTCAGGGCCATGCACCCTGAGAAGGAATGTGGATTATCCCAAACATCTCAGCGTTCTCAAAACACCAAGGTGAATCTTCATTGGCTGAAGATGAACTGGTGATGGGGGGAGGGCTGAGATGAGGGGAAACCTTCCGTATCTTTTTAGCACGGGAAATTTAGTTCTAGCCTGAGCTTACTGCAGCCAGCATCTTTCAGTAAAAGAACCTATCACTTCAAACAAATGGAGTTGAGGGTCTTTCTTTCCTGAGGGATTGAACTGGGGCAGGTCTGACATTAGGCTAGAACTGCAATTGTGGTCAACCCAGAGAGGAAGTCGCCTTTACCGTGGGGACTGTGCAAACAATGTTGGTTCAAGGGAGCGATCAGGAGTAGATTGAAGCCTGGGGGGAAGCACCTTCAACCCCCCCCCCCGGGCTAGATTTCTCTGAATGGCTGGGAGAGGCGGAAAGCTGTGGTGACCCATCAAGGCCCCAATGGTCCCTCAGGTTTGGGAAGCAGGAAGAGTGCGAAGAAAAATCCATGGGAGTAACTTTCACCTGTGGGAGCAATGATAGCTGTTGCTGGCATCAGGCCCTGCAGCCCAACCTGCACCGCCCGTGGGAGCAGCACTGGTAAGAGAGGTTGCAAGACACCAGCCCTTGGCATGAAATTTAATGGAGACCCCAAGCAGTTGGGATTCTTCCTGGGGTAAGTTTGAACCGACATGCAAGATAGCCACCAAAGGGGGCAAGGCGTGATCCATAACTATGGAATTGGAGGGGACTGCGGCAGAGTGTATGGTCATCCTCCACAACGATGATGCCCCACAGCTAAGAAACTTCAACCGTTTTGTGGTAGCACTTCAGAAGTGTTTTGAAGATGCCCTAGCCGACCGCAAAGCAAGGGGCCACATAAAAACCATGAGCCATGGCTGGAGAAGAGTGGCCAAATACACCCAGGAGTTTCACAACCTGGCCTGCCGACTGACCGACTGGCTGCAGGACATCCTGACTGTGTGTTTCCAGGACGGGCTGAGTGCCAAAGTCTAGAACACCTGCACTTCCTGGTACATTCTGGTGGAGGAAGTGGAAATTGACCTGGCTCAGTCCAAATATTTCCCAAGCTGTGGGTGGCAAAGATCCCTCCCTGAAAAGAAAGTGGTTCCAAAGCCACTGCCACGTGACCAGAGCCCACACCGATGATCCACTGGCTGCTTCAAGTGTAAGAAGGAGGGGCACCAAGCTGCCGACTACCAAGCCATGCACTTGGCCCAGAAGGCACCTTCGGGATCTGACATTAAACAGTGAAGCTGCCACAGAGAATCTGCAAGACAGCCCTGAAGGGAATGGAGGTTGTAGAGTTAACCCATCCCCCAAAGATGGTGAGAGAACTCTGACTGGCCCTGCGGATAGCTCGGTGGAGAGTGACACTGACTATGACCCCTTGGTAAGTCACGGTCATCCTGTAAGTAAGTCATGATCAATCCAGTGATCATCACCATAGAGCTGTTGGTTCAATTCTCAGGTTCCAAGGGGACCCTAGTACCCCTCCTGGACTCAGGTTGCACCAGGTGTCTGGTCAACCCTGCCCTGGTTGAGAATCTGGGCATGAAACTCAAGCAGCTTAAAGTGCCTGTGGCTTCTTGCCAACTGGACAGCTCAATGTCAGGGGGAATCCCGGCGACATTCATTACCGAGCCAATAGAGATGAAGATGAGGGTACACACAGAGACTTTGAGAGATTTATTGTGGCCCCTTGTATGTAGAGATCCCTTGTACTAGGACTGGCTTGGCTGTTGAAGTGGAACCCCTACGTGAACTGGAGGAGGGGTCTATTAAAGATCCAGCAAGCTGGCCACAAAGGGGGACAAGAGAAACCTGGCCCTAAGCTATCACGGGTGATGCTAAGAAGGGAAGTGGGAGCAGCAACAAAGAAACACCCCCAAGGCGATCGTTGGATTCCCAGAGAATATTGGGGACTATGGGATGTTTTCATTGAGAAAGGATTAGACACGCTCCCACCCAACGGCCCACTAACTGCTCCACAGAGATCTTGCTGGGGGCTAAATTGCTCAAGCTTAAACTACTTGATGACTCCTAGGGAATTAGAGGAATTATGAACCTTCATATACAAAAACCTGAAGCGTGGCTTCATCCAGCCTGCCAGACTGAGGGTGGTTGCTCCGGTACTATTCAGGGAAAAGAAGGATGGGTCCCTTCATCTATGTTGACTATTGCGGGTTAAATGCTGTTTGCATTGAAAATGTTTACCCACTACCCCTAATGTAGGACGTTAGCCCATTTGGCAATGGGGAAATTCTTTACCAAACTGGACTTGTGAGAAACATACAGTATTACTGGGTTAGGTTCAAAGAGGGCGGCAAGTGAAAGACAGTTTTTAATTGCTCCTTGGGATGTTTCCAGTTCTGGGTCCTCCCTTTCGCACTACAAGGGATCCCTGCTGTGTTCATGCAGCTGATAAAGGGCTGTACGAACACCTATACAAGGGAGTGCTAGTTTACCTGATTGACATTGTAATCTATACTGAGACTATGGCAGAAATTCCACCGGAGTAAAATTAACTAGCTAGGCTACTGCATTTCTCGTCAGGGGATAGAGATGGACCATGGGAAGGTATGGCTGGCACTGGACAGGGCTCCTCCCTGTACTAAGAAGCGACTACAAAGCTTCCTGGGGTTCGGGAACTTTTACTGCCAATTCATCCCGTCATTTGTCCAAATAGCCCTCCCGATCACCAATCTGCTAAAGACAAAAGGGGAGGGGAAACCCAAGCCTAGCCAGCTGCTGAAATGAACAATGGAAAGCGGCATTCAAAAAACTCAAGCACTTGTTCACTGCAGAACCGGTGCTTAAACACCCAGACCCCAATCCCCCCCTTTGTCATCCAGGAAGATGCTAGTGATGTGGCAGAGGGGGCAGTACTCTTTCAGAAGAATGAGCAAGGGGCTCTACAGCCGTGTGTGTATACTTCCAAAAAACTCACCGAAGCTGAGTACAGGTGGGTGGACTGGGAAAAGGAGGCATGTGTGGTGCACTGGGCACTCCTAACTTGGGAGACATTTCTTAGAAGGGAGCAAAACACTTTTTGAGGAGTGGTCTGACCATAAAAATGTAGAGGCTCTACCCTCCCCCCTCCCCTGCAATTTGCGACAGGTCCGCTGGGCTCAGCAGCAGAATGGGTGACCCAACTACATGACGAGGATGCGCCAGAATTGGGAAACATTGGTTTTTTTCCTACAGGAGCTGAGAGCCAGGTTCGAGGATGAATCCCAAGCCCAGGAAGCTGAGGAGGAAATCAAAGGAATCAAGCAAAGGGGCCGCCCAGCCAAAGAGTATGTCTGAGAGTTTAGGAGAGTGGCTGGCAAGCTACAGCACTGGCCCAAGCAATTCCTGGTCTACTTCTTCAAGGAAGGCTTGGACAAGGAGCTGCTCCACACTTGGGTCTGCCGAGGAGCCCCCACCAAATCCACAAGTGGTACCAGGTGGCAGTGGCCATGGACCTTGAGCTCCACTGGCACAAGGAGGATCAGCCAAAAAGAAATGCAAAAGCCAACCTGAATGGCAACAACTTGGTCGGCAATCTATCCCCCGCCAAGTGAAAGAGCAGATGAGGGGAGCCTCAATGATTAAATGCTTCCGATGCGGACAGCAAGGCCACCGAGTGGTTGAGTGGCTGGCCCCAGCCACCATCCTGCAAAGACCTCTGAGTCAGCTAAACAAACAAACAAACAAAAAAGCCGCAAAAAGCTACGGAGAGGGGAAAATTCTCCCACCAAGCTGTCGAGGTCCCCCTTCCTCTCCCTGGGGAAGAGGTAACTCCGGCCCCTGAAGCCCAGCTGCCAACAGCCTACGACAGCGACAACGACCTGATGGTAAGTGAAACCATCCGTCCATTCGCCATTCAGTCGAGGCTTGCGGTACCCAAGTGTTCTGACCTAGCCTTCACAAAATCTTGAAACACTCCTTGTCCAAACAAAACCCCTTTTTATTTGGCTAATGTGAATTCCTATCATTCACATCAAGCAAAGTCCCAGCATACAGTCTTTCAAGGGCAACCACAGACCTTATCAAGCTCGGAGAGTTGCCAGGCTGATAGCTTCCAAGCCCAATGTTGTACAAGAAATACTTGGCAAGGAGTCTCTGTGGGCCATGAACAAATCTTCACACTAATTAAACCAACTAATTGTCTCCTGCAAAACCCCACTCCCCTTTCGCTATTTATTCCCTATGGGAGGGGCCATTCTCCATCCACCTGTGCCTTTACTTCCGAGTCGACCCTTGTTCCTTGTTCCTTAACTGTTCCCTTCTCCTGGCAGCTCTGTGCATGCGCACATCGGGAACAGGCTCCAGCTGTTCTGCCCCACTGATCTCCAACTCCGAGGGCAGCTGATAACTGTTGGATGGCCCTGGCCCCATCTCTACCTCTGACGCAGAGCACCCACCAGAGCCTTTCCCAGACTCCAGGACTGGCCCATGTTCCTCCCCAACCTCCTCAGTGTCCGAATCTGCCACCAGCTCTGCTGGCTGCTGGCAGACCACAACACCAAGACAGGGGCCCAGGGGGAAGTAGAAGCAATCATAGACATGGGCTGTACCCACTGTCTGATCAGTCTGCCCACAGTCCTGAAGTTGGGAATCAAGATGAGGCTCCTAGCCAACCCCATACGCTTCGAGCAAGTCGACGGGTCGCTGATAGGAGGAGCCCCTGCCACACTCCTCACTGAATCTGTAAGATTAGAGGTGGACAGGCACTGGGAGCTGATCCAGTCCATAGTGGCGCCAAAAATGACACAAGCAGTGATTTTGGGCCTGGCATGGCTGGACAAGCAGGGCCCCACCATCTTGTGGGAAGGTGACTACAGGAAACTGAAGCTGGGAGTGGGCCCTCTCCCCCCTCCCGACACTGCTGGGAAAGAAACTGTCCAGTGACTAAACGGCACTAAGCGAAGTGAAAGAGCTGCTGCCGCCTCAAAGCCACCCCTGGGCACACCCCAAATCCCCAGGGAATACCGGGACTTAGCCGAGGTGTTCAGTGAAGAGGATTGCAATGTGCTATCCCCCCACCACCCCACAGACTGTGCCATAGAAATTGTACCGGGGCAAAACTACCCAAGCCAAAAATGTATTCCATCGCCCCCAATGAGATGAGAGAACATCAACACCAACCTGGCCCGGGGATTCATACAGCCGGCTAAATCCAGGGTGGCTGCCCCCATCCTCTTTAAAGAGAAAAGACGGGTCAATGAGGCTCTGCGTCGATTTTAGGGGAATTAATGCTGTATGTGTGGAGAACACGTACCCACTCCCCCTCATGAAAGACATGCTGGCACATCTAGCCAAGGGAAACTAGTCCTACGAGAGGCATACTACTGGGTGCAAATCAAAGGAGGAGACAAGTGCCTTCAATTGCCCCTTAGGAAATTTCCAATTCAAAGTAATGCCCTTTGGCTTGCAAGGAGCCCCCAGTGTCGTTATGCAACTGATAGAGGTGTTATATGAGCACCTGTATAAAGGAGTCCTCCTGTACCTAGATGACATTCACATTTTCATTGAGACCCTAGAGGACCATGTTAAATTGGTGCGTCAAGTATTGGAAAAACTCCTTGTGGCTAAACTATATGTGAAGTTGTCAAAATATGAATTCCACAAGACTAGCCTGGACTACCTGGGCTACCGAGTGTCAAGCGAGGGTGTGGAAACGGACCCGGCTAAAGTTAAAGTGGTCTTAGACTGGCAACCCCTTCGCACATGAAAATGGGCGTTGGTTCTTACCTGATACGCCTCTTCTCGTGGAACTGCGTAGAGCATCCAGAGAGTGGGAGGTGCTCCAGTCTTCACTTCTCACAGGCTGAGCTGAAATTGAGGAACGCCCTCCTCCTCCATGTGACTCCTCCATGCGTTCCCCCCAGTTTTATCGAAGACGAGAGGACAAAAACAACCCTCTACTCTTAAGTATTAAACAACATGAACTACAACATTAGAAATCATTGGCCGAAACAGGTTTTCCCCCTTTACAGACGGACCAACAGGGTGGGGCTGGATGCTCTACGCAGTTCCACGAGAAGAGGCGTATCAGGTAAGAACCAACGCCCATTCTCCGTAGAACTGCTGCGAGCATCCAGAGAGTGGGACATACCAAAGCAAGTGTGTCCTACGGGTGGGAGTCCATCTGGATTGGAACTTCCCCAGGATCTCTCACCACTTACTGCAAAACTCGCCTGCCAAAAGATGCTTCAGCTGAGGCGTAAACATCAATCTTATAATGTCTTATAAAGGGAGATGGGGAAGTCCAGATGGCCGCCCGGCAAATATCAAGAATAGACGCCTGAGTAGCCCAGGCTGCCGAGGTAGCTGTACTTCTGGTGGAGTGAGCGGTAACCCCACTGGGAACTGGAATAGCTTGAACTAAATAGGCCTTGGATATGGTAGCCCTAATCCATCTGCCTACCGTGGACGGAGAAACTTTACTTTGGCTGAAATGACAAAAATAGAGACTCTGCCTTCCTGATAGACTGCGTACGAGAAATGTAAATACGCAAAGCCCTTTGAACATCAAGGGTGTGCCACTGCCTCTCTTGCTCGCGCAGAGGCTTCGGACAAAAATTAGGCAGGACCAACTCCTGTGCCCTGTGGAACGGTGAATTAATCTTTGGCATAAATGCTGGGTCTGGTCTCAGAACCACCCGATCTGAATGAAAAATGCACAGATCTTTTCTCATGGATAGAGCTGCAATTTCAGATATCCTTCAAGCCGAAGTAATAGCCAACAGAAAAACTGTTTTAAATGTAAGAAATTGAAGTGACGCCTCCCTGAGAGGCTCAAAAAGAGATCTAGTCAAGGCCAGGAGAACTTTATTAAGGTCCCATGTCGGGTACCTGTGCACTACTGACGGACGCAAATTAGAAGCCCCTTTAAGAAAAGCCTTGATTTGAGGATGGTGGGAAAGGGGACCGAAAGGACCGCCAGCAACCACTGTTGAGAGCGCCGCTACCTGCCTCCTTAAGGTGTTAGGTGATAAACCTCCATCTAGGCCATCTTGTAAAAAGGCCAGGATCTGTGCAACTGAAGGAGAGCGTGGGTCGATGAATGATTTGTGGCACCAGTTACAGAAACTTTTCCAGGTAGCCTCATAAATGCGAGTAGTAGAAGGCCTTCTAACCGCCAAAATGGTGTTAATGACCTGGGCTGATAAGCCTTCCTCAATCATCCTTTCCTGCTCAACCTCCAAACAGCCAACTGTAGCCACTGTGGCTCTGGATGGAGCAGCGGGCCTTGCGACAGTGAAATTTGATCCAACGGAATCCTCCATGGTGGAGATACTGACAGATTGCGGAGGTCCGCAAACCACGGCCTCCTGGACCAATAAGGTGCCACCATGAGGATCTCTGCTTTCTCGGCTATCAATTTTCGAATCACCCTGGGGATCAATGGAAATGGAGGAAAGGCGCACAGTAGCCCGGGAGGCCACGGGCAACGCAAGGCATCGTGATTCTCTGCTCTGCTGGAGGGATAATGGGAGAAGAACCGCGGTGTTTGCGCGTTGAGCGGAGACGCAAAAAGGTCTACTAGGGGCTGACCGAACTTGGCTGCGGCTTCTCCGAACAGATGTGGGTGCAGGCGCCACTCTGCCTGATCCAGTGTTGCCCTGCTGAGCCAGTCCGCCTGGACGTTGGAGGTCCCGGAGATGTGCTCCGCTCTGATGGATAAGAGGTGCGCTTCTGCCCATCGACACAGTCGCTCGGCCTCTCTCATGAGAAGGAGGGAATGGGTGCCCCCTTGCTGATTGATGTGGGACTTGGTTGTAGTATTGTCCGTTAGGACCAGGACATGGCGCCCCCTTACCCGATGAAGGAATGTTTGCAGAGCCAGGTACACTGCACGAAGCTCCAACCAGTTGATGCTCCGACTTTGCTCCGCATGAGTCCAAACTCCCTGTGCTGAGAGAGATTGCAGATGGGCCCCCCATCCGGAAAGACCTGGGTCTGTCGTGAGAACAACCCTTCGAGGTTCCTGGAATAACTGACCTCTGTTGACAGATGGTCACATCCACCACAGGAGGGAGGCGAGAACTCTCGGCGGGACCCCCACCATAAACCTTGACGTGCTCCTTCCTGAACGCTGATACGGCAGGAGGAACCATTGCAAAGATCTGGAATGCAAGGAGCCCATGGAATAATGGAAATACAGGAAACTAGCTTCCCTAGCAGTTTGGATAAATTGAGCAACGATGCTTTCCCGGTCCGCCGGATATCCTTGATAGTGGTGCGGATACTAATAAGTCTCTCCTGAGAGAGAAAGACCCTTCCTTCAACAGAGTCAATCACAGCCCCTAGATGGGATATACTAGTGGAGGGGGTAAGCTGACTCTTCTCCCAGTTCACTAAGAATCCGTGGGACTGAAGTACCGAGAGGGTAGCGCTAGTATCGCTCTCGACTTGATGTCGGGAAGGGGATACAACTAGGATATCGTCAAGGTAACAGTGGATCCGGATGGGAATTTGTCTAAGGTGAGCTGCAATAGCCGCCAACACCTTAGTGAAAGATCTCGGAGCTGAGGCTAGACCAAAGGGGAGGGCTACATACTGGAAATGCTGATTATTATAACAAAATCTGAGATATTTAGAATACAAGGAATGAATGGGAATATGGAGATAAGCCTCGGAAAGGTCAATTGACGTAAGCCAGTCTCCTTCTCTGATGCCCTGTAAAATCGACTGCAGAGTCTGCATTTTGAATTTATGGCGTACAATAAAACGATTTAACCTCTTAAGATCTAAAATGGGTCTCCATCCCCCGGAATGTTTAGGCACCAAGAATAAAAGTGAATAGAAACCCCTTCCCTATTGGGATGGGGGTACAGGTTGAATAGCCCTAATATCAGAGAGATGTTTGATGGCAGAAGCCATAAGAGCCCATTTAGTAGGATTCCTAGAAATGGGTGAAACCCTGAAATGTTCGGGGGGAGGAGAGAGAAACAGCAGGGTCAAGCCAAAGCGCACTGAATTTGTAACCCAAGTATCAGAGGTGGATTCCTCCCACTTGTTGGCAAAATGCCTGAGGCGGCCGCCTGTGGTAAGAAAACCTGCAATGCTACCTGGGCCGGCGGGCCGCTCTACTCCTGGAACCCCTGAAGGGCCTTCTGTAGCTGCCCCCTCTCTGGCCTCTGTCTCCTGAGTCGCCCCGGTCCTGGTAGGACGGCCGGAATGAGGGGGAGCCCTGAAATCTAGGAGAGAATGATGACTGGAAGGAGGGACGAAAGGAGCCCCTCCGAAAGGACTGGGAACTCTTGGCTTCCTGCCTACGAAAAAGTGAAGGCAGAAACTTTTTCTTATTTCGGGTTTCCAGGAGCAATGGCTCCAGAGCGGGCCCGAATAATTTCCCTTTTACTATGGGGGCTGAAGCCAACTTAGACTTATTTTTAATATCAGCCTGCCAGTGTCGAAGCCAAAGCAATCGTCTGGCAGAAACATGGGAAGAAATAGCTTGGGATGAGAGCTTAACCGAATGAAAGGTAGCGTCGGCTGCAAATTCCGCCGCTGCCGTGATCTTTGCAATATCTTGATGGGCTCTGGTATCAGCTGGGGAAATGTGTTGCTTCAGCTGTCTGAGCCACCTGATGGAGGATCGGGTGAAAAAGGAAGTGGCCGTGGCCGACTGGATAGCCCAGGCAGCAGCAGTGTGAGCCCGCCGGAGCGCCATCTTCGCTTGCTTATCCTCTGGCTTCAGTGCCTCTAGTGCATCGGTAGGATTGGAAGAGGAAGCAAGCCTTACAATCGGATCATCTACTTCTTGGGTGTCTAACATAGCTGAGAAATCCGAATCCAGGGTAAACAACCTCTTGTCCTGACTAGAAGGGGCCGGAGAAGGACCCACCGAGGCGAACTGCTTTGCAACCAGATCTGAGAAGATTGGGGGGGGGGGGCAGAATAATGTCTGCTGCCACTGTCGGCTGTCTGAACATAAGGTCATCAGGACCTTCTGGACTCGATGGAGGGGGTTCAGAAGGAGGCTGAGAGGCTAGACCTGAAATGTTCTTTGCCTTAAATAGCAAGGACTTAAATAAATGGGGTTTAAAAAGACCCCCCTCATCTTCTGACATTTCTCCCTCCATTAGGTCCCCCTCCAGAAAGGGTTCCGAATACTGTAAGGAACCTCTATCAGAACCTTCGTACTCTCCGAACGGTTCAAGGCCCACTCCCTCTTCTTCTTGGGTATCCACCCCCTCTGGGAATGGAACATCCACGTGAGGAGGTACCTGACCATGCTGTGACGCTGGTGCAGAAGGAGATCTCCCGGATAAAGACTCAGCCTCGGGAGTCCTCCCTCGGGAATCCGGTCTAGCGAGCTGCTGCATTCCTTCAGCTATGCCTTGACGGATGGCAGACTGCATCCATTCCCTGATGTTCTCAGGTACCATGATTGGAGCAGGATCCTCAGAGCGTAGGCCTGCAGCGGTCAGCATAAAGGCCGCCTCTGGTACACGAGATGGCTGGAGGCCTCGGGTGGAAGTACCGCCCCTAGAGGAAGAGGGTTGGCTCGGCGGGGAGGGGGGTAGAAGGAAAAGGCAGGTGTTATAGAGTGTGACTCTTTAGCCCGCTTGCTAAACTCCCTTTCTAGGGCCTTATGACGTCGTAAGGCATCTCTTTGAGAAGCACTGGAAAAATCCTTGTCCCTTTTGCGAAGGTAGTGCGTCTTAGACTTGGCCTTCAGAGAAGAGCCAGTAGGATTAGCCTCTGCCATGGTATTGGAAGAAAAATGGCGGTTGGCACGCCTAGGAGTTCGGCCTACAAACGTAAACCGGTTTTCCTAAAATTGGGTCACGTCCCCCTTTTTGAAGAAATTTTATTCTAGAGCTAGCTATTATCTATTCAAAAAAATCTCCTTTCTCTCTTTTTTTTTTTTTTGGAACCTTATGCAATAAAAAACAGAAAAAATTCCAGCAAGCTAAATTAAAAAACCTGAATATATACACTGGCATTTAACTACAAAAAAAGGGGTCAGGTTCAAGTAAGGAAAACCAAATAGACCCAAGAAGGTACAGCAAAAACAATAATTTAATTCCAAATAGACCAAATGAACGCTGAGGCCAAGCAATTTGCAAAAGGCAAGACAAGAAAAAAGGGGCCTCTGTAGGCAGCCCCCCAACAACATGGAGCGTACGTGCCTGCGCTTCTGAACTAGCTGCGGGCCAAGGAAGAAAGCCAACAATATTAAATCTAAGAGAGACAACAGGGCACGGGGCCACAGTGCTCTCTCAGTAAAATCAAAGGCTCCACGCGGCCTGACGGTCCCACTAAAGGGCCTACAAAGGCCTCACAGCTCACACTTAAATCCCAAAAGGCCTTACTTGATCAGTAAAACAAAATGGCGCCGGCCACGAGGTGCGCCCAAAATGGCCGCCCGGCTCAGAGCGCACAGCTCAGAAGCGTACCAGCCCACCGCAACTTCAAGCAGGAGAAGAAAGGAGCTGGGAGAGGAAGCGCTGCCTCCTCTGAGGCGTTCTAGGGGGGAAGACGCAATTGCGCTTTTTAAAAGTACAGCGCAGAGCCAAGCAGCTGAGCCCAGCGCGCTTGGAACGGCAGAGGATAGAAGAGGAGGGGTGTGTGAAAGACTCCAAACCCCTCACTTCCCTCCTGGGAGCGAAATCACTCCAAAAACTAAATTTGGGACTGCACTACTCTTGCAGGGAGAGGAAAGGAAAAATCAAACCTGAATCATTATTAACGACACCTGAAACGGCCAAGGAACGAAGAAAGCTGCCTGTCTTCTCGAAGGCTGATCTAAAAACTGGGGGGAACGCATGGAGGAGTCACGTGGAGGAGGAGGGCGTTCCTCAATTTCAGCTCAGCCTGTGAGAAGTGAAGACTGGAGCACCTCCCACTCTCTGGATGCTCGCAGCAGTTCTACGGAGAACAGCTTCAAAGCTTCTTGGGATTTGCTAACTTCTATAGGCAATTCATTCCCTCCTTTGCTGAAACTGCCCTGCCCATCACCGAGCTTTTAAAGACAGGGGGAGGCCCTCATCAACCACAACCGAGCCAACCTCTAACTTGGACTTTAGAACATCAGCTTTAGAATTCAAGGTGCTGAAAAAGCTCTTTGCCAAGGGGCCAATCCTCAGACACCCTAATTCAGAACAGCTCTTCATAATCCAAGCCAACACCAGCGACGTGGCCATCGCAGCAGTCCTTCTTCAGAGGAAAACCAACAGTGACCTGCAACCCTGTGCATACACCTCCAAAAAATTGACAGAGACTGAGAGAAGATGGGTGGTATGGGAGAAGGAAGCCTATGTGGTCCGATGGGCCCTACTGAACTGGAGGCACTTTCTCGAGGGCAGCCTCATTCTGTTTGAGGTGTGGACTGATCACAAAAACTTAGAAGCCCTCAAGACCCCATGGAAACTCTCCCCAAAGCAAGTTAGTTGGGAGCAGTACTTCAAATGATTCAATTTTGAACTAAAATACATCCCTGGGGGAAAACCTCCTGGCAGACACCTTTATCACACAAACCACAGTACAACAGTAGACGTGAAGAGGTGGTCCATGCCATGATTCCCCCCTCCCAACCTGCCTCACAAGCCACAACCAGAGGACAGGCTAGACGATGGAGAACCGCAGATGGGGAGGGGTGACCAAAAAGCTGAGGGACGAACTGCCAGCCGACCCCTGGTACAAAGATAACAAAGACAAACTGACCCTGACAGATAGTCTAGTCTGGAAAGGCTCCAAATTGTATGTGCCCAACAGCCCGCAACTACAAATGCTCCAAAAGAGTCACGATTCTAAGTAGGCAGGGCACTTTGGCTATTTGAAAACCCTGCATCTGGCCAGAAGGCAATTTTGGTGGCCAAAGATGAAAAAGGACATTGACGACTATGTTAAAAGCTGTGCCACTTGTGCAGCCATGAAGAAGAGATCAGGAAAACCCCTTGGGTTGCTCCAGCAAGTGGCAGATCAGTCGTGACCCTGGGAAGAAATCACCATGGACTTCATTGTCAAGCTTCCTGAGACTGGCGGGAATACGGTCCTTTGGACTGTAATAAATTATTCTCAAAGCAAGCCCATTTCATAGCTTGCCCAGGCTTCTTGTCAGCAAAAAAGCCAGCCAAGCTGTTCGTAAGGCAGATTTATAGGTTGCATGGCATTCTCTGCAGGATAATCTCAGACAGGAGGGTCCAATTCTCCGCTAAGTTCTGGAGGGAATTTATTAGGTCCATTGGGTCTTTGCAGGGGCTTAGCTCAGCCTTTCATCCAAGTACCAGTGGGGCTATGGAATGCGCAAACACCTTGGTGGAGCAGTACTTGAGATGCTATGTCAACTGCCAGCAGTCTAACTGGGCAGATCTACTGCCATTCACTGAGGTGGCATACAATAATGTGGTTACAGCAGCACAAAACTGAGCCCTTTTCAGGTCATCAATGGCATGGAATTTGTCCCCATGCCTGAACTCCCCAGGAAGCCCCCCTCATCCATGTCACTAAGCGAGTGGATGGTGTCACTGAAGAAAGCGTGGGAAAAAACCAAGCGGGCTTTATGAGAGGTGGAAAAAAACCATAAAATGCAAGCCGAAAAACGCCGCAACCTCCAAGTGCTATTCAAAGTGGGGAGTAAGGTTTACCTCTCTACAAAGTACCTGAAGTTGAAACTCCCTTGCAAAAAACTAGGACCAAAGTTCATGGGGCCTTTTCCCGGAGTGAAAGTAATCAACCCTGTTAGGGTACAACTTAAACTCCCACACTTTATAGCAACTTGTTAAAGCTGGTGGTAGGCTCCCAGATCAGACTAGTAGATCGGGCAGCTCCAAAACAAATAGTGGTGCAACGGGAAATGCATTATGAGGCAAAGAAAATCCTAGATTCTGGATTACATAGGGGCCGATTACAGTACCTAGTGCAATGAAAGCTGTATCCCCTCTCTGAGGCCACATGGGATGTGAAGGCAGATAGGTTAGTCAAACAGTTTCATGACGAGTACCCCCAGAAAACCAAGGGACCTCCAGGGGGAGGGAGAGGGGGTTGGATTGAACCTTGAGTAACCTCTGTGATTTCTTTTCTTCACAGGAAGTCCTTTTTAATTAAGGCGGGGTGGTGGTGGTGCCTGTCAACTCTGAAGCTGACCTGACCGAGGCCATTTTGAGGCTTCAGTGTTGCCACACTGGAACTGAGGGATAGAGAGGGGGGAATAAAGATAGTTGGGGTTTGTTGCCAAAACAACATACTTTCTCCTGGGAACCAAGTCCATTCCCACGGGTGGCTGGAGAGAGGAGGAGCGATGTTACCAGGCAACTGGATGGGACCTTGATTGGACCATGTGACTGATTGTTTGGGAAAGGGGAAAACCTTTTACTTTTTTTTTTAAATAAACTTTATTGATCTTTTATATCTTTAAAAACCGAACAAAAATATACATATTATGACATCAACAGTGTGTGACATCTATCTCATATACTTCTATTTTGTGCTTATTTACAAATATATACAATTTGTGTGAATACAAGCTATAAGTTGCTTATCCTTAATTCTTCCATCGTCCATCTGTCTTAATTCAATCCGATCATACCATTTTTTCCCAAATTCTATAATATTCAGACTCCTCTTTCTCTCATAGCATCCGGGTTAATTTATCCATCTCAGCACACGCCATTACTTTTTGAATAATCAATTCGTCTGATGGTATACAATTATGTTTCCAACATTGAGCATAGGCAATTCTAGCAGCCGTTAGAATGTGTAATATTATCTATTTTTCCCACATTTCTTTTTAAATATCCCTAACAAAAATAATTCTGGTTCCAAATCTATTTGTTCCTTGAGGATCTCTTGCAACCAATTTTTAATTTTAAGCCACTATTTCTGGGCTTCTAAACAAGACCACCACATGTGATAAAAAATACCCTTTCTTCTTGCACTTCCAACATGCCAGGTTCATGTTAGGATAAATCTTTGCCAATCTCGCAGGGGGCAGGTACCATCTATAAAACATCTTATAGATGTTCTCTTCATATGAGGCCGATTTTGTTAATTTATAATTTAGGTTCCAAATGCTCTCCCACTCTATCAAGCTTATGGTATGTCCAATGTTTTGAGCCCAGGCTATCATACATCCCTTAACCACCTCTTCTTCCAATTCTACATCTAATAGATATTTATAGATTCTTGTAATATTTTTTTTATCTGGGCCTGTTAGGATTGTATCCAATTGTTGTAATTCCAAATATATTCCAAAATCGTCTATATCTTTTTTGTACCTATTTTGTAGCTGAATATATGCCCACCAGTCGATGTGTATCCCTTGTTTTTGGAGGTCCTGGATCGATTTTAAGTTGCCTTGTACATCTAAAACATCTTTATATTTTGTCATTTTACACAGGTCTAAATTGTTTGGGTATATCATTGTCGATAATCAAATTGGAATTTTCATATGTTGTTTTCTTTCTAATTTTGATCCAGTTTTATAAGACAATCTCTAATCAAATGCCTATGGAAATATTGTTGTTTTTTAGTTCCTGTTTCCTACAAAAAGGCATGCCATCCTCTCTGCAGGTCATGGCCCTCTAAGCTTAATATTTGCTTATTAGTTAGATTAACCCATTCTTAAATCCAGATTAACGCCGTTGCATTGTAGTATAACTCCCAATTTGGAAGTCCAAGTCCCCCTCTGCTTTTAATATCTTGTAATGCTTTCATCTTTATTTTAGATTTTTTGCCCAACCAAATAAATTTTGCTGTAATTTTATTAATCTCGCGAAAGAATTTTTTTTCTAATTTAATGGGGATTGTCTGAAGGAATTTGGGTAGAATGGACATTTTAATGGCTTCCTAATAGTGATAATTGTAATTTCACCCATAGGTATAAATCTTTCTTTGTTTGTTGTGTAAGTTTGTTATAATTATTCTCCTTTATTGTTATACATTGAGCAGTCAGCCATATACCTAAATATTTAATTTTCTTTGTTATTTGTAGTCCCATTACCTTTTCTAATTCTATTTTTTGTAATTCCGTTAAATTTTTGGTTAAAAGTTTTGTCTGCTACTTCCCCGTATATTTCCAATTCTTTAATTAACTCCTCCCCTGTCTCTATCGGATCCTCAATAAAGAACACCATATCATCTGCAAAAGCTTGCAGTTTGTAGTCTTCCTTTTTGACTCGAGTTCCTTTTATTCCCGGGTTTTGTCTGATTTGTCTTAGTAAGGTTTCTAGTGACAAGATAAAAAGCAGAGGTGACAGAGGACAGCCTTGTCTTACTCCTTTCCTTATTTCAAAATTCTGGGTATTTTCACCATCTGGGTATTTTCACCACACTTGCCTTTTGGGTGGAATATATTGTTTTTATTATATTCTTGAATTTGGTTCCTAAATTCATATTATAAATTTGTTGTATCATAAATTTCCAATTTAAATTATCGAATGCCTTCTGGGCATCCAAAAAAACAAGGGCCACTTGTTTCTCTGGGTGGGCTTCATAATATTCCGGAATGTCTAATGCTATCCTTAAGCTATTCCTAATAGGTCTAAATGGCAAAAATCCGTTTTGGTCTGAATGGATATATTCATTCAGTAATCTCTTCAATCTGTTCGCTATTATGGTCGCAAAAATTTTATAATTGGCATTCAATAAAGATATAGGTCTATAGTTTTGGATTAATCTATTATCCATGTCCTCCTTTGGGATTAGCAAGATATAGGTTTCCCTCCATGATTCCGGCATTTTGGCTTCTATCAAAACTTCATTATATAGATCTAACATCAATTGTCCTAATTGTTCTTCCATCATCTTAAAGAATTCCCCTGGGAGACCATCTGGTCCTGGTGTTTTGTTATTTTTCTGATTTCTAATTGCCTGGCTTAGTTCTATAATAATTATATCTTTAGTTAAATTTTCCCTCAATTCTTCTACTAATAATAGACTTCCTTCCTCTTTCAAGTATTCTCTTATCTGTTCTTCATCTACCTCCTCACTTTTATACAAATTCTCAAAATATAGGTATGCAATCCTTTTTTCCCCTTCGATTGTGTTGGAATTCTCCATTTTCATCTTGTAAGTGGTGTATTGTTCTTTTTTCTCTCTCTCTTTTGAGTCTATATGAGAGCCATCTTCCCGGTTTATTTGCCTGCTCGAAATAGGTTTGTTTGGCTGCTTTTGGATTTTTCATCATTTCTTCCTGTTCTACTATATTGAGCTTGTGTTTGGTTAAAGTCAATTGTTCTTCAAGTCTGATATTTTGTGGGGTATTTTGGAGTTGAGTTTCTAGATTTTTAATTATTTCCTGTAGGTTATTTTGTCGAATCCACCTTTCTTTGTTTCTTTTAGCTGTATAGGATATTATAATCCCACGAGTGTAGGCCTTCATTGTGTCCCACATATTTTGTGTTGATGTGTGCTGTCTATTGTTTTCATTAAAGAATAATGTTAACTCTTCTCTAAGTTTTAGAACAAATTCTTTATCTTTTAATATTTGTGTATTTAAGGTCCACCTTCATCTCGTTTTTTTCCGGCCTCTCCAAATTATTTTGATCGGATTGTGGTCTGCCCAAGAGCTTGGTAATATTTCTATGTCTTCCACTTCTCCTCCTATATCTCCGCCCATCAAGGGCATATCAATATGTGACCACGATTGATGTGGGTTGGAATAAAAAGTAAATTGTCTTTTTTCTGGGTTCAATTTTCTCCAAACATGTATCAAATTAAGCTCTGTAATCATATCGAGACATGCTTTTGGTAGTTCTTTTCTTTCCTTTTTTCTTCTCACCTCTATAATCTTTTTTAGAATCTGCTATTGCATTATAGTCTCCTATGATGCATATTTTTTTGTTCTAATTCAATAATTTTATTGTGTAACATTTTATAAAACTCTTGCTGGTTTTCGTTGGGTGCATAAACTACTACGAATAGCACCGGTTTAAAGGCTATTAACAGTTCCATCATCAAAATTCTTCCATTGGGATCTGCAAAGATTTTGTTTTTATTTCCTCTTTGATATACACTGCTATTCCTCCCCCCCCCCATCTGCTAAGGCGGCATATAATTTTCCTAATTTAGGACATTCTAGATATTTTTCATCTGCTTTTTAAATGTGTCTCTTGTAAACATATTATGTCCACTTTTTGTTTAATTAATTTTGCTAATGTTCTTTTTTTCTTTATTGCCGAATTTAAACCATTTATATTGATCAATAATAATTTCACTTCTTCTCCCATCCTCTTAGTTGTATCTGGCTCTTTGTTGTCTACTCGCCCTTACCTCTCTTTGTGTTCTACTTATTGCCTTTAGGTCCTCTTGTTCCAATTGTTTTTGGTCTGTCTCTTCTATTCTCTGATCTCCTTCCTTATTCCCTTGTTGTTGTTCCTGTTCCTCCTGGCTAATGGATTCGATCTCTTCCTTGCTGCTTGGGTCTTCCGGTCCAACTCGTTGATCATAAAAATCTTGTGCTTTCTTTAAAGCATCGATTTTGATCTTCTTTTCTTCCCATGTAACAAGCATCCCCTCCGGGACCAGCCATCTGAAGAGAATGTCCCGCTTGGTCAATTGGTTGGCCAGAAATCTGTAGCCGCGTCTCTGCTCCCTCACCCTCCTCCTTGGACCTGTTTTAATGTCTGTATCTCTTTCCCCTTGTAAATGATGGGTTCATCTCTTATTATCCTGTATATTATGTCCCGGATCTTTCTCCTTGTAAACCTTATATGGACTTCTTTTGGCGGCTTATGTCATCTGGCATAGTTTGTGCTCGCCCTATAAACATTGTCCATTTCGTTCAGTATTTTGTTCTTATCTTGCTGTAGTGTTTCTGCTAGTACTTTGGTCATCACCAGTTCCAAATTTTCTTCCTTGGCTTCAATTACATTCTGGAACCTAAGGTACGACGCTGCCCAGTCCATCTCTAGATGGATCAGAGAATCTTCCATTTCTTTGTTTATTATTTTCTTTTTTTGGTCGACCATTTCTTATCTTTTCTCCATTTGTTCCGTTCGTTTTTTGAATTCTTTTATTGTACGTTCATTCTTTTCTAAGGCTGGCTGAATTGAGCCAACTTTCTCATCTAGTTTTGATATGTCTAGTTTCATTTCACTTTTTAGCTTTCCCATTTCCTCTTTGACTTCATTTATATCCACCTTCATTTCAGTATGGCTCTTCATCACTGTTTCCTGGAGCTTTAACATCGATTCTTATAAAGTTAGTAGTGTGGTTTGTATATTGATATTTGAAACTGGATTCTGTTTTTCTAACGTTAGCATCCCTTCAACTGTTTTTTGTGTTAGGGGTGAGGCTGTCATCGCTAAAGTTGTTGGCACGGAGGTGGTCTTCTTCCCGGTCTTCATCGTCATAGGAGTGATGCTAGTCATTTCTTTTAATATTTCAGTTTGTTTCCTTAAGATACTATAGATATTGTCCCAAATCAGCATCTAACTTCAAAAGTTTATCAATGCTACACTCCTAATTATTATAGTTCCTAGGAATTTCAGTTTTTCTATTTAAAGGTCTTAGCAGTCCTATAAAATCTTAATGTAGTAGAGTTCCCTTAACTTCAATTACTATAAAATATAAAAAATGATTTTTTTAGAGAAATTATAAATTCGTATAACTTTGTATATAATATGTACTGTAAAATACTCATCCAAACAATCACAATTATCCCCAATTCATCCACAATTATCAATAACAATTATCCCCCTCATTAATATTTTAGAATAAGAAATTAATCCAACTATATAAATGTATATAAATATATGAATAGATGTAAGTATAAACTATAGATATATTTATTAAGTATGATTACGGTTATCCCCCCATTTGATGTTTTTAAGTAAAAAGTTTACCCAACTGTAGAAATATAAAGAAATATATGTAGATATAAATATATATAAACTATGAATATGGTGAATATAAATACAATTGATTAAATACAGTTCAGACTAATGGAAATATTAAACTCTAGGTCTCTAATCAAATATTTTTAATTTCTATAAACTATTTTCCTAGGTATCAATCTGTTACTAAGTTTATGTAGGTATCAGCACTTATTTCGTTAAATCTTTAAATCAACTGTAATTAAACAGGAGAAAGAAGAGGAGGGAAAAAAAGAGACTAAAAAGAAAGTTCAATGATTCAATAATTCATCAGTGATTACGCTCGTGTTTGCTTTCCACCAGTTCAATTCTCTTATCTTAAAGGCACAGTTGCTGAGTAATGGTTGTTCTCCTCAATGGACGTTTGTCGCCTCCGTTACTCCAGCTGCTTCCTTTTATGTTCTTCACTCTCCTTGACAAAGTTTAAAGTCTACAGACTGGTAATTAGCGCTTAATATGATCATGTCCCGTTCTTCTTTTGAGTCTAAAGGCTTTGGAGGATTACCATTCTTTTCTCCCCCTTTTGTTTGTCTCAAATCTCCTAGTTCCTCTCTCAGGAAATCCGCTGCTCCCCGATCACTCTCCGATCACTCTCACCTCCGCCCGTTCGCCGCTCTTCCAGAGCTTTAATCTGCCTTCTCCCACCTCTTTTGCCTTCCACAGTTTACGAACCTTCTTCTAGGCAGTCTCTGCTTGTCACGGTCAATCTGTGCACAATCCGATCTGCTATCTGCCACAGCTTGTTGTCTTCAAAACTTGCTTCCTCCTCTCAGCTAGGCTATCAGGACTTTGGGGCCACCATTCAAGGATTGAAGCCTCTTGTGTGCTGGGCTCTGAGGGCTTCTCTTCATCGCGGGGGTGGTCACCCTCCACCGCTCTGCTTCTTGAGTTTTCCCCACACCATCACAGGTCTCTCCGGAATCTGTGCACCCCACAGGGTTGCTCCAGCATCAAGAAAAAGGGGTGAAGAACAGAGCCCGTTCTTCCTCGCCTCTCTTCGTCCCGACGTCACCACAGTTGAAAACCTTTTAGTTTTAATTAGGTGAAAAACGCGGGAATATACAGAGTCGGTTTTCACCAGCCTGTGCCAATATCACAAGTCCAATAAAACTATTCTTTAAGGATCTTACTTGCCTCAGAGTTCTATTTGCTATGGGCATATTACTTGGAACCCTGACACGTAATTTGGGTGATAACAGACTTGTTCTCCAAACAAGTGCACTTTGTGCCCTGCCAAAAAAATCCACTCTGAACACACCCTGGCAAAACTGTTCATGCAGCATATTTATAGATTGCATGGAGTCACCGAAAGGATAATCTCAGACTGCAGAGTTCAATTCAATTCATGGGTTTGGCAAGAGTTTTAAAAACTTTTGGTGACCACTCAGTGGCTTAGCACCACGCTTCATCTGGAAACAAATGGAGCCAGTATTTGAATGTATGAACGGGGTCCTGGAACAATACCTCAGATCCATGATGGCGAACCTATGGCACGTGTACCAGATGTGGCACACAGAGCCCTTTCTGTTGGCATGCACACTGTCACCACAGCCCAGCTCCAATCACGTTTCTCACGTTTCACTCAATCAATTCCAACTTCTCATGAAAGAAAAAGATCTCGCAAAGTTGGAATTGATTGAGTGAACTTGTCAGAGCGTTTGCAGCATGACTACTATTATAAGACAACCCAGGAGCAAATCACAGCACACAGAGACTTAGACATTTAACAGTGGTTTATATACAACACATATAGAGAGATATACGTGGTAAGCAAATACCTGACAAGCAATCAATCTTCTTAACTCTACATGGAGAACTCTGCAATGGATACAGGACACAAGGAGAGAGAATACGCCCTCTAATGGATGCCTTATATAAACACCTCTTAAAGTGGTAAAACTTCTGTGGACCCCTTCTTAATCTAAAACTGGCAACACCAATGCCGAGTCATCTTCATTGCATCAGCCTTACACTGCATCCGCTTTACATTGCATACAGCTGGTCAGCTCTTAAATCCCAATACCTTAACAGCACTTTTGCACTCGCGTGCCTCACAATGGGGGAGGCGGGGTCCCGTCCTCGTCCTGAAGCCCATTATGACACGGAGCCACAATGTGACCCATGCGGCTCTTTCACCTCTCTGCTGCAGCTCCCTGTCGTGGCAGAGGGATGAAAGAGCTGTTGCCCTGTCGTGGCAATGGGTGGAGCCTTAGTCCAGGAGCGAAGCGCCCCTACACTTGCCTTTGTGCAGCAACAGGATTCCGCCTTCATCGTGGAATTTGCTGTTGCCACCAGCAAAGAGAGCTGGGAGAGAACGGCAGGGGCAGTTCTTGTGGGATGGGGGCCATCCCCCAAGCCTGGCCTTCCTTCTCATTTGTCAGCAGGGCCAAGAGAAAGAAGGGACAGGCATGGGGAAGCGCTCCCCTCCCCTGGCTGAGCACTGAGCACAAAAGCCCAGCGAGGGGGGCGGCTGGCCTGGCAGAAGCACCCCCATTGGAGAGTCGGACAGTGGAGAGGCGTGGCTCGGCTCTCACAGTGGGACACTGTTCGGCAGCTCTGCCTTTGAAATGTGCCGCACCTTTGAGGAAGTCGGGCAGCGATGGCTGGGGCCATGGGAGGGGCAGCGCAGGCGTCAGTGCTGCTCCCCCCTCCTCAGCAAGCCAGGCCTGGAGGAGCATGGAGTGTCATCGGCTGAGCGCCGGAGGGTCAGAAGGCGCACTCTGATGTCGCCCCAACATGCGTTTCCACCACACACTCCTCTGTCCTGAAGTGGGATTGAGTGGGGGGAAGGGAGCAGGGGGAAGGGGGCTTCTAGGAGGAGAAGCCCGGTTGGCTTTCCTTTTGGCATAGGGCGGGGGGAAGACCCAAGAAAAATCCAATTTACTCCAATAAATGGGGAAAATACAGGCCCGGCGGTCCAGAGTCCAAAAAACAGGGGTGGGGTCTGTTTGTCGGAGGATCGGAGAGGAAATAAGTCGAAATCTGGGCGGGAGGCTATTCAGAGAGGGATCTGCCTGGGTCTCTTCTTCCCTGCCCCCATTGATTTCCCCTCCTCCTAACTTTCTTCCCTAGCCTCGTTTTAAAGGGAGGGGGAAGCAAGGTGGGACAATAGTAGCTAAAAGGCTGCAAGGGGGGTTAGGGTTTATTAAAGATGGGATGGGAAAAAGATGCCATTCCTTTTCCAATGACCCAAGGAAAGTGAAATAAAAATAGGTGTGTGTGTGTGTGTGTGTGTAAATAACAGCCCAGGATAGCTTCAGCCACAAACCACAGCTGCTGTTATTTTTGCTAAGAGCTTCTAAACTGCACAGCATTCTTTAATAAATACTAACAATAACAAACCATAATATACAGGATTAAAGGAAGAAAGGTGAAATCAGAGGAGGGAGGGAGGGAGGAAGGAAAAAGAAGGAAGAAGGATGTGATGGCCCTTCAGAGGCTACTGCACTATACTCCCATCATTCCCGAGTTGTGCTGTTAAAGAAATCCAGAGCCACCAGGGAGAAGTCAAGTTGTGAAAGAGTGATTGAAATTCCTCACAAAACCTCATTATTCAGGTTAAATTGCCATGCTGGCACTTTGTGATAAATAAGTGGGTTTTGGGTTGCAGTTTGGACACTCGGTCACTGAAAGGTTTGCCATCACTGCCTCAGATGCTACATTAATTACCAACAAGACAACTGGACGGACCTCCTTCCATTCGCTGAGGTCACTTACATCATCTCAGTACACAGCAGCACTGGGTTTCCCACTTTTAAGGTGGCTACGGGGAAGGACTTTGTATCTATCCCTGAACTACCCCAGGCAACTCCAGCAACAGCCTCCTTGAAATAATGGATCACACAACTACAGAACACTTCGCCGGTGGTAAGGAAAGCTCTAGAGGAAGCGAGGGAGGCATATAAAAAGCAAACTGACAAAAAGTGTGTGAAACCAAAAGACTTTAAAGTTGGAGATAGGGTCTATTTATTTACCAGGTATTTGCAGTCTAGACAACCTCCCAAAAAGCTGGGTCCAAAGTACGTTGGCCCTTTCCCTATCAAAAGGCTTGTTAATCTAGTGACTGTGGAGCTCGGACTACCAAAAACCCCTAAGGCGCATTCATCCAATCTTCCACTGCAGTCTCCTGAAACCAGAAATCACTTCCTCCCTATGCCCAAAACCACAACCACCTCCTCAACCCATCGTGATCAAAGGAGAGCATTATTTTGAGGTTAAGGAGATACTGGACTCGCAAACACAGAGGAAAAACCCAGTATTTAGTGGCTCGGAAAGACTTCCCTCCTTCAGAAATTGAACGGGTTGACTCCAAACACATTAAGGCATCCAAACTGCTTAAAACTTCCACAACAATATCCTGATAAGCCTAGATGACCATCCAACTAATTATGTATTTTATGAGTCTCTCCCTTCCTTTCTGCAGGACTAATGTCTCTGTCAAAGGGGGCAGCATGTCAGGCCTGCCATCTTCAGCTTAGCACTTTGCTGGCATCTTGCCGTCAAAGGCTGGGGGGAAGGGGCATGGGGGGGATGAACAAATGGGAAATAAACCTGTGTCAGTATGTGATGGAAAATAGGGAGGGGAGAAATGACAGCTTGATGAAGAACAGAGGTCAGAACCAGTTTGTGCCAGCACTCAAGGCCAAGAAAATTTGTATAAAATGATATTTTGTTGGTATTTGACCCCAGATAGACTAGTGAAAATGTATAAAGGGACTTATAATAAGTGCTGGAAATGTAGTCCAAATCCAGGTTCATTTTATCATATGTGGTGGTCTTGCAAATATGTGAAAACATAATGGACAAACATAACAATGACAATGCAGAACATATTTTAAAATATTAATGAAACCTGAAGCTTTTCTTTTAGGTATGATGGACAAGCCAATGGAAAAACAATTTGGGGGTGCTATTCCTTCATATGGTGACGGCTGCGAGGATTGTACTTTTCAAACACTGGAAAGAATGGGATGCTGACAGTTGGATTTTGAAATTGAATTAGCAGAGATGGCAAAATTAACTGCTCTGATTAGAGATAATGGATTAGATAGCTTTATGAGAGGGCTGGAAACTGTTTGTGGACTTTCTATGCCCTAAATATTATAACAGATGATTTTAGCTTAAGTTGTTGACTTCTTTTTGTTCTTTCTTTCTTTGTGTGTGTGTGTGTGTGTATATATATATAAAAGAGAAGAATTTACTTTTTCTTTTTTTTCCAGCACCCAGCCAGGGTGGATCCTGCATGTTAAATGTTATTTGATCATGTTAAATGTTATTTGATCACTTGTTCATTTTTCTGTTTTGTATTTTACTTTTTATGATAAAACAATAAATAATATATTAAAATAATTTGATGTTTTTCAGTCTGCCATCTTCGGCTTAGCACCACGTTGGCATCCTGCCATCAAAGGCTAGGGGGGAGGGGGATGAACAAATGGGCAATATACCTGTGTCAGTATGTGATGGGAAATAGGGAGGGGGAAATGACAGCTTGATGAAAAACAGAGAAGCTCAGAACCACTTTGTTCCAGCATTCAGGGCTATGCACCCTGAGAAGGAATGTGGATTATCCCAAACATCTCAGCGTTCTCAAAACACCAAGGTGAATCTTCATTGGCTGAAGATGAATTGGTGATGGGGGGAGGGCTGAGATGAGGGGAAACCTTCTGTATCTTTTTAGCACGGGAAATTTAGTTCTAGCCTGAACTTACTGCAGCCAGCATCTTTCAGTAAAAGAACCTATCACTTCAAACAAATGGAGTTGAGGGTCTTTCTTTCCAAAGGGATCAGACTGGGGTAGGTCTGAGAGATGTAGTCTAATAATTCTGACACTTATTTGATGTTTGGGTCATTTTTTTCTCTTTTTTGTACACAATTTTGTTTTGTTTTGTTGTTACTGTTGAATGTAGGTTTTTCTGTTTTGTATTAGTGTTTTATTTTATTAGTGTTGAGAAAACATAAGAAATATAAAAAGATAAAAAATTGGATGTGGGTAATATATTACTAATATAGATATGGTGTTAAAAACACACATTACTATTTTAAGTATATCTAAAAGTGCTTAGCTTAAAAGCCCTACAATGCAGTGGTGAGATTCAAAACATTTTACTGCTGGTTTTGTGGGTATGGCTTGGTGGGCATGGTTAAGTGGGGTTGTCCATGTGACTGGGTGGGCGCGGCTTTTTTTTTTTCTTTTTGCTTTTTTGCAGCCACCCGCCACCCGTTTTTCATGCCTTCTGGGCCTCAGGCAAACCTTGGGGGGGGTGGGGGTGGCATTTTTTCTCCCAGAAGGCTCCCCTGGGGCTCAGCAAGAAAAAAAATGGAGCATAGGAGGGGCACACAGCACCCCCCCCATGCTCCATTTTGGGACCTTCCTTGCCTTAGGCAAGCCTCCTGGGGGGGGCGTTTTTGCTCCCAGAAGGCTCCCCTGGGGCTCAGGAAGGCAAAAAATGGAGGGGGGCCTGTGGCCCTCCCTCCATTTTTTGCCTTCCTGGGCCTCAGCAAGAGGAATCCTGGCACAGCTGATCGTATGAACAGCTGATTGTCAGGAGGAAAAAAAAAAAGAAATACTTTAAGGGGCGAACATCTGGCGGGTGGGGTGAATGAGCATTGGGCGGGCAGGGCAAGTGAGCCAGCGGCGACTGGGTGACCAGGTTGGGGGCATGGCCAGCCAGAACTTACTACCGGTTCGGAGACCCATGCCAAGTCCTTGCTACTGGTTCGTTTGAACTGGCTGAATACCACCACTGCTACAATGTCTTGGCACCCAGGTACCTGAAGAAATGCAATTCCCATATCAACCTGAATGCATTGAAATAATCTGTGTAGATTCATCTCTGGATTTGAAACAAGGTGACAATACCACTAAATTTCAAATGAGGAGTTAGTGCCTCCAAGATCCGAAATGAAGTTGCAGTGCTCCAGGATCTGAAATTAGGCAGTTTGCGGATTGGTCAATTTACAGACTTCCCTCTCAGAATGATTTGCCAGGTCCTACTCTAAATCCCTCCCCTCCAAATTCAGTATTTTAATTTTAACCTCTTGTTTTAACTTAAAGTTACAATAATAATAGATAATTATACCAGTTTTTATGCTGGGTTTCTTATGATTTGATTTTCTTGAAAGCCATCTGGGAAACAAATTAACTAAAGCTGTGATATAAATATATAAATTTAACATTTGCAATGGGATTATCTTTTTTCCCTGCTGTGCTGCATAGTTCCTTTCAAAATAGTTACTTCCATTTAATTAACTTCTCAAGTATTTAAGGAAGAGGTTCTGATGCTTGATTAACGCTTGAAGGATTTTCCTAGGCTATGCACTGACCAAGTGAGTGTCCAGAACCAGGTTGTGTTTTGATCTGAGCAGGCTGTTGGGGTACTGGGCTGCTATGATTCTTGATGGCATCAGTGCTTATTATAGAGGCTATGTCCTTCTGGGAAACCTTTGCCATGGGGAGTTCCTCCACCATGATCCCACTTTGCCGTTGCCGACGACGTTTCTTGCTCCACAGTTCATGACAATCCTGCCAATGAGGAAGGCTAGAAAGACAACACACAAACATTAGAGACAATAGTGGCAAGGGTAGACAATCAAAAGTAGAATTCTAATATTAGATTACTGGTATTTCTCTCCTCACAGATGATGTTTACCCTAATAGTTCAAAGCAAAATTTATCTTCTTCCCCATGTTTTAGCAACTCTTATATAAGCCCCAAAAGGATGTCATTTGGGGTGAGTGAATGACTCAGAGGAGAGCTAAAGCTTGTCTTAAACTTCACAAAAGGGTTTAAAGGCATATAGAGGGTGCAAGAATTGCACTACTGCCTTTTGCAAAGCTTAAGACATATATATCATTGGGCCATTTCAGTAAATAAAATGTAGAATTGCAAGAAAATGTGGTTTGTAATCTGGACATGCCTATTGTTTTCTGATCAAACAATTCTCTCCTTGCCTCATCTACCTGTAGCCTCCGCGCATTCCATATGGTCCTTGACCCCCCCCCCAAAAAAAAGGGTGTGTGTGGCGATGTGTATATGTATTACAGGAATAGAGGAGATGGCCAGCAGCATCTATGCATATACTAAGAAAGAGCAGGCGTTGGGACTGAAACACAAGGAAGATAATTCTAAGCAATTCACATCCTTCAAAGTTTAAGTACTTTGTAAACCAAGGGTGGGGTTCCTTTTCCCTGTGACATGCAGGTTGACTAAGTCCCTTGAATCTTCTGCATTTATTCATGCTAGTATATTTATGAACATGCCTCCTTCCTAATTGTGCAGGCAGTGATTCTAAAGGCATATTTTTATGAGTGAAGATAACATATCTGCCTTGCTATGAATCCAACAAATCTACCACATATACTGTATACCACATCTAAAAGACTAGGTATTTCATTCCGCAACGTTTCCTTCCATTAGAGCAGGGGTGTCAAACTCAAGGCCTGATGTGGCTAGATGTGGCCCGCGGGGCTACCCTTGAGACAGTGATTGACTGGACCCCAGCGCCTCAGTCCTGGCCCAGACGCTAATCTATAATTTGATGGCTGACATCCGGCCTGGAACGCAGTCAGCCTTAGATCCACAGGGCCACCCTGGAGCCAGTGAGGAACTGCCCCGCTGCCTCAGCCCTGCCCCCTGGGTGCTTGCTACCTCCTCTGTGAACTCCCAGGGGGTGAGGGCAAGGAGGCCCCTATCTGGCTCCAGCGCTGTCCCGTGGATCTAAGGCTCACCATGTTCCAGGTCGGATGGCCACCATCCAGTTATAGATCAGCACCACACCCACCACCAGTGCCTCCACTGCCTGCTCGCTGGCCTGGCCTTGTGACCTGTGAGGCTTCCCTTTCACTGGGACTGCCCCTTCCCCACCCTGCGTGACTGTGATGACCCGGAGTGTCCCACAAAAGTAACAAAAACCAAAACTTAAACAAATGGTATTTAATGCCTTCAACTTGGCTTCACTGTTCAATTGTTCACAGTTGGAGATTAAACTCTTTCCAAAATAACATTCCAAATGAAAGAAATACAGTCCAAACTCAAAGAGCAGATAATGAAGCAATAAAAAAAAACCCAAAAACAAACCACACTGAAGAAAGTTCCACGACAGACCAAGATAATTAATTACAAACTTCAAGAAGATAATCAGGTATAGTCCATTGGAAGAACGCCAACCAAGATAAACCGCATCCAGGAATAAAACACTCTTTGTTTCCAGCATTTGCTAGCATGCAGGTCCAAACTTTTATGCAGTTCTCACACCTGCATCCCATGAAGAGGATCAAGGCCCTCTCCTCCCAAGTAGACCACGTCTTTCCCTTATCCGCTCCTCCCTGCGTGCCCTAGGATGGATAGGGGATGGGCCTGGGTCCTCCTCTGCCTGCTCAGCCAGCCTCTGCCCTTCCCCAGCCTCCTCCGCAACCCCTGGAGCCACCCTTCCACTCCCTGTTGGCTGTTCCTCCTCTCCCTCAGAGTCAGTCTCCACCAGGGGCATGACAGTGACAAAGCCACAGCTGTGGTAAGCACGGCCACCGGCAGCGCTGCCAGTCTCCTCCTCCCCTCATCCCTTCCAGAGCGTAGAGGAAGGAAGGAGATGGGAATGAGAGGAGGCAGGCAAGGAGGAGGGAAGGAAGATGAGAAGGAAGGAAGGAAGGAAGGAAGGAAGGAAGGAAGGAAGGAAGGAAGGAAGGAAGGAAGGAAGGAAGGAAGGAAGGAAGGAAGGAAGGAAGGAGAAAGAAGCAACGTTTTTTGTGGGGAGGCACCAAAAGAAGTAGCACTCCTTGGGTTGGAAGCAGCAAAGGCAGAAAGGGAAAGTAAACCTCAGACCCTGCAAACTAAGCACAGTTCCTGCCGCTCACAGGAAAAGAAAAAGGGGAGCCAAAAGCGGAAAGGGGAGGAAGGAAGGAAGGAGAGAGATGGGTATAAGGAAAGGAGGAGGAAGGGGAGGGGAAGGAGATGGGAATGAGAAGGAGAGAAGGAGGGAGGGGTGGGAGGGAGGAGGGAGATGGGAATGAGAAGGAGGGAGGCAGGGAATCTGGCCACGCCCACCCTGGCCACATCCACCCCCCCACGGTCAACCACAACCCTGATGCGGCCATCAATGAAATTGAGTTTGAGACACCTGCCTTAGAGAGAGGGATACTTACTCTGGCGGATCCATCTTGCTGATATCAACTTCCTTCAGGAAATCACTCTGCAATGCTTGCTCTGCTGTATATCGTTTGCTGGGGTCCAGTGTTAGTATATTGTCTAACAGGTCGAGGGCAGCAGAAGGAATACTGGAAGATGAGAAAAAAAAAATTGGGGGGGGGGGAAACCCAGTCTCCACAATAATCAGCACTGCTATTTGATATAATTTTCAAATATTTAAGGCAACCTGCATACTTTTTATCAGGTATAGCCAACTTGTAGCACACAACTATGTACTGTGTGCCTCCGTAGCCCACTCCAATTATGAACAATAGGGCCATGTAATACTTCAGTATCACCCTCCAAAATGTGCTTCATAGAACATGGGAACACAAACGTAGTCCTTGTCTGCATTATGCTTTTACCAGGTAATTCAACTGGCACCTGCAGAATCACATTTTTAGAGGGGAGCACTCCCTTGAAAGGTGCGTCACACTGACATATTTGGTGTCAAGGGCATGGAAATTATTCACTGAACATACAGTTGATACATATGTGTCTATCATAATGCAATTTGATACTTGCAAGTAAATAAGGGATGCTGCCGGTTCACACCGGTTCTACCAAACGGGTAGTGCCAGTGAGCAGTTGTACCTGCCCACCCGCCCCCACCCTTTCCTGTCCTATATTTCCTTGTTTTTTAGCTCAGCTGATTCATGCGGCAGACAGATTGCTGCACCTCAGCTGTTTTACTCATCAGTGCTAATGGAAGCTAAGTTTTGAAGCTTGAAATCAGTGGTTTTTGAACCCTATGCGCTCTCATAGAACCAGTAGTAAAAAAGGTTGAATCCTACTAGTGCTTGCAAGCATCTGGAAAATTGTGCTTCAAACCCACGTGTTTATAATTATCAATCGTAAAGTGTTTGAAGAACTGCTAGTAGCCAAAGCAGATGTTTCTGGATTACATGGATAAGTATGACTTCATATTAGTCATTTCCATATGTTCATGTAAAAACCAATCAAGTGTACCAGCTCTAGAAGAAAGGATGCAATGATCTCAATATTTGGTATCAGCCACAATAGCAAAAGCAATAACACTGCTTCATAGTGCTTTTACAGCCCCCTCTAAGTGGTTTAAATAGTCAGCATATTGCCCCCAAAACTCTGGGTCCTCATTTTACTGACCTCAGAAGGATGGAAGGCTGAGTCACATTTGAGCCAGTGAGGGGAGAAGGCAGAGCTTCATTTCGGCGATACAGCTGCGATCTCAGGGCTCTGAGATCGCAGCCGATATTTTCGCCCCTGGTCGGTCCCAATGGACCTAAACCGTCCTGTAGAGACGGTGATCGTGAAGGGCATAGTCCCAGGATCCCAGGGATATCGCAAAACCCCTGGTTTGATCTGGGAGAAGCCCTTTTGCTGGTGGCGGAGAGGCAGCCTCCATAGCTGCTGAAGTCGGGACAGCTCCGGAAAGGAAGTGGCTGGAAGTGAAAGTGTGTCGGCTGGGTGAGAAACTAATTTTTGTTGTAAATTCGCTGAGATTTGAAAGGGCATCCTGAATAGAGAAGAAACCTGTGAGTTTTTTTTTTTTTTGACAAAAACTGTATGAGCGGTGTTTTTTAAAGTGATGTCAAATTGAGGCTTGGATTTTTATTTCTTTTTCTTACTTTTTTTTCTTGGGACTTTAGTGTGACTTTGTAGGTAACCAGACTGAATTTTCTCTCACATATATTTTTATGCTCCTTTTGATTTTTTAATTTTCTTTTCGGATAGAGGCTCCCTTTGGCTATTTTTTCTTTTCATAAATTATTTTTTTTTTTCTGGCTGGGGGGGGAGAAGAGTATTAAGAAACTTTGTAACACTGCCAACAAGAGCCTTGAAAATTTTTTATTTGAATTGGAGAGAATTGTAAGAAGACTCCTTCTCAAGGACATTTCAATGTGATAAGATAGAGGGAGAGCACAGCAAAATATTATTACAGGTGTTCTCCTGGACTCTTATCAATATTTCAACACTTGAGGCTTGGCTTTGAAGCAAGTGGAGGAGAGAGTCATAATAAGAGCCTTGGACAACTAAATAAAGTGCAGTGTGCTTTCTTATTTTTTTTTTTAACTTGTGATACTCCTACTCACCAGCCTCTTTGTAAATTTTAATTCTAGTAATATTCTTCTTTTTGCTTTTTATTTCAAAGGGAAAGCCTCAGAGCCTTTTCTTTATTTTTCTTTTTTTCTCCTTATCTTTACTGGGATCCTTTTGCTTTTTCTATCCATGTTTTTGGACCACTCTGTTTTTTCTTTCTGATTATTGAGACTTCCCAATTGGATTAAGGTGTGAAGAACCTGAAGGAATTTCTTCTTTTTTTCTTTATTTTTTTTCTTTTTCTTCTTAATCAATATTATTATTTTGGGGGGTTTTTTTTCTTTCTATTTTTCATTTTTTATGGTGGACTACTTCGTAATTGGATTAGGGTCTAGAAGAACCTGAAGATTTTTCTTCTTTTTCTTCTCCTTTTTCTTCTATGGTTTTGGGCTTTTTACTATTGGATTTTTCCATTTTGGATTATAACTGACTATTCTACCAGTTGGATTAAAAGCTAAAAAAAATTTGAAGCTTTTGAAGAATTAAAATGAGCAGGAAACCAATATCATCTGGCGTTTCTACTTCTACCTCTGCCTCCCCACCAGCTGGAGGACAAAGTTTAATTCAGACAATGTTGAAGCAAGATAAAGATCAAGAAAAAGTGACTTTACAGATGATTATGCAAGGAATTCAAGATCTCAAGATAAAATCAGACATCATTGAACAAAGAATAGAGAAGACTGATGAAAAAGTGGAAAATATTAAACAAATGATGGTGAAGTATGAGGAGAGATTCCAAAAAATTGAGGAAGGAAAACAAAGAGAGGAGAAGATTGGAAATATTGACAATAGATCAACAGTGGTTGAACAAGATAAAAGTGGGATGTTGAGGTGGGAGATGGAAAGGTCAGAATTTTATCTCAGATTTCAAAATATAGAAGAAGAAAAAGGACAAAATTTGGCTGCAATAATGATAGAAATTTTGGCGGATGCTTTGGAAATTACAGAGGAAAAGATGATGGATGGAGTAGATGAGGTATATTGAGTTTATACAAGATATGCGATGAGAAATAAATTACCAAAGGAAGTCCATATTAGATTTACCAAAAAATCCATTAAAACACAAATATTACAAGCAGTAAGAGAGAAAACATTGAAATACAAAGGCAAAGAGATTGTGGTTTTAAAACAAATACCCAGAAGAGTGAGAGAGTTGAGAAGAGAATATCGATTTCTGACCAAAACGCTATTGGAAAACGAAGTGAATTATAGATGGCTGATTCCAGAAGGATTAATGTTTACGTGGCAAGAACAAAGAATTGATTCAACTGAGAAAGCAGAAATATTCTACAAGGAATTTTTTGAAAGAAGAGAAGGGGAGAGAGAAAAAGAGAATATCTCAACTGAATTTGAAGAGGACCAAATGGAAATGGGAAGAGAGGAAGGTGCAGTAGGTGGACAGGTGGACAGTAAAGAACAGTGTGAAGTGAGATCCATGAGAGCTGTTAGACCTAAATATAAAGCATAATCATGGAAGAAAAAAAACTGATTACAATGAATATAAATGGACTTAATTCAGCTGTTAAAAGAAGGAAAACCTTTTATAAATTAGAGAAATTAAAATTTGATATAATTTGTCTACAAGAAGTTCATATTAAAAAACAACATGAACAATCGTTAATACAGCCAAAATTAGGGAAAATATTTACTTCTTTGACTCAATGTAAGAAAAGAGGAGTGGTTCTACACATTAAAGAGGCTATCCCAGCAAAACTGATCTACACGGATGAAGACGGAAGAGTATTAATGGTGGAAATTGTTAGGGATAACATTGTTTACCCTTACTGGTTTAGGTAAAATAATAAATATGTTATCATGGTTTGTTAGTTAAAGTGTCTGTAACTTTAACTGTAAGAATGTAATTAAGGGAGTGGTTGTAAAAGCACCATAAAAGAAGCAAGGCATGGCAGCTTGTTCTCTCTGGCTTTATGATCCCTAATTACTTGATGGACTGAAGACTGCGTTTCTCCCCTACTGGAACGGGAGAGAGAAAGGACTGTTGATTTATCAACGGTGAGAGGACTGATTTATTATAAGTGTACTGACATTGGATATTCTACACGAACTTTGCTAATTGAATATCCTTGAATGGACTGACTAAAACGATACATGACTAATGGACTGTTATTTTGACTATGCTATAAAACTCTAAATGGAATAAACTATGTTAGGGATAACATTGTTTTACCCTAACTGGTTTAGGTAAATAATAATATGTAATCATAGTTTGTATGTTAAAGTGTCTGCAACTTTAACTGTGGGATAGTAATTAAGGGAGTGGTTGTGAAAGCACTTTAAAAGAAGCAAGACGACAGCTTGCTCTCTCTCTGGCTTTGATGATCCCTGATTACTGTAAGGACACAAGACTGCATTGCTCGAACGGGAGAGAAAACAAAGGACTGACTTGTAAGTGAATTGACATAGGATATTTCTACACGGACTTTGCTAACTGAATATCCCTGAATGGACTGACTAAATGATACATGACTATTGGACTGTTATTTTGACTATGCTATGAACTCATAATGGAATAAACTATATTTTTGATAGCACAAGTGTATCTGTTATTTTTACTGTATGTTAATAAACATACAAGCTTAGCTCACTCATTTATCTATGTGCCTATCTGACTAACGCTGCACATTCTGTTTAGCTTGTCTCCCTAACCCTGGTTGGGGAAACCAGGCTTAACACTGGTTATGGGCCCAGAGGCTGCAAAGTCAGTTTAACTAGGATAAAACAGATTTATGTTAAAAGTGAGAGTTTGTGTTGTTATACATTACAGTAAACAGACAGCTGTGTTTTATTAATTATAGTTTTATATCCATATTAGAAAACATGGCACAAGTCAATTTACAAAGTTTGTCCCTTATATCCAAGTTGGATGGAACAAACTATGTATCATGGTCTATGAAATGTAGTCTGCTTCTACGAAGAGAAGGTTTGTGGAACATAATTGAAAATCCACCAAACGTAGAAGAATGGGATCCAGAGGATGAGGAAGATAAATTAAAGATAGAAGAATTTATGCATAAAAATCAACAAGCTATTTGCATTATTGCTTTAACCTTAACTGATAAGCAACTTGTTTATATCCATGGAGAAGAAAACAGCTTTTGGGTGTTGGCAGAAGCTGAAGAGGATTTATGTTCGAGATAATGTTGGTGCTCACATAAATCTAACACGGAAACTTTTCAGTACACATCTCCATAAGAATGGTGATATGCTGAGTCATTTGAAAACTATGCAAAGCATTTTTCAAGAACTGCACAAGAAAGAGCTTATTTTCTCTGAACTACACCAAGTCTACATAATTCTATCTTCCCTTGACGAAAGTTATGATAACTACGTAACTTCCCTTGAAATATTGCCAAAGGAAAGCCTAACTTTAACTGATATAACTGGCAGATTGATTGAAGAGGCCAGAAGAAGGCTTGAAAGAGACAATTTAAGGAGGCAGCAACCTCAAAAAGAAGATAATGAAACTTCTACTGCATACGCAATTAAAAAGTGTTTTAATTGTGGAGGAAGAGGACATTTGGCAAGATTTTGTAAAAAAGCAAAACGCCAGAACGCTGGCCAGAATACTAAAAGTCATCAAAATAAAAATAAAAATTTAGAGTTAGCCACGTATACTAACGGAGCTGTAAAAAAATAATTTATGGGTGGTTGACAGTGGAGCATCACATTGTAGAACAAATGATTACAGAAATTTTATTAAAATGTCCAAGAGTACACAGCAGATATCGTTAGCCAATGGCTGGAAACTGAAAGCTAAAGGTCAAGGTATAGCATATTGTTCTTTTATAAAAGAGAATGTAAAAATGTTTTTGTACCACAACTTAAGTTTAATTTAATTTCAGTAAGAATTTTGGTTAAACTAGGATATGTAGTTACATTTAAAGGAGATAACTGCATAATTGAAAAAGAAGATAAGAAAATTACTGCATCTTTAAGAGGTGAATTATATGTGTTAAATGATGATGGTTTAAAGGTGGCTAACACAGTTTATGAAAATAAGAAACCTCATGATGAATGTATTCACTTGTTACATTGAAGGCTAGGGCATTTAAATTTTAAAATGCTTAAGAAAACTGTTGAATTATCTAAGGGAATAAGTTTGAAACCTTGTAATAAGTATTTGTAATATAATGCCTGTAATCAAAGCAAAGCCAGGGTCACACCGGCTAATAGAGTTGATGGATTTACTACCAAAGAACCTTTAGAAGTAGTATTTGCTGATTTAATAGGTCCGAAAAAACCAAGTGTAGGAGGAGCTCATTACATATTAAGTATAATGGACCACTATTCTAGATATGGGTTTTGCTATTTAATGAAAAGCAAAACTGAAACATATCAAAATCTCTTTAATTGGATTAAATTTGCAGAAAGGAAAACTAAAAAGAAATTAGTAACTCTTATAACAGATAATGGTACGGAATTTACAAATAATAAATTCCAGAGCAGACTAAGAATGTTAGGTATTCAACATAAAATGTCTGCACCATATAGGCCACAACATAATGCCTTTATAGAGAGAAGAGGCCAAACATTACAATCAATGACACGATCTATGATGTCTGATTCAGGATTACCTGACAATTTATGGGGAGAAGCAATAATGTGTGGTAATCATATATTAAATAATGTTGTTAATTCAACAACAGGTGAATTACCATTCACACTGTGGCATGGTACAAAACCTGATTTAAGTTACATGCACACATTTGGAGCACCAGCATGGGTGCATATCCCTACACAACTTAGACACAAAGGACAGCATAGAGCTAAAAGATTACATTTTGTAGGATATACATCTAATCATAGATCTTATAGATTCTGGGAACCAGGTACATCTAGAGTTTACACCAGTGCTAGTGCAAAATTCCTAGAACATGCAGGATGGAATAGATTAGAGCAAGATTTAAATAATGAAGTAATTGTTGAACCCTACAAAAGGCAGAAAGATCAGATTAGTTATAAGAAGAGTCCAATTAAAGAAGAAGTCCACGAAGAGCAAATAGGATCAGAACAAGAAGAAACAGTTGATCAGGAAGAGTTAGATAATCAAGAAGAGTTAGTTAATGAAAGTCCACCTGTAAGTCCTGTAATACCTAGACGTACTACACGTGTAACTAGACCACCTGATAGGTATCAAGCAAGTATAGTTTGCCAAGTAACTAAAGTTCCAACTAGTGTAGATGAACTTAGGATGTATCCTGCTAAGGATCAGGAGAATTGGCAAAAGGCAATGGAAAAAGAACTAAATTCATTAAAGGTAATGAAAGTTTATGAAGATGCTAAATTACCTCCAGGAGAAAAATCCATTGGGTGCAAATGGATATTTAAAGTAAAAACAGGAAATGATGGGACTGTTACCCATAAGGCTAGGTTAGTAGCTCAAGGATTTAATCAAACTGCATCTGATTATGATGAAGTTTTTGCACCAAGTCTTAAAGCAACATCTTTAAGAGCAGCATTAGTGTGGGCAGCTAAGAAAAACTATGTAATTAACCATTTAGATGTAGAAACTGCTTATCTGCATGCACCATTGCAGCACACTATATATTTAAGAAAACCAGTCGGTATAAAAGACAATAAAGTAAATAGTAATGATTGTTGGAAACTCAAAAAGAGTCTTTACGGGTTGAAACAATCTGGCTTTGAGTGGAACCAATATATTGTGAAAGAGTTAAACAATATAGGTTTTAAATCTGGTTTAGCAGATCCATGTGTGTTTAAAAGAGAAAATAATGGAACGGTGTCATTATTGTTATTATTTACAGATGATATTGCTTTGATAACTAAGACTAATAATGAAGCTAATGAGATTATATCATTATTAGCCAAAAAGATAAAATTAAAGCATTTAGGTGAAATTAAAAAGTATCTAGGATTGACAATTAACAAAACAAAAAATGGTTTTAAGATATCTCAAGAAGATAAAATTTGCCAATTAATTAAAATGTTTAAAATGGAACTTTGTAAACCGGCAAAGACTCCAATGAGTCAGGAAGTTTGCCAAATTGATGATCAAAGTCCCAAATTTAATAAGTCCATATATCAATCTTTGATTGGCAGCTTATCATATATAAGCAATTGGTCTAGGCCAGATATAGCTTATAGTGTAAATCAGCTGGCTCGTTTTAATTCAGATCCACATCAATGTCATTGGCAATCATTAAAGAGAATTTTAAGATATCTTAAAGGAACAATGAACCATGCATTGTATATAGAACCAAAGGGTGATTTGAGTCTTAGTGCCTGTGCAGATGCAAGTTTTGCAACTGATATAAACACTAGAAAATCAACATCTGGGATGGCTATATTATTTGGTAAGACACTAATAGGGTGGAGGTCAATCAGACAACAGCATATCAGCTTGTCCACAATGGAAACGAATTTTTCATGTCTGTCATTACTATGCACTGATTTGATTTTGTACAAACAGTTATTATTAGACATGGGTATAACTGTAAAAGATTCTATTATTGTGTACAAGGATAACCAAGCAGCTAAAAAATTAGCTACTAGTATTGCTGTAAAAACTAGATCAAAGCATACTGATTTAAGATACTTAAATGTTAGAGAATCTGTAAAGAATGGGCTAATTAAATTGGAATACTGCATGACAGAAGAAAACACTGCAGACCAATTTACAAAAGCTCAAGGAGTAACTACGTTTAAAGAGAGTTGCAACAAATATGATTTAAAGATGTAAATAGTTATATTTATTATTATTTCCTAAAAGGGGAGAATGTTAGGGATAACATTGTTTTACCCTAACTGGTTTAGGTAAATAATAATATGTAATCATAGTTTGTATGTTAAAGTGTCTGCAACTTTAACTGTGGGATAGTAATTAAGGGAGTGGTTGTGAAAGCACTTTAAAAGAAGCAAGACGACAGCTTGCTCTCTCTCTGGCTTTGATGATCCCTGATTACTGTAAGGACACAAGACTGCATTGCTCGAACGGGAGAGAAAACAAAGGACTGACTTGTAAGTGAATTGACATAGGATATTTCTACACGGACTTTGCTAACTGAATATCCCTGAATGGACTGACTAAATGATACATGACTATTGGACTGTTATTTTGACTATGCTATGAACTCATAATGGAATAAACTATATTTTTGATAGCACAAGCGTATCTGTTATTTTTACTGTATGTTAATAAACATACAAGCTTAGCTCACTCATTTATCTGTGTGCCTATCTGACTAACGCTGCACATTCTGTTTAGCTTGTCTCCCTAACCCTGGTTGGGGAAACCAGGCTTAACAAACTATATTTTTGATAACACAAGCGTATCTGTTATTTTTACTGTATGTAAACTAACATACAAACTTATCTCACACATTTATCTGTATGCCTATCTGACTAATGCTGCACATTCTGTTTAGCTTGTCTCCTTAACCATGGTTGGGGAACCCAGGCTTAACAGAAATAATGGACAATAATATAAAAATACTCTTGATTGCAATTTATGCTCCGAATGATAAACAAGAAGAGTTTTATAAAAAACTACACATGAAAATAATTGGACTGGACTATGTTAATATAATTATGATGGGAGACTTTAATGGAATTGTGGACAATAAATTGGACTATATAGCAACAACAACAAAGCAAAATAGAAAGACTCTCCCTAAATCTTTTTTTAAAATGACAGACGAACTAACTTTAAAAGATATTTGGAGAGAAAGAAATGTTAAAGCTAAACAATATACTTTTTATTCAAATAGACATTTATTATGGTCCAGATTAGATATGATTTGGATCTCAACAGAATTAATATCTAATATTCAAGAAACAAATATTGAAACAAGTACTTGGGCAGATCACAGCCCAATGACAATTAAATGGAAGGGACAAAAAAAAAAGATCGAGATGGACATTAAACAATACTATCTTAAAGGAAAAAGATTTTATACAACGGATGGAGAAGGAACTGGCTTTTTTCTTTAGAGAAAATAAAAAAGAAGATACTTCAATGCAGAATGTTTGGGATACAATGAAGGCATACGCTAGAGGTTTGATAATAGATTATACAAGAAAAAAGAATATAAGGAAAAGGCAAGCTTCTAAGGCCTTGGAAGATGAGTATAAAAGACTTGAAAAAGAATTACAGAAAATGCCACAGAAAAAAGATATTAAATTGAAGCTGGATGTAATTAAACATAAAATGGAATTAATAGAGAAAGAAGAATTGGCACAGAAAATTAGAAATTCTAAATAGAATTACTTTGAAGATGCAAATAAACCAGGTAGATGGCTAGCATATAAATTGAGAAAGGAGAAGGAATCAAGAAAAATACTGAAACTAATAGATGATCAAGGCCAAGTTTGTTTTGGTAATAAGGAGAAAAAGGAAAATATTCGAGGTTTCTATGGATAATTATATAAACAAGAGAATATTGATGAGGAAAAAGTCAAGCAGTATCTACAGAATGCTAACTTACCGAAGACACCTAAAGAGACTGAAGAAATGCTGGAAAGCAATATAACAATGATGGAATTAAATGAAGCACTTAAGAAACAAAATAATGGGAAAACACCAGGTCCAGATGGGCTTCCGGCAGAATTCTATAAAACATTTCAAGAATCATTGAGCATACCATTGTTAGAAGTTATGAATGAAGTTATGTCAAAGAAGATGATACCCAAAACATGGTCAGAGGCTAATATTACACTTGTTCCAAAAGAAGAGGCTGACCCACTGCAAATTAAGAACTATAGACCTATTTCTTTATTGAATGCAGACTATAACATTTTTGCTTCAATTTTAGCAGAAAGACTTAAAAAATATTTAAATAATTTTATCCATCCAGATCAAAATGGATTTCTGCCAAAGAGACAAATCAGAGACAATATGAGAGTAATCTTGGATACTTTGGAATACTATGAGGCTCATCCTGAAAAGCAAATGGCTTTGATATTCCTACATGCTCAGAAGATAAAACAAAGATTTTGATAAAGAACACGTTACTGAGACAAAGAGAAGAACTGGCAGACCTGTTGAAAATCCAAGTTACAAATAATGTGAAGTATCTGGGGATATATTTGACAGCAAGATGTGGCACATTAAAAGAGAATAATTATATTAAACTTAAACAACAGATAGCTACAGACTTGAAGAAATGGGAAAACTTGCAATTGTCATTAATAGGGAGAATTTCAACAATTAAGATGAATATTTTACCCAGAATTCTATTTCTGTTTCAAACAATACCAATTAGGCTTGGAAAAGACTATTTTGAAGATTTAAATAAAATTATGTTGAAGTTTATATGGCAAGGTAAGAAAGCGAGAATAAAGCTAAAGCTTTTGCAAGATGCTAGAATTAGAGGAGGTTTTGGCCTGCCCAATTGGGAATTGTACTATCAAGCTGCAAGTCTGATGTGGGTCAAGGAATGGATAACATTAAGAAAGACTAGATTGTTGATACTAGAAGGTCATGACAAATTTGCTGTTGGGTTGGCATGCTTTTTTATGGTATAAGGGAACTAAAACACAGGGTTACTTTAGAAGACATTATATACGGGAGTCTTTGTGGTTAAACTGGGAAAAGATAAAAAGACAATGTTATTTGAAAATTCCAGTTTGGTTATCGACTATTGAAGCATTTTCCTATCCTATAATTTATAAGAAGGAACAAACAGTTAGATATGGGGAACTATTGGATGAAAAGGGTGAACTTAAATCGATCCAAAACTTAGAGGAACAAGGTATAAAGATAAATTGGTTTTCATATGCGCAAATACATTCAAGGTATGATGAAGATTTTAAAACGGAGGGATTCTATGATAAATAGACTGATCCAGATAAGATCTTGATGGGTACTGATGAGAAGGTGATTAAAAAATTATATGGTTATTTACTGGGAATTAAATTAGAGGAAGAACAAGTTAAAGAAACTATGATTGGGGGAAGAATTTTGGATATGGGATTGATTTAGAGAAATGGCAAAAATTGTGGTCTCAAAATTATAAAATGACAATGTCAACAGCATATAAAGAAAATTTGTATAAGATGTTTTACAGGTGGCACTTTCCCCCGACAAGAATAGCAAGAATGTTCAAGAACAAATCTGAAAAATGCTGGAAATGTCATCAGATACCTGGCTCATACTATCATATGTGGTGGACCTGTGAGGACGCTAAAAAATATTGGACTAAAATTCGTACGTGGTTGGAAAAAATGACAAAGAAACATATAGATTTGAAACCGGAGATCTTTTTATTGGGAATCTTACCAGATACATACAGTAAAGACTTGAAATATCTGATTGTAAATGTATTAACAGCGGCTAGGATTGTATTTGCTAAAAATTGAAAGAGTGAGAAAATACCATCAGAGGAAGAAATTATTAAGAAAATATTGGAATGTGCTGAGATGAGTAGATTGACATTTGAAATTTGAGAGCAAGAGGAGAAACAATTTTATGAAATTTGGGGTCTTTTTTATCAATGGCTAGATGACAAAATATGATTATAGAATATTTAGAATGTTAGACAGCAAGGAATATCTTTATTTTTTCTTTCACCTTTGTTATTTGACATTATATTTATAAAGTGTTTTTAGGATAGATTGGGTATGATTGTATGATTTGTTATGGAATAAACTAATTAAAGTATTGTTGTCTCAAAAAGTATGAATGATTAAAAGTATAGTCAAATGATTTTTTAATAGCTATATTATGATATATAAGTTTGGATTGACAATATGAGTTGTTATGTAACATAACTGTAATTGAGACTACAAAATGAATGCACAAAACTGATGAACCAACCGACACACTGTATGTAGATAAGAGAGTTGATGTTTTCATGTTTTGTTTGTCTTGTTTGTTTGTAGAAAATCAATAAAATTCTTTAAAAAAAAAAAAACTTGAGCCAGTGAGAATTGAACTGCTGGCAGTTGGCAGAATTAGCCTACAATACTGCATTCTAACCACTGCACCACCACAGCTCTTAACATTAGGATTAAATCACTGCTAAATGAGCCACATGTATGGATTTGCTCATTTCTTTCCTGCTGAAAAACTTCTGTCTTAGGACATGGATCATCATGATGTTCAGAGGTCTAATGCTCTTCCTTTTCTGGCTAACCAAATGACTCTATTCACTTCCAGTAGATGTAGAACTCACCTAAATTCTGTGGCTTTTTGTTCATTAATGTTTTACGAACCCTAAAAGTTCACATGTATTGAAGTTCATAGTCCAGTACAATTAACAACACACACTGAGCCAATAAAGTTATCTAAAACTGCAATAAGCATACATAAGACATAGCTGCTAACAATTTCATCTTTCTCTTCCCCATCCTCAAAAGTTGATCTAGTGGTTAAGACACCAGGCTAGAAACCAGGAGACTGAGTTCTAGTCCCACCTTAGGCATGAAAACTGGCTGGTTTGGGCCTGTCATTCCTTCTCAGTCCAGCCTACCTCACAGAGTTGTTATGGGGCAAACAGGATGAAGAAGGAATATTTGATATGTTTGCCACTTTCAGTTATTTATAAAAATTAAATTAACATTAAATTTATTATTTAAAAAAGGTTGCTCCCTAAACGTCTATCTTAACCTGTTTCCTGAAAGGGATGATCCCAAGCTGCACAACATGCTATGCTCTCACCCAAAGAGCACTACATAAACATACAAGGAAAACTCCTCCCGTAGGCGCCTACGATATTGCTTCTTTGGTTTCATGGTGTTGAAGTAGGGGAGTTTGATGACATCCGGCCATACAGCTGGACAGGGGCTCCCACAAAGACGGCTGAAAGGAAATGTAAGCACTGTTTTGAATCTCTCAATAAACATAATACTTGAATTAAAATCACTTAGTTCTTTGGTTATTTTCAAATTATTCACCCAACTCTAACACCAAATAGTGCAATAATCTCTCTCTCTCTCTCTCTCTCACACACACACACACACAAACACAAACACACACATATCAACATGCATGCAATGTGGAGAGAAGATGGATAACTTTATAAGAAAGTTTAGTGTAGTGGTTAAGGTGCTTCCCTAGAAACTAGGACACCCTTAGGCATGAAAGCCGGAAGACTTTGGGCCTGTCGCACTCTCTCAGCCCAACCCACCTCACAAGGTTGTTGTGGGGAAAATAGGAGGCAGGAGTATTCGGCATGTTCACTGCCTTGAGTAGACCAAAATATATTTTAAAAGGCAGGATAAAATAATAATAATAATAATAACAACAACAGCTTCCATCCTGTGGCGATATCTGTAACACCATCAAACATCCAGATTTGCCTATCCCAGGTCCTTGGTAAGGACTCAATAGGTAGACAAAAATGCCAAACCCAGTGTGAACATCTGGAAAATGTTGAAAATAAGAAGGTGAAGATCTTCTGGGACTTTCGAAGATAGACAGATCATCATTTGGAACACAACACACCAGATATCACAGTTGTCAAAAACCAAAATGTACAATTTATTGATATTGCTGTACCAGGAGACACCAGACTTAAAGAAAAAGAACTGGAAAAAATCACAAAATATCACAACCTGGCCATTGAAACTACGCGATTATGGATGAAACATGTAACAATGATACCCATTGTGATTAGGGCACTTGGTACCATATACAAAAATTTTGCAAAATACATCAAGAAGTTGTAGCTTCCTGCTCTACCGCCAGTGGAGCTGCAAAAGACTGTGCTACTCAGAACAACATACATTTAAAGGAGATACTTGGTTGACACCCAGGATGCTGGCAGCAACCTGTATCAACCATCACAGCCAATGATATTTGTGATACATTTTTAAATGTTCAGTTGACTGAGTTTCATGTTTAATGAATAAGTTTATAATACGAATACTAATAATACACAACTAAAGCATGAACAGAAAAGAAGCAATTTTCATAAACTTTATGAAGATTAGGCACAAAATTAACTAAAGGTGAAACTCGAAAAATTAGAAGATTGTGCAAAAGTTCATTTATTTCAGTAATGTAACTTAAAAGGTGAAACTAATATGTGAGATAGACTCATGACATGCAAAGCAAGATAGTTCAAGCCGTGATTTGTCATAATTGAGATGATTATGGCTTATAGCTCATGAAAACCCCAAATCCACAATCTCAGAAAATTAGAATATTGTGAAAAGGTTCAATATTCTAGGCTCAAAGTGTCCCACTCTAATCAGCCAATTAAGCCATAACACCTGCAAAGGGTTCCTGAGCCTTTAAATAGTCTCTCAGTCTGGTTCAGTAGGAATCACAATCATGGGAAAAACTGCTGACCTGACAGTTGTGCAGAAAACCATCATTGACACCCTCCATAAGGAGCGAAAACCTCAAAAGGTAATTGCAAAAGAAGTTGGATGTTCCCAAAGTGCTGTATGAAAGCACATTAATAGAAAGTTATGTGGAAGGGAAAAGTGTGGAAGAAAAAGGTGCACAAGCAGCAGGGATGACTGCAGCCTGGAGAGGATTGTCAGGAAAAGGCCATTCAAAAGTGTTGGGGACTTTCACAAGGAGTGGACTGAGGCTGGAGTCAGTGCATCAAGAGCCACCTCACACAGACGGATCCTGGACATGGGCTTCAAATGTCGTCTTCCTCTTGTCAAGCCGCTCCTGAACAATAAACAATGTCAGAAGCATCTTACCTGGGCGAAAGAAAAAAAGAACTGGTTTGTTGCTCAGTGGTCCAAAGTCCTCTTTTCTGATGAGAGAAACTTTTGCATCTCATTGGAAACCAAGGACCTAGAGTCTGGAGGAAGAATGGAGAGGCACACACTGCAAGATGCTTGAAGATCCAGTGTGCAGTTTCCACAGTCTGTGTTGATTTGGGGAGCCATGTCATCTGCTGGTGTTGGTCCACTGTGCTTCATTAAGTCCAAGGTCAATGCAGCCGTCTACTAGGAGATTTTGGAGCACTTCATGCTTCCTTCCAGACAAGCTTTATGGGGATAATGACTTCATGTTCCAGCAGGACTTGGTACCTGCCCACACTGCCAAAAGCACCAAAACCTGGTTCAATGACCGTGCGATTACTGTGCTTGATTGGCCAGCAACCTTACCTGACCTTAACCACACAGACAATCTATGGGGCATTGCCAAGAGAAAGATGAGAGACATGAGACCGAACAATGCAGAAGAGTTGAAGGCCGCTATTGAAGCATCCTGGTCTTCCATAACATCTCAGCAGTGCCACAAGCTGATAGCTTCCATGCCATTCAGAGGTCCAATATTGTTCTATGTACAATCCTTGTTTTATTGATTGCATGTAATATTCTAATTTTCTGAGATTGTGGATTTGGGGTTTTCATGAGCTGTAAGCCATAATCATCTCAATTATGACAAATCACGGCTTGAACTATCTTGCTTTGCATGTCATGAGTCTATCTCACATATTAATTTCACCTTTTAAATTACATTACTGAAATAAATGAACTTTTGCACGATATTCTAATTTTTTGAGTTTCACCTTTATATACCATCACTCAGGACTTTCCTATTTGTAGAACAATCATGATTGATTTAACTTTTAAACAGGATTTTTTCACATTAAAGGTAAGAGAAAAATCTAGCTGCTAAATATTAAAGAGGAAATACACAAAGAGTATGCATAAATGATTTTCAGTTCTGTCTAGTTCAACTCCAATTTTATTTTAAATATCCCAAAGGTTTTTATAAATAGCTATTGGCATGACCTTTACAATTGAAGTAGAAAGGGCATCAGGGAGAAAAAGAAATATAATTTGGGCAGCAGGAGTGAAATTTCCATGAATGATCTCTAAATGCAGAAGATATATATAAGTATAGTGATCTTAAGTATTTAAAGAAAGAACCTATTTTTCTGTGGTATTCAGAGCACGCAGAAATGTCTCCCCATTCATATACAACAGAATAGAACTTTCCTTGTACAAACTGAAAATCCCGACAAACTCAGAGATTATTAAGATTAGCTAAAGATGACACTTTGATACGAAAAATAAAAATGTGTCGAGGCAATGGGTTTCAGATTTTAGAAAGATCCCCAACGACAATTATGTTACAGGGAAGATTTTGCAGCTGATGAAACTGGAAACACTATTTTCTGAGGAATAGGTAGATGTTATGTGACAAGCTAAATAAGCTGCAGAACTACTGTTTTCTGATTCTGCCTCTTTCCCAACTTTGTATGGGATTTAAAAAGAGCCTAAATGCCAGCTTCTAGTCCTCTGACAGTACCATTAGAACCACATTCAAAATTATAGCTAAGAATAAGCTGCACATATAGAATTCTGGGGTCCTGTCTGCTGAAGAGTGGATTGACAGGCTGGAGACAGGTACTCAGAAGATAAGAAACAGTTACATACATTCAAGAAACACAAGAAAGGCACTTTTCTCCGAATAAGAAAACATTTCTAACATGAGCAACCAGTTGGTACATATTGTTCATAGATCTGATCTGGACCTTATATAATTGCTGGCAATTCCAGCAACTATCACAACTGCTGGCACTGCCAAGGCAAAATACACAAACTACTTTCTGTGCCCAATCTCCTTTCCACCACTCACAGAATGCTTTACCTGATTAATTCAAGCTGAGACAACTCAAGATTAGCTTGAAAAACAGGTTTCTTTGTGAACAGTTCCCCAAGGATGCAGCTAGGAAGAAAACAGAACAAGCTAAAACACCAATAGCAGGGTGGGGGTGGGGGGTGGAGATAACCAGCAAATTGTCAATGAAAGGTGCATGCAAAGGAGTTCATCATGTTATCTACTTTTACAGAGCAGCATTTTCCCATTGCCTTGTGGAATAGTTAGGCCTTCATTATTTCTGAAGAAAATTACTGCCATGAACAGTAGTAATATTTCAGTTCACATTTATAAAAAAAAAACAGTACAGTATCTTAAATATAAAAACCTAAAGGTTCTTTTTTAAGAAATGAGCTCTTGCATGTGCTTGTGGCTACTGTCCTAAAGAAACAGTAAAAATTGATATTTATCATACTTAAGGTGGATCAAAAGTATATGCCATTTCAACCACACTATGCTTAAAGTTTGAGGTATGAGTGACTGCAGATAGTAGCCACAAGCTAACAACAAAATCAAAACAAAGTTGTCACTAGCTTACCCACAGCTCCAGACATCTATAGCTGGTGTGTAACGCTCCTCGCCTAGCAGCAACTCAGGTGGTCGGTACCATAGTGTAATGACTTTATTGGTATATGGACGGCTAAGTAAAAAAAAACACAATTATATAAAATAACACTTTAGGCTCAATTCTATAACAATAGAAGAAAACAGATGATGCAATCAACAGTAGCACTTTTAAGCCACTAGAAAGTTGTCCTGAAGCCCTATCAGAGCATTTGGAATGAAAAGTGATGAATTTACAGTCACAGAACTGTGTATCTATGTATCACACTTCAGAGACAAGAAATAATAAAACTGCCTCTGATCTCACACAAACATTCCTCGCTCTACAGAAAACTATCACATATCAGGAGATCAAGGAGGATACCTTCATTGGCAGAGAAAGATAGGTCAATGCTTTCTCTCTGGTTTTAGTTTTAAACAAAATTAGGAAAATCACTGCTTTTATGGTTGGTGGAACTAAGGCTCAGAATAATTTGCCTAATGGCTTCAATCAAGTTCAAGACTGAGGTGTGTTAGAAGTAAACTATAAACTGAGGTTATAAGTCCAAAACACAAACAAGATTATACCAGGCAATAAACAGGCAAAGACATGCAATCAGCTCCCTCATTAACACCACTGACTCAAAAAGAGAGGCATCAAAGGTAATTCCGATATACTTGTATTCCACGTGTGGAATGGGACAATTAACCACAGGCACATGACTATGCCCACTTCACCCCCCATAGCAGCCAACCCGTCATGGGGCATTTATCATTGACTGTGTCCAATAGGAAGGCACAGCAGGGACGCATGGTTACTTATCCTTCGTTGTGGACTGGCTGGGGATAAGAATCCTTTGACAAATTGCCCAGGAGGAGGGTGCAAATGAAGGAGCGTTGGCAAATGGTCGGCTGACGATAAATGCCCGCAATGGGTCAGCTGCGGTGGAGGCCCCACAGTGAAGTAGGCACAGCTATGTCAAGCATGGTTAATTATCTTAGACCCTGCAAGTGAATTTAATAAGGTTTGTACAGAAGTCCATCCTGGCGTATTATGGTTAAAATATCTAAAGTCATGTCTACACGCCTCTTAAACATCTTACCTTTCTTCTGAACTGTAAAGTCGGGCAAGACCAAAGTCTGCCAGCTTGATCTGCCCACTACAAAAAGATAATAATGGACATTTAATTATAAAGTCTTACAGAAAAGGGCAACAATATATGAACCAAAATTACTGAATTGGCAGCAGGCTCCTATAAGTCACACTTTCAAAAACAGAGAGATCTCCTACAGAAGTGGTCTACACAAAATTATTCTATTAATATATATATATATATAACTCTATTTTCCAACTAAAAATCTATCTTTTATAGAGGTCTTGGGGGCAGGAAGAATGCATGGAAATACTACTTCAGTTCCTTGACTTTTTTTTTCTTTTTCCAGTGTAATAGTGGGGAAAATATGCAGCAGAAACTAAATTACAAATGGTGAAGGAAGGCAATTGAGAAATAGCCTCAGCATTTTTAAATTATCAGGACCAGATCCAATAGCTCTGCTGAGACCAGCTGCACTTGATCTGCCCTCTTTCTGAACTGTTTCCATAATAAGAACTACTATTTTAGTCTTTCCTACAATGTATTTTACTTTGTAAACATGAGGTTGGGAACCCAAAATGTAACCGTCTCACCCCATGGGAATGGCCCACCCCACCCATACTGGTAGCGGGGGCATACTGCAGATGACTGTAAGTTAACCAGAGTTACCTTGAGGTAAGACAGGTGGCCTATAGTATTTATAAATAAATAAATATAAATATTAAAATCCCATCAGCCAAGGAATTTCAACTGGCAGGATCCAGGAAAAGAATCTTCTCTGCCATGGCTCCTGCCCTCTGGGACATCCTACCCCAAGGTGAGACTGGTTTCCACCCTCTGGACTTTTCATAAGAGCCTTAAGACCTGGCTCTGCCATATGGTTTGGGAACTCAATGGGGGAGCTTCATGCTGGAGGTGGTGGACTAATTAAAATCTAATCCCACCTCCCTCCCTGTGTATCCAGCTCCCTCCTTTGCCATCTTGTGTTGATGATTTTATCTGCTGTGTTATTTTATAATTCATGATTTTAATGTTTTTTAATGTTTTTAAGTTGTAAGCCACCCAGTGTCATTGGACACAAGATGGGCAGCAAATAAATTTCATAATAATAGAATAGGAATATGTTAAGAGTTCATTTCAGAAATCAAATCCAGAAAGCACACACAGATTACTGATTCAGCAGGATTCAATAACTTGTTCATATAAAACGTACAATTGTAAAACGTACAATACCAATAGTAGATTCTTCCAACGTAACACAAGCAGAGAATAGCTTCAGTTTCAACAGACAAGCCGAGAGAAGAACAGACTTGTTTTCAGCTTCAGAGCACAGAGCAGAGATAAGCCACACCCAGACTCCCTCTTTAAATTTCAGTCTCTAATTCAGCTCCCATTGGCTGATCTATTGCCATGCTATTCATTGGCTGACCTTGTTACCATGTCTCTGACAGTTCATGAACATTCTGACAGAATAGGAATGGGAATGGGAATGGGAATGGGAATGGAATGGAATGGAATGGAATGGAATGGAATGGAATGGAATGGAATGGAATGGAATGGAATAGAATAGAATAGAATAGAATAGAATAGAATAGAATAGAATAGAATAGAATAGAATAGAATAGAATAGAATAGAAATGTTCTGAGAAGTTCTCTGGCTGAGGTCAGATTAAAATATGGCGTTTGGCTCAGCTGTTTGGCAGCAACAGTGCTGTGAACACAGAGGGCACCCGGAACCAGAGCTGTGGCTTGACCACAAGGGTAGGACCAAGGGCAGTGATAGCATTGGCACCAGCGACAAGTGTCAGGCTGTGGGGATAGAGCTGAAGCTGGGACTGGAGCTGGCCAAGGATGGAGCAGTGGCTTGCTCCAGAGGTGTGGAGTGAAGCCCCACAGTTGAGACCAAGGCCAACTGTTGGTGAGGGCGACAGCAGCAGCATTTGATGCTGGGTCATGGAAAGAGCCCCACAGGTGAGACTGAAGGTGGTGGTGATGAGAGGAGAACAACGGAGACTGGCCAGTGCCATGAGGACTGAGGATGAGCAGCAATGCTGCAACAGGGCCTGAAGACAGGGGCCAGGGAGTTGAAAATGTTGGCGCTGGTAACTTGTGACTGGGGCCTCTGCAAAAGCAGTGGTGGTGGTCAAGGGCTGGCATTCCAAGAGTGGGACCCAGAGCAGGTGTTACAAAACTACATCTGGAGCTTCGTGGCCCCTACGAAATATTTTGGAAGACCTAAAACCAAAGGTGGAGCAGGTGACTTGAATCCGTGGCCCAGTGGTCCTCATAAGGAGACTAGGAAAAAACTTGAGGGGAGTGTGCCCTCCCAGTCAGAATGGGACAATTTGCCACAACCAGCTTGGCTCAACCAGCTCATCGCCAAGTTGCCTCAGGACAACTCCACACGGCCAACTTGCTGCAGGGACAACTCACTGTGGGCGGCCAAAGGGAGAGCCAGGCAGGCGGGTGAGTAAGCGTGTGGGCAGAGTGCAGACTTCAGAGCAGTGGCCAGGAGTGTTCCATTTTCACATATGCCTCTACCACCACCGTCATGCCAAGCTCCAGGCCAAAGAGGACAGCAGTGGTGGTGACGGTAGCAGTCATGGACCTATCCCAGATGATCTCAGGCCTGACTCGGAACAGTGGTGACATACTGGAGATGATCTTTCAGAATAAACAGAGTTGGAAGGAACATTGGAGGTCTTCTAGTCCAACCCCCTGCTCAAGCAGGACACCCTATAGCAAATAGCTGTCCAGTCTCCTCCAGTGATGGAGCACCCACAACTTCTGAAGGCAAGCTATTCCATTGGTTAATTGCTCTCACCATTAGGAAATTTCTCCTTAGTTCTAGGTTGCTTCTTGGTTAGTTGCCATCCATTGTTTCTTGTCTTGCCTTTTGGTGCTTTGGAAAATAGATTGACCACCATCTACTTTGTGGCAGCCCCTCAAATACAGGTAGCCCTTCACTTCCAACAGTTCATTTATTTTTATTTTTTTTACATTCTTCTAAGATTTTATTAATTCAAACATGGACATACAAAACACAAAACATAAATACCTAAAACTTCTTTTTGGAAAGCGGCTTACCCCGGGTTACCTCTTTTTATACAGACATAAATCAAATTCATACTCACTTAATATACTGTTTCATATCTTAATTAACATTCTGTATTTTCTATATATTTTCTCTCCTCTATTCACTCTCATAATTCTATTATATTTATTTCGTCTCATTTTAAATAATTATACTTGTATCTTTTGTCTGTTCTCTTCAATTACCTATTTATCTTTTCTTTCTAATACAATATTTCTCCTGTAGTCACTGGTTGAAGTATGACAACTTTTTATCTTTCCCCTAGATTTGACGCTTGAAATAATACATACTTTCCATACTGATTCTGCTTAGCACAAAGTACTACATTTTAAAATAATAAAACAAAAATAAAAAAGGGATTGAGTTTATAGTATGATCAAAACAATATTCCATAGAAAATTAAACTCTATTATTTACCCTTAAACATTTTATATATTCCCTTTAATACATTATTAACTCATAATATTTCAGTTTTCTAACTCAGTTTCAAATACTAATATCTACAATACAATCTTATGTACTTTTGCAGAATCATATATATTTTTTAATTTAAATTTTACCCTTTATCTCTGAAAAAAACCTTTTTTTTTAGCATCTTGTTTTAAACCTTTATGGCTTCCCTTTCCTTTTTCCCTTCCTTTCTTATCAATTCTGGTCTTTTTGCCCCCCCCCCCCCCCCATCTCTCAAATTCCACTTTTTTGATCTTCCCTCTCTGTTGTGTTTCTCTTTTCTGTTGCTTTCTGGCATTGCATCAATTTTTCATCTTATTTTCCCCTTTCTTGGTTGCTTTTTTAAGTTCTGAATTCTCCATTTTCTTTCCCCCTTTGTTCTTTTCAGCTATAATTTTTTGTCCATTAAAGATGGCTTCTCCTTCTTCATCCCAGTCCTCTTGTTCTTGTATTTCTTGGTAAGTGGAAATCGCCATTTCCAAAAAATGAAAGATAGATCCAAAAGAGCCCTTGCCTTCTTGTTCCTCTTCTTGTAGCTTTTGAAATTCCATTTGTAATTCTTGCACAGATAATGCCATTTTTTATTTTTTTTATTTTTAAAAGAGCAACCCAAACGTTTTTAGTCTTTTAAGAAATAGTTCCCCAAAAATCCCACAGTCACAAAGCAATCCAAATCAGAACAAACTGTTCCATTAACACTTTCTTCTTCTTCTTCTTCTCCTCCTCCTGGGGTGAGATTCAATTAGACAGTTTCAAAATGATTTTTAGAAGCCTTATTGTCATTAATTTCTAATCTTATAAACTTCAAGCAGTCTTCTTCAATAGAATCTTAGAATAAGTTTTTTACCTCTTCCTTCCCACTTATAGCAATAAACTTTTAATTTTTAATTCCAATGTTCCAAAATCTTTTATCCCCTTGGCTTTAATTTTTAAGTTTATTTACCTTCTTTGCCCAAGCAGGTTTTCCAAATTTCCATCAGCTACTTCCGTAGGGAAGGAGAGTGAAAAAAAATAACTTTCCCTTTCACAACTTTCTTCCACCGCTTGCACAGTCTTTCTGGGAAACAATGTAGCAATAAAAAAGGCAAGTTTCCAGGTTTTAAAGGCTCCTCTTTGTCCTGGTTCAGCCAAAGAAAAACTTTCACTTTCTTCCTCCTGCGCAATCTTGTCCAGCTGCAGGCTTCTTTGTGGTGGCCATTGCTGACCGCCGCTCCACCGCCTTGGGAAAAGGGGGTTTTGCCGGCTGGGGAGGGGGTCTGTGAGACACCCACAAACCCCTGTCCGGGTCCCCCATCTTCAGCTGCCTCTACGGGGCAGCTATATCCTCCAAATCCAAACGGATCGGAGGCACCTCGGCAGCGAGCGCAGCAGGGATCACGCGGAGTTGCGAATCCCTGCCGCTGCCGAAGCCTTGCAAACCGGAAGTCCCAACAGTTCATTTATTGACCGTTCAAAGTTACAGCGGCTCTGAAAAAAGTGACTTATGACCATTTTTCACTTATCACTGTTACATCATATCTCCATGGTCACTTGATGCCTGACAACTGGTTTATATTTCTGATGGTTACAGTGTCCCAGGTCATACAATCATCTTTTGTGACCTTTTGACAAAGTCAATGGGGAAGCCAGATTCACTTAACCGTGTTCCTAATTTAACAACTGCAGTGATTCACTTAACAAATGTGGCAAGAAAAGTCGTAAAATGGGGCAAAACTCACTTAACAAATTTCTCACTTAGCAAAGTAAATTCTGGGCTCAATTGTGGTCATAAGTCAAGGGCTACCTGTATTGGAACAATGCTATCATGTCACCCCTAGTCCTTCTTTTCACTAGACTAGACAAACCCAATTACAACAACTGTTCTTCATATGTTTTAGCCGCCAGTCCCCTAATCATCTTTGCTGTTCTTCTCTGCACTCATTCCAGTCTCAATATTTGTTTTATAAGATGGTGACCAAAACTGGATGTAGTATTCTAAGTGTGATCTTACTAAGGCACTATAAAGCCTTGTAATACTTCATGTTATCTTGATTCTATCCCTGTTAATTCAACCTAAGATTGCATTGGAGATTTGGTTGCCGCTGCACACTGCTGGCTCATATTTAAGAGATTGTCCAGTAGGACTCCAAGATCCCTCTCACAGTTACTGCTATTGAGCCAGGTTTCACCTAATCTGTACCTGTCCATTTGTTTTTTCTTGCCTAAGTGTAAAACCTTACTTTTCTCACTATTGAATTTCATTCAAAAGTAATTTTCTTGTGGGAACAATGGCAACATTATCTGGTGGGAGATTATCCCCATTATCCCCACTATCATGGTCAGATTATGCCCTGATATCTTTTGAGATTCTCTTATACCACCCCCATTCCCCTCCTCAGGGAGGCAGAACCCATTTGAGTGGTCCGCCTACAGCAACTGATGGACCCAAATGTGTTCCAGAGGGAACTGGGGGGATATCCTGGGGGTCTCTCTGCCCAAGCCACTCCCTTTCAAAAGTATCTTCCTAGTTATCAGATTCCATTTTTAAATCTCTTAAAGAAGTTTCCCCTTGGTTTATTTCATCAGTCATTATTATCTTTTTTGTCTTCTCCTTATCTTCTTGCTTTATTTGCTGATTTGTCTGTTCTATCTTTTCTTCCATTCTTTCTGTTGTCTCCCTCTCTTTCTTAGACTTTTTGATGTTCATTCATTATCAGTTATATGGTATTTTCTATTTTCCCATTTATGCCTTGCAATAGGTTCTTTATCTCCCTGTGATTCTTTGTCATAGTGTCCTTAATGCTTTGGAACATCAACACAATTTCTTTTAAAAACCCACTCATTTCCCCCTGGTGGAGCATCTTGTCTTATTTTACTAAGTCCCACTCTTGCTTGATAGTCCAAAAACAATATATTCAAGCCTAATGTTGCTCCTCAGAAAGTACAATAATCATAGTTTTTTACACCCCAGGATTATTCAATCAGTTCCATTTAGGTAGTCCAGGAAGCTTTCCAAGTCAAAAGTCACTTTACTTAAGAGTCTTCCTTATTGTCACAATTGAGTCTCCAGTAATCATAAATTAGATAATTATAGAACAATAGATATCACCACAGTCCTTCACATGAATGTTGTTTTTTTCTCTTATCAGAAATTTTCCCAGGCTTGTAGGGGTATGGTATATTTTCCATTCAGCAGTAGGTGGTGCCCTCAGCTTAGGTTTCAGCGTTGTTTCAAATCTGACAAGTTATTTAATACAATTTTAATTCGATTTATGGAAGCAAAGTCAGTTATTCAGGTAGATAGTTCCAGCATTTTAAAATGCCTTTCCAAAACAATGCCTACCCAGTTTAAAAGTCCAATTTTCAACGTTTTAAAAAGTTTTTAACTTTTCTCCCCTTTGTTCCTTTCTTTCGAGTCTAGGATTTTTCTCTGTATTATTATTCACCACTTTAACAAATAATTCTAAGAGTCTCTTTTCCTGGATTTTCTTTTTTTTTCCTTTTCGTTTTAGGTTCTAAATAAAAAAGGAATTATCTCACCCAGCTCCAGTCACTGTTCATCTACAATGCTCCTGCACTTTCTTTATTGTCTGGGCTGTCCCAGTGTTGTGGTTCGCCGGCAGCAGGTGTGGACAGCTGAGGGCTCGGAAAGCGAAGATTCAGATGAGGGGCCTGCGTGTGATGCAGGGATGGGGCCAGGACCATCAGGGAGTGGAATGCTGCCTTTAGAGATTGTGGAGGCTGGCAGCAGTGATGAAGAGGTCCCTGAGGAGCCCGTGCCCAGCATGCGTGCACGCAGGGCTGATCGAAGGAAAGATTAGCTGCAGCAGCATGGGCGACTCGGGAGTAAGGCTGCAAGGTAATGGCCCTTCCCTGAGGAGATAAAAGCCAGCTGAGAAACCACAGTTCTTTGCAGAAGGCAAAGAAGTTTTACATTCGAGCCTGGTGGACGTTAGGAATATCTGAGTTGGTGTTTGGAGACTCTTTGTGTTGGAATTATTGCTTGTTAATGTTATCTGGTGTTCTTGGCAGCCTTGCCAAACCTTGGCAAGGCTCTATCTTATCGGAGCTAACTGGTTTGAAGCAGCCTTTTATCCGGGAAGGAACGAGATTTGAAAAGAAATATAAAAAGGTTGTGCTGTTACCTTTGTATTGTGTTTGCTTCCTTGGAACCAGGTTTGGGTCAGAACACCCAGCTTCACAGCAGCCATGATGGTTGCCACTTCTCATCGTGGATGAGAGGGAAGAAACCCCGAGTCGAGCGGAAGAATTGCATCTCTCTGCGACCTACAGGGTACCCCTCTTTTCTTGACCGCCCCTACAGGGTGGCTCTAGATCCTTTCAGAGCCCTCCAACGGTGAGAACTCGATGGGGGAGCGTGGAGACCCACTCCTCATGTTCAATTTCACCGCGACATCAGCCGGAAGTCCCAAGGAGCTGTGGGTTCTGAAAAGGGCGAAGACACACCTAGAGCACCACTGGAAGGATGAATCCGACTGGACAGGACTTAAAGCTCCTATTAAGGCCTACTTTGTGGTGGTTAAGAGCGGTGAAACACCCTTATTTTTCTCCCCTTATTGCATGTATAGACTGTCTCCCAGCAGCCCTGTTCAAGATCACCTTCTCCCTCCTAGGACAGTGGGGCTTGGATGATCATCTTCAGGGCCACACAGAGGAACTTGTTGAATGCCTCTTGGACAAAGTCGCTCAGATTTGTTCCCAGTTGGAACCCTTGTGTGATGCAGGTCCCTTAGAGATGCCTGGGGAAAGGTCTTACCTGGTTATCTGGGAACAGTTTGATCCTGTTAGACCTGGTGAAGTGGACAGAGTTCTCGATGCTGTCAGTGCAACCACCTGACAATTAAGACTCCTGTCCCTCCTGGCTGGTGAAAACCTCCACAATTGTGACAGTTAGGTAGGTTCAGGCAGTGATAAATTCCACACTGCAGGAGTGAATGTTTCCAGGAGCTTTCAAGGAGGCCCTGGTTCATCCCTCTTCAAAAACCCATCTCTTGATCCTACTTGTCTGGACAATTTCTGTCCAGTCTCCCACCTTCCCTTTTTAGGTGGGAAGCTGCCAGGCAACCACCTTCTCTACCACCTTCCCTTTTTAGGGGAGGTGGAAAAGAAGGTGGTTGCCTGGCACCTTCAGAGGATGAAATGGATTATCTGGAGCCCTTCCAGTCAGGTTTCAGGCCTGGTTATGGGACAAAAACAGCATTGGTTGCACTTGTTGATAATCTCTGGTTAGAGCAGGAGAGCTAGTACATCCATCCTTGCTCTCTTTGACCTCTCAGCAGCCTTTGATACCATGGATCATGGTATCCTTTTGGGGTGGCTGCAGGGTTTGGTGCTGGGTGGTGTGATTTTGCGCTGGTTTGACTCTGTTCTACAAGGTCAGCCCCGATCAGTATTGATATGGACTTAGAGATACAACTGGCAAAAGATTACACCTTTTTCTGAGAGACACACAAATCCTTTTCTAAAATTGTCATGATATGGATTACCAGAAATTTGATTCACAACATAATTAAAGCTAACATTCTTCCAAAATCCTCAAAGTATCCAAACAAGTACTCCAAGACTATTTTAACAACAATCTGGGGAAGGGAACTAACTTGAGAACAATTTGGGACATTTGTAAAGCTGTGATACAAGGATATTTTATACAATACTAAGTAGGGTACCCATGCTTTGCTACGAAACTATGTGATCGGGCAAATTTTTGCCTAGGAAAATAAGGGGGAAACTTTTGCCTCTGCCCACCAGCATCCATCAGTATTTATCTGGCTAGCATCTTGTCAGTGTGTGAGAGTGTACAGGGCTGTTTGGAAACTGAAACAGTATTTGCTGTGTGAGCAAGAAGGAGACAGCAAGGAGCCTGGGAGTGGCATAGCTCAACTGTAGTTGGAACAGATTTCTTTTCAGGTGGGGAGTGAGAGTGTTGAGGGTTGTTTGGAAACTGAAACAGTATTTGCTGTGTGAGCAAGGAGACAGCAAGGAGCCTGGGTGTGGCTTAGATGAACTGCAGTTGGAAGATATTTCTTTTCAGGTGGGGTGGGGGAATAGAACTCCTTAGCATCAGCGAGTGTTGATAATAATATAGGAAATACTAATGTTCTGATGGTCATTTCAAAAAATCCTTTGTTAGCGAGCACCTAGAAGCCAAGAGGAACCTACGTGTCAAATTTCAAGTTTGTAGGTGTTATGGTTCTGGATATTTTGTGATGATGCGTGAGTGGTATTTCACTTTTATATATATAGATTCCACAATGGATGTCCCTCTCATTGTCATCATCACCAACAAAGTACATCTGGAGAAATGAAGGCTGCTGCTAAGGCCCCGCCATGATACTCCCTATTCTGTGGTAGACCTACCCCTGCACTTTGAATGTTGGCATAAAATTTCCCTCCTTCACCTCTCTGGCTCCAAAAGATGTCATTTGGAAGCATCCGTTGTACTTCTGGACAGCAGAAAGTGGTTTGCCATTGGATGCTGGCGGATGAGAAGGCTGTGTAAGGGTTCATGGTAGGGCTGAAGGGGAGGGAGGTGGACTTTACCACCACTGCAGCACATGCCGGGACTCTCATCCTGCCACTTTAGATCACGGCACCAGGCACAAGGTAACCGAGGTCTAAGATCAACAACCTTTTCCCCTGGAATAATGAATCTGAGGTTCATACTGAAAACCAGACAGATACTTATTATTCCACGGCATTGATCTCATTTGTGACTGATTAACGTAGGGGTTATTAGATGTATACTTTTTTACAGCTTGTCTATTGACTTGGGGATGAGTTTGACAATACTTGTTTGCAGCTTCCCTTACTTGTGTTTTCCTAATCACATCTGTAAATCTTTTTCTGCGTTTTTTGCCTCTTTTCCCTTTAACTGGTGTTACAGTAGAAGGAACAAATTCGTCTGAACTGAGGAGGAAAATAAGGGGGAAAAAAATCTGCCTTTGCCTACCAGCATCCATCGGTATTCATCTGGCTAGCATCCTGTCAGTGTGTGAGAGTTGAGGGGTGTTTGGAAACTCAAACAGTATTTGCTGTGTGAGCAAGAAGGAGACAGCAAGGAGCCTGGGCATGGCTTAGCTCAAGTGTTGTGTGGTAAAGCTGCTTGCTGCTGTGAAAGTAAAACTGAAACTGAAACTCCTCTCCTCTGCTTATGTTTTGCATTTGGAACAGATTTCTTTTCAGGTGGGGAGGAGGAGTAGAACTCCTTAGCATCAGAGTGTGTTAATAATAATATGGGAAATCCTAATGTTCTGATGGTCATTTTGAAAAATCCTTTCTTAGTGAGCATCTAGAAGCCAAGACATACGTGCCAAATTTCAACTTTGTATGCTTTATGGTTCTGGAGATTTTGTGATGATGCATGAGTGCTTTTTCGCTTTTATATATATAGATTGATTAAGAAGAAAATGTATGGAAAAAATCAAAAAGTGATAGATGAAATTAAACTCAAGGAAAGAGAATGTCAAAAATCACCAGAAGACTGTAGTATTCTCAATCAATTAAAACAATCTTAACAAAAAAATTATTTGTTGACAATTTTGGATATTGAAAAGAAATTGAAATATACAAGAGTTTTTTGAACATGCAAACAAAACGGGGATGGCTGGTGCATTAACTTCAGGAAGGAAATAAGACATATATGGATAATAAAAATATCCAAAGACTCTTTTGGAATTATTATACTAATCTATATAAGAAACACCAAGTTCCATTAGACCGTACTGATGATTATATATTGACCTCAAATCTTCCTAAACTATTGGAAAATCAGAAGAAAATTATGAACAGTCCAATAACGACTTTTGAAATAACAGAAGCAATTAAAAGACCTATGATAGGTAAAGCGCTAGGACCTAAGGTCTTATCAAATGGATTTTATAAAATATTTGAAGATCAAGACTTCCGGTTTGTCAGGCTTCGGAGGCAGCAGGAATTCGCCTTTGTGTGGGATCCCTGCTGCGCTCGCTGCTGGAGTGCCTTCGATCCAATTGGATTGGGAGGCTATAGTTATCCTGTAGGGATAACTGAAGAGAGGGGAGATCCGGGCAGGGATCAGGGGATATCGCACCCCCCTTCCCTAGCCGGCTTAACTCCCTTTTCCAAAGGTGGTGGAGCGGCGGTCAGCAATGGCCGTCACAAAGAACCTCTCAGCCGGACAAGTTTTGTGCAGGAGGAAGTGAAGAAAGAGAAGGCTTTTGGCTGAACCGGGATGACAATTAACATCTGAATACCCTGGAACTTTGGCTTTTTAAGTGATATATTGTTTCCCAGAAGATCGTTAAGCTGCGGTGGAAAGTAAAGGGAAAGTTTTTGGTTTTTTTTCTCCTCACTTCCCCACGGAGACAGCAGATGGAAATCGGAAATACCCGCTTTGGCAGCAGAAGGTACTAACTTTGAAAATTAAAGCCAAGGGGACATTAGATTTCTAAACAATGACATTTAAAAATTAAAATCTTTTTGCTTTAAGTGGGAAGGAAGAGAGGTAAATGATTTATACTAACATTTGTTGAAGGAGATTGCTTGGAGTTTTATAAGATCAGAGATTAAATTGCAATAAAACTTCCAAAAAATACCTTGGAATTGTGTAATTGAATGCTACCCCAGGAAGAGAAAGTAGAAGAAAGTGCTAAATGAAACAGACTGTGCTGATTGTGCTGACTTTGATTGCTTGATGACTTTGGGACTTTTGTGAACTATCTTTTGAAAGACTAAGAAAACATTTGGACTGTTTAAAAAATTTTTTATAATGGTATCTGTTGAAGAACTGAAAATGTAATTTGAAAAATTAAGAGAAGAAGAAGAAGGCCAGAGCTCCTTTGGATCTATCCTTTGCTTCTTAGAAATGGCGATTTCTACTTATCAGGAAATGCAACAAGAAAAAGGCTGGGATGATGAAGAAGAAGCCACCTTTAATGGACATATGATTTTAAATGAGAAAGAAAAGGGTAAAAAGGAAAAGAAAATGGAGAATTTAAGTTCTAAAAAAACAACCAAGAAAGGGAAAAATAAGGTGAAAAATCGATATAATGTCAGAAAGCAACAGAAGAGAGGAATACAACAGAGAGGGGAGACTAAAAGGCTGGAGATTGAGGGGGGTGGGGGTGGGTAAAAAGGCTAGATTTCACAAGGAAGGAAGGGAAAAATTGAAGGGAAGTTATAAAGGCTTAAAACAAGATGCTAATAAATAGGTTTTTTTCAGAGATAAAGGGTAAAACATAATCTAAAAAGAGATTCTGCAAAAGTACACAAGATTGTATTGTAGTATTTGTATTTGAAATATGTGTTAATAGAATATTGTAGGGAATGTGTAAAATGCCTAAGATTTAATTAATAGAGTTTAATTAATTAATTTGTTATGGAACATTATTTTTAATATATTATAAGATCATTATGTTTTATATTTTAAAATGTTATGTAGAATGTACTAAGCAGAATCAGAATAGAAACTATGTATTATTTTAAGTGTTAAATTTGGGGGGAAAATAGAAAGGTGTCATACTTCAACCAGTGATTACAGGAAAAAGTTTGTGGTAAAGAGAAAAGATAAATAGATAATTGAAAAAGAACGGACAAAAGATACAAGTATAATTATTTAAATTGAGATTAAATAAATAAAATAGAATTAAGAGAGTGAAAAGAGAAGATATGAAATAGTATATAAGGTGAGCATGAATTTGATTTATGTCTGTACAAAAAGTTATAACCCGGCGTTAAGCCGCTTTCTAAAAAGAAGTTTTATGTTTTCATGTTATGTATTTTGTTTGCTTATGTTTGTTTATCGGGGAAAACATTTGAAGATCAACTACTTCTTCCAATGAAGGATTCAATGAATTCTATTTTACAAGGAAATTCAATACCTGATTCATGGAAAGAAGCCTGTATCTCTTTGATACCCAAGCTTTCACATTGACGCCTTAACAGGAGAAATTTCATGCATATCATGACATGGCCTTTATTCAATAATATTTTTTAAAAAACAACAAGAAAATTGATCTTTGATATTCGGACACTGAAATTCATCCATCCAAATTCATACTTGATTTTTAATATATTACAAAGATGCCAAACCTAGATTCCAGGGGGAAAAATGTTTCTAAGGTCCTGTGTTAAAGTTCTTAGCATTCATTCAGTTCAGTTAGAGATGGCAGCATTTCTTCAAGCTATTAAGCATTTACAATTTTGTTATAATTAAATAAGCATTATATATATATATATATATATATATTCTACAGAAGCCTGATGATGGCAGATGAGATTCTGCTGAAACGTTGCTTCAACTTTAAAAGCACCACTACTATAACGTGGGAAAATACCCGAACAAAGCTGAATGCCATACATGTAAGTACCCGCGAAAACTTAAGAAAACATATATATATATATGTTTCCTAACACAGCTAAACAGCGCACACCCCAAAATCAAGTTCACCATGGACACAGAAACAAACAAACAACTACCATTCCTAGATGTACTAATCTACAAAAAAACAGATGGCACACTACGACACACCATATACCAGAAGAAAACACACACCAACCGCTACCTCAACGCCCAAACCCACCACCACCCAGCACAGATAAATTCCGTGGCCAAAACACTAATTACTAGAACCAAACGCCTGGCAGACAAGACACACATTAAGACTGAACTATGCAGCCTGACTAAAATATTGACAGCCAACGGCTTCCACAAAAGCAAAATCACCAACTTGATCCACAAAAACACACTGAGACATAATAGAGACCCAGAAGATGAACAGACCCATGGAACAGCTGTCCTGCCCTACATAAGAGGCACTACAGACAAAATTAGTAAGATACTATACAGACACCACATCAAGACTGCCTTCAAAACAGACAGAAAAATAGCAGCCATCCTCAGAAACCCCAAAGACAAAATTGACCTGGAAAACCAAGGCATATACGAAGTCCCCTGTGCATCATGCTCGGCCACATACATTGGACAGACCAATAGAAGAATAAGCACCCGCCTGGATGAACACAAAAATGCAGTCAAAAAGCTGGAACACACTTCCTCACTCGTCCAACACATGGAAGCCACAGGTCACAGCATCAACTTCAATGGCACCAAAACACTAGCCACTATAGAAAATCCCAGCCACAGAATCATCAGAGAAGCCATAGAGATTGAAAAAAGACCAGAAAGCATGAACAGAAGAGATGATTCCACCAGGCTGTCAATCATTTAGAAGCCTGCACTCACAAACAAAAAAATCTCCACACCACAAGCCAGGCAAACACCTGGGCACAAACAGATCCCCCCTGATACCTCCAGCTCAAACACACCCCAACCAGGCACCCAGATGAAACCCAGCTTCCTAACTAATGATAGCCGTCCATTTACCCGAAGCCAAGCTGCACTAAAGGCCTCCTATAAAGTAACACAATGTTGCCAGCCAATCAAGATACAAAAAGAGCAAAAAAAACAGACAGAAGATATTAGAAGCAGAACACAGCAAACTCCAAGACCAATAAACACAGACCAAGACTCTCAACCAATCAGGATAAAGAAAAAACCATTCTGGCACAGCAATAGGCTGCCCCAAATTTAAATCTGAAACCACTGTAAAAGTCTAACTCACAGACGAACACTATACAGAAGCCTGATGATGGCAGATGAGATTCTGCTGAAACGTTGCTACAACTTTAAAAGCACCATTACTATGACGTGGGAAAATACCCGAACAAAGCTGAATGCCATACATACATACATACATACATACATACAAACATACATACATATATATTCTTAAGTTTTCACGGGTACTTACATGTTTGTTATTCAGCTTTGTTCGGGTATTTTCCCACGTCATTATAGTTGTGGTTTTAAAGTTGTAGCAACGTTTCGGCAGAATCTCATCTGCCATCATCAGGCTTCTGTATTGTGTTCGTCTGTGAGTCAGACTTTTACAGTTGTTTCAGTTTTAAATTTGGGGCTAGCCTACTGCTGTGCCAGAATGGTTTTTTCTTCATCCTAATTGGTTGGGAGTCTTGGTCTGTGTTTATTGGTCTTGGAGTTTGCTTAAGCCTCCAATACAGGAACACAATGTTGCCAGCCAATCAAGACACACACACAAAAAAGCCACAAAACAGACAGAAGATATTAGAAACACCAATCAAGCAGAATACAGCAAACTCCAAGACCAATAAACACAGACCAAGACTCCCAACCAATCAGGATGAAGAAGAAACCATTCTGGCACAGCAGTAGGCTAGCCCCAAATTTAAAACTGAAACAACTGTAAAAGTCTGACTCACAGACGAACACAATACAGAAGCCTGATGATGGCAGATGAGATTCTGCCGAAACGTTGCTACAACTTTAAAACCACAACTATTATGACATGGGAAAATACCCGAACAAAGCTGAATAACATGTATATGTATGTATGTATGTATGTATGTATGTATGTATGGACATAATTTTTAAATATTAACTTTATATTTAATATAAAAAATTAAACATTTATATTAAATATATTAAAGCATTTTGTTGTATTAAATAGGTGCATTTCATATTAATAAAATGGAAGCTCTCCGATCATTATTTTACAAATGTATTTATCTTTTTTAAAAAAATCATATTAGTGGTCCACAGGATTTAAAATTATGAGTTTGGTGGTCCTTAAGGTCCAAAAGGTTGGCGATCCCTGCTCTATCTCATTTATGGACTGATGAGATGAGAGTGACTCTTGACAGACCAGATGGATGGGCCCGTGGCTGGATCAGTAATGAGCACAGAGCTCCACTTTGACTCAGACACCAGCAAGGTGGAGGTGGGATACTGGTATGGGCTGGTATTACTAAAGATGAGCTAGTTGGACCTTTTCAGGTTGAAGATGGACTCAAAATCAACTCCCAAACCTCCTGCCAGGTTTTAGAAGACACTTTCTTCAAGCAGTGGTACAGGAAAAGGTCTGTATCTTTCAAGAAAACCATGATTTTTATGCAGGACAATGATCCATCACATGCATCGAAGTACTCCACTTCGTGGCTAGCCAGTAAAGGCCTCAAAGATGAAAGAATAATGACATGGCCCACTCCCTCACCTGACCTAAACCCTATTGAGATCTTGTGGGCCCTTCTGAAACGGGAGATTTACGGTGAAGGAAAACAGTACACCTCTCTGAACAATGTCTGGGAGGCTGTGGTTGCTGCTGCACAAAATGTTGATTGTCAACAGATCAAGAAACTGACAGAGTCCATGAATGGAAAGCTTATGACTGTTATTGAAAAGAGGGGTGGCGATATTGTTCACTGATTTTTTTTGAAATTTCAGAAATGTTTATTTGTACATTTTGAGTTGTTTGTTATTCTCACTTTAACAGATGCAAATAAATGAGTGAGATGGGCAAATTTTCATTTTTCATTGAGTTGCATAATAATTCTGCACACTAATAGTTGCCCAATAATTGTGCACACATAGATATTCTCCAAAGAAAGCCAAATATTCACTTTTACTTTCTTAATTATTCAGGTTTGAGGTTTATTTAACAGTTTGGATTGACCAAGAATTCTGTAGCTGTTCAATAATAAAATTAATCCTCCAAAATACAACTTGCCTAAAAATTGTGCACGCAGTATATGCTGATATTGATCAAAGATTTTTGTTTTAAATAGTGGCAGAAAGATAGATCCAAATTTATTTGACAAAATAAAACAACCAAGAATTAAATATAAGCTCCAACATGATGGTAAAGAAAGAGGTGGTCTTTGTCAGTGTATAAGGTTCATAAATTGGAATATACATGGTAACAGTTATGAGCCCAGAGTACACAGTAAGGCTGAATTGTAATTAAGCTAAAGGACAGCCTGTGTTAAAAGGAAATGAGAAAGTTATTGGAAAAGATAGAGACATATGGTGAGATGGCTGGTTTGAAAATAAATAAAGATAAAACAAAGATTTTGACAAAGAACATGCTACTGAGACAAAGAGAAGAACTGGCAGACCTTTTGAAAATCCAAGTTACAAATAAGGTTAAGTATCTGGGGATATATTTGACAGCAAGATGTAGCACATTAAAAGAGAATAATTATATTAAACTCAAACAACAGATAGCTACAGATTTGAAGAAATGGGAAAACTTGCAATTGTCATTAATAGGGAGAATTTCAACAATTAAGATGAATATTTTACCCAGGATTCTATTTCTGTACCAAACAATACCAATTAGGCTTGGAAAAGACTATTTTGAAGATTTAAATAAAATCATGTTGAAGTTTATATGGCAAGGTAAAAAAGCGAGAATAAAGCTAAAGCTTTTGCAAGACGCTAGAATTAGAGGAGGTTTTGGCCTGCCAAATTGGGAATTGTATTATCAAGCTGCAAGTCTGATGTGGGTCAAAGAATGGATAACATTAAGAAAGCATAGATTGTTGACATTAGAAGGGCATGATTTGCTGTTGGGCTGGCATGCTTTTTTATGGTATAAGGGAACCAAAACACAGGGTTATTTTAGAAGACATTATATACGGGAGTCTTTGTGGTTAAACTGGGAGAAGATCAAAAGACAATGTTATTTGAAAATTCCAGTTTGGTTATCGACTATTGAAGCATTTTCCTATCCTATAATTTATAAGAAGGAACAAACAGTTAGATATGGGGAACTATTGGATGAAAAGGGTGAACTTAAATCGATCCAAAACTTAGAGGAACAAGGTATAAGGATGAATTGGTTTTCATATGCGCAAATACATTCAAGATATGATGAAGATTTTAAAACGGAGGGATTCTATGATAAACAGACTGATTTAGATAAGATCTTGATGGGTACTGATGAGAAAGTGATTAAAAAATTATATGGTTATTTACTGGGAATTAAATTAGAGGAAGAACAAGTTAAAGAAACTATGATTGTTTGGGCGAAGAATTTTGGATATGGGATTGATTTAAAAAAATGGCAAAAATTGTGGTCTCAAAATTATAAAATGACAATGTCAACAGCATATAAAGAAAACTTGTATAAGATGTTTTACAGGTGGCACTTTCCCCCGACAAGAATAGCAAGAATGTGCACAAAACTGATGAACCAACTGACACACTGGATGTACATATGAGAGTTGATGTTTTAATGTTTTGTTTGTCTTGTTTGTTTGTAGAAAATTAATAAAATCTCTTTCAAAAAAAAAGAATAGCAAGAATGTTTAAGAACAAATCTGAAAAATGCTGGAAATGTCATCAGATACCTGGCTCATATTACCATATGTGGTGGACTTGTGAGGACGCTAGAAAATATTGGACTAAAATTCGCATGTGGTTGGAAAAAATGACAAAGAAACACATAGACTTGAAACCAGAGATCTTCTTATTGGGAATTTTACCTGATACATATAGTAAAGATTTGAAATACCTGATTGTAAATGTATTAACAGCGGCTAGGATTGTATTTGCTAAAAATTGGAAGAATGAGAAAATACCATTACAGGAAGAAATTATTAAGAAAATATTGGAATGTGCTGAGATGAGTAAATTGACATTTGAAATTAGAGAGCAAGAGGATAAACAATTTTATGAAATTTGGGATCTTTTTTACCAATGGCTAGATGATAAAATACGATAATAGAATATTGACACTATATTTATAAAGGGTTTTTAGGATTGATTTGGTATGATTTTATGATTTGTTATAGAATAAACTGTTTAAAGTATAGTTATCTCATAAAGCATGAATGATTAAAAGTATAGTCAAAAATTTCTTTTTTTTAGCGATATTAGGATATATAAGTTTGGATTGACAATATGAGTTGCTATGTAACATAATTGTAATTGAGACTACAAAATGAATGCACAAAACTGATGAACCAACCGACACACTGGATGTACATATGAGAGTTGATGTTTTAATGTTTTGTTTGTCTTGTTGGTTTGTAGAAAATAAATAAAATTCTTTTCAAAAAAAAAAGGAAATGAGAACAAGGTTGAGAAAGCTTGCAGGATGGCTGTTGAATTCAAGGAGAGCTCTCTGCCTGGATTGGGACAGAAGAATTATATTGTTTGGGCTGCAAAATCTGAATGCTTCCTGAAGGCTAAGGAGCTCTGGGATATTGTTATTAATCCACCCCAGGGACCATTAGTAGCAGCAGATCAAAGGCAGCATGATAAAGCACTGGCCCACATCATCTTAAGTTTAGAAGATGAACAATGTTTGAATGTAGCTGATTTAAAGACTGCAAATGGGGTTTGGCTGAAATTGAGCAGTTGTGCATATGAGTGCATCAGCATGCAATATTGTGCAATTATCAAGACAATTGTACAGAGCCAGGCTGCAGCCAGAAGCAAGTGTGGAGCAGCATTTGTTGCACATTTATTTATTAAGTTGGAACAGCGTGGCATGCAGATTCCTGAATCTCAGAGGGTGCTGTTGGTATTAAACAGTCTTGATAAAACATGGTACATTGTTTCAGCAGTTTTTGAGTGCAAACCAGAACAAGACTTACGAATGGAAGCTCTTCAAGTCTGTTTGCTTTCTGAAGAAAACAAACACCATTTTAGAAACAGCCACAAGGAGAAATTCCTGAGGTGGGGGCCCAAGGAACAGAAAGAAAAAAGCAACAGGTAAGATGTCTGCACATTCCAAAGCAACAGACAAGATTTCTGCAGAGACCAGAGTAATAGAAGAGACCAGATTACAGCCCAGCAAAGAATTTCTAAGAAGCTGTGTTTCATTTGTGGTGATAAGATTCATTTGACGAAAGACCTTTTGCAAGGAAGAAAAACAACAGATGGACAAGGTGCTGTTGCAAAAGTTAGCTATTGTAATAGCAGAGACAAATGGTTAATAGACAGTGGGGCTAGTCAAACAATTGTTAATAATTCTGAATTATTTTTCAGAATGGATCAAGGTAGAGGTGGATGCAGTGGCCTTGGCAAATAGCCAGAAGGCTAAAGTCACTGGAAAAGGCAGTGTGGTGATTCCATGTCTGAAGGAAAAGTTTAGCAACATATTATGTGTGCCTGAAATGGAGCATAAATTACTGAGTATCTCTAGTCTAGACCAAAAGGGGTTTGAGACCACATTTGTAAATGGGAAGTGTCTCATAAAGAGAAGTGGGAGTGTACGTGCACAGGGCATAAAGCAGGATAATCTTTATGTGTTGCAGTAGAGGTCTCCAAACTAGGCAACTTTAAGACTTGTGGACTTCAACTCCAAGAATTCTCCAGCCAGCTGACAGTTGAAATCCACAAGTCTTAAAGTTGCCAAGTTTGGGGACCCCTGTGTTGCAGGGACAAAAGGTTCAATGTGCCCAAACATTTGGAAATGTGGCACAACATGATTCATGTGTTCATCTCTTGCACAGAAAGCTTGGCCATTCCAGCTTCAGGGTTTTGCAAAGGATGCAACAGTTTGCAGATAGTATAAATTTAAAAGGGAGTAAGGCATACTTGGACTGTGCAGTAAGTAAATCATCAAAGTCCAAGGTATTCCCTGTAAGCAAGAGTAGCACAAGGCAGACAACAAGAGCTCTAGAGCTGGCACATGCAGATTTGGTAGGGCCAATGCAGGCCAGTTTGGGAGGAGCTAAGCATGCACTGGTCATTGTACATGACTGCAGCAGGTTTGGGTTCTGCTATTTACTAAAGAGTAAAATAGAGGTGCTACAGATATTTAAGCAATGGGTAAGCTTTGTAGAAAGGAGATATAAAAAACAGGTACGTCAGCTGCAAACTGACAAGGTTCAGAATTCATGTCAGCAAGTTTTCAACAGTGGTTGGGAGTTAAGAATAAAACACAGACACACAAATCCATACACAGCAGCTGAGAATGGTGTAGCTGAGAGGCGGAATGGTGTCTTACAAACAATGAAGGACTCACTACTGGAAGATTCTGGTCTGAGCAGGTCATATTGGGGTGAAGCCATGTTGACTGGTAATTATTTAGCAAATAGGCTGTGGAGTTCATCTATAAATGATACTCCATATGCAGTGTTATATGGGAGAAAGCCATCTCTGGCATATTTAAGGGTGTTTGGAAGCAATGTGTGGGTGTATATTCCAAAAGCAATCAGGAGAAAAGGTCAACCAAAGGCTAGAAAGCTCAGGTTTAAAGGCTATGAGCCTGGCTCAAAGTGCTATCGCTTTAGTGATGGGAGCAAAAGAATAGTGATTTCAAGGTTTGCTAGTTTTGCAGAGCAAAATTGGAAAAGAATTGATGGCAATTTTTGGAATGATCCACTTAGTGATGATGACTCACTTAGTGACAGTGACTCACTTAGTGATGGTGTCAGCGTTCAGGGAGGAGAAACTGAAAAAGAACTAAAAAAGAAGTCAGGAGAAGATGATGATCAGATATGAAGCCAGAGAGGGTTGAAACACAGGAGCAGTCAGTGCCACACAGGTCAGAGCAATGGAACAAGGGGATTCTACCTGACAGGTATTCTGCTAGTGAAGTAAAGGTGTGTAATGTGTGATATGAGCCAAGAAACTATAAAGAAGTATTGGCACTACCTAAAATTGAACAAATAAAAAGGAAAGAAGCCATGGAGAAAGAAATGAAATCCATGGGCGAACATAAAGTATTCACATCTATGACTGCCACAGGGTTGCAAAGCCATAGGATGTAAGTGTGTGTACAAAAAGTACTACCCAACAATCAGGTACAGTATAAAGCAAGATTACTGGTGCAAGGTTTTTCACAGAGAAAAATGTGCACTATGATGAGGTATTTGCACCAACGGTGAAGAGTGAAAGCATAAGGTTGGCACTAGCATTGGCAGCGGCACATGGCCATAAAATTTGGCATTTTGATGTAACCACAGCATTCCACAATGCAGAATTAGAGGAAGAAATTTACATGGTTCAAGAACCAGGGTATGAAAGTAAAAAGCCTAACACTGTATATAAATTGAACAAGGCCATTTATGGTCTGAAACAGTCAGCCAGGAATTGGAATGTCTGTTCAGATACAGCATTGAAGGGTCTTGAGTTCATGAGTTGCAAGGCTGATGGTTGCATATGTACTGGAAAGTTACAAGGTGGGGATTGTCAATTGTTAGCATTTGTGGATGATCTTTGTTTTATTGCAAAGGATTTGTCACAGAAAAAAGAATTTGCTCATCAATTAGAGAAAAAAAATTGAAATAAAAGATTTGGGTGAAATAAAAAAATATCTCGGTGTAGAGACACAAAAAACTGAGAAAGGTGGTTATATTCTCAGTCAAAAAAGAAAAATTGAACAGCAACATGAAGGATTGTAATTCTGCCCCAACACCTATGAGCACAGATTTTCATAACAGTTTGGGTGAGGATAAAAGTGAAGCCTGTGATCAGTCAGCAATAGGGAGCCTGTTATATCTGTCACAGTGGTCCAGACCAGACATAGCTTGTGCAGTAAGCATCTTAAGTCGCTTTACTGCTGCACCAACGCAATTGCATTGGATGGGTATAAAAAGGATTCTCAGGTATTTGAAGGGAACTGTGAACTTGGGTCTTCCAATACAGGTATCTGAAGAATTGAAATTGAAATGTTAAGTTGACAGCAATTATGCCAATGATGTAAAAACCAAAAAGTCTAATTCTGGGATTGTGGTATTGTTTGGAGGGGCTTTAATTGGTTAGAAGTCCAGAAAACAAACAATTAACCATTTCTACTGCAGAGGCAGAATTTATAGCTCTATCTGAACTTTGTTTAGAGGTAACTTGGTGCGCACAGCTGTTACAGGATTTAAGTGTAAAGGTAAATGAAGCTGTAACAGTGTTTGAAGATAATGCTGCTTGCATTAAAATGGCAACAGGTGACAGAGTAAAGAATAGAAGCAAGCATGTGGACATTAAGTATTGTAATGTCAGAGAAGCCATCAAATGTAAATTAATTAGCTTGCTTCACTGTTCTTCAGAGAACAATCTGGCAGACATGACCAAGCCATTGGGTGGAGTGCAACATCAGAAGAATATTAAGTTATTCGGTTTTATGTCTATTCCAGTCATGAAGGGAGGAGTGTCAGTGTATAAGGTTCATAAATTGGAATAGACATGGTAACAGGTCAACCAGTGGGGACTGTTTGGTGATCCAGACGGCTCGGAGCCTGGGTGTGGCTTAGGTTCACTGATCTGAATATATATGAGTGCCTCTGTAATATCTTGCTTCTTCTGTGTTTGTATTGCTTCTGTGATTATGACTTCTGGATTCTGAGTTCTGGTTCTGACTTGGGTATTGTATACATGCATCATACTGTATATTAAAAGTTTATTCTATAAATGAATCCTGCTTAATTATTTACTTGTGTGCTGGTTGGATTGCTGCAAATTCTGACAGTCTTGGTTTGTCAGACCTCAGAATGTACTATGATGCCTGTTTTTGGTATGGTTAGAAGATTGGGTAACTTTGGAAAACTCAAAGTTGTTAAACCTTGAAGGTTCTGATCTGAGATTTGGGCAGCATGCCTATTTGTGGTATGATCCAGTAAAAGTGATCCTGGTTTCAAGAACCATGTCATTAGTCAATCGACTGGGTGTGTATGGTCAAAGTACAAAAGAAGATTAGCTGATAAGGTACCGTTATGGTTATCATTACACAGAAACAACTGTTGAAGAGTGGACTTTAATATTGACTGAACTGGCAGAGATGGCAAAATTAACCGCATTGATTAGAGACAATGGATTGGATAAGTTTATAAGAGACTGGAAGTAGTTTGTGGACTTTCTGCATATTAAATACAATAACTGATGGTTATCAGAGGGCTTTGAAGATTAGTTTTACCTTTGGGGTTACCTGTTGACTGCTTTATGTGTGCGTGTCAACTCATAAAATATTTCGATGGTCGTTTTAGAGTTGCCACAGAAAGGGAGGGGGAAAAGGGGTTTGAAAGAGCAGTGCAGCAGCTTGGAAATCAAAAGTGCATTCCATACATAGTTTTTCAGAGATAGTAACTAGGTGACTGAAGTTTCTGCTGCACAAAAATCTAACTGGAGAACATGACTGATGACTCTTGGCTATGGATGTGTCTCATTGGAGAATATGAATTATGATACACCCAGGGGGTACGGGAAAACCAGGGTCAAGGGTGACAAGGAATTGTGTGTCTCAGAGTTGGCTACACCCAGGCAGTGCCAGACATGTTAACTCCCCATAAATCCTTTTTGAAGTTTTGGAAGTTTGGCTCAAGACTCATTATTTAATTGGGGTAACAGCCAGTATCCTGACTTTGTGTGTGTGTGTGTGTGCACGGCAGAGGTGGTATTCAGCAGGTTCTGACCAGTTCTGGAGAACCGGTAGCGGAAATTTTCAGTAGTTTGGAGAACCGGCAAATACCACCTCTGACTGGAGATTTTACAGTATCCTTCCCCTGCCACGCCCAGCAAGCCACGCCCACAGAACCGGTAGTAAAAAAAAATTGAATCCCACCACTGGTGCACGCGTACACACACGCATACACAACTGAACAAATGCTGGGTTGATTGGATAGATAAACAAATTTCCACATCAGGGATATATTTTTATGTAACATAATATTTTTATTATAATCTTGATGGGAATGTTTATAATCACTTGTAGACCTATTATGTAAAGGGAAAATGCATCAGTTTTTAATATATTTTTCATCATTCAACCAGGGTGAACTTTTTTATGTTCAATGTCAGAGTGAATGATATATTTGTCATTTTGTTATTTTTCTTGTGCACATTTTTTACTTTTATTATGAGTGTCTGGTGGTTTTTAGTTTTTTTCTTTTTTTAATTTTGTATTTTAACTTTAAATTTAAAATTTGTGGACTGAGAGGTCCTTTGTGGTGTGCCACAGGACTCAATACTTTCTTCACTCCTTTTTAACATCTACATGAAGCTGCTGGGTGAGATCATCTGCCACCATGCGATGAGGTACCACCAGTATGCTGATGAGACTCAACTTTACATCTCCAGCCCGGGTGACCCAAGTGATGCTGTTGCTGCCCTCTTGCAGTGCCTGGAGGCTGTGGGAGTCTTGATGGGGGACAACAGACTTTGGCTGAACTCTGGTAAGACCAAGTGGCTTTGGGTGCATGGAGTTCCAGGTTCTGGGACTTTAACTTCTTAAGTTCTACCGCAGACAGACATGGTGTGCAACTTGGAGGTTCTCCTGGACTCACAACTCCTGCTCAATGAGCAGGTGACAGTCATGGCTAGGACAGCCTTTGTTCAACTTTGTTTTGTGTACCAGTTGTGCCCTTTCCTGGACAGGGAGTCCTTGCTCTCATCGTTCAAGCCCAGGTCACCTCAGAGTTGGACTATTGCAACATGGTCTACATGGGACTACCCTTGAAGATTATCTGGAAGCTTCAGCTGGTACAGAACACAGGCACGCAAGCAGTTCTTGGGGCTCCGTGGTTGGCCCATGTCACACCGCTGTTCCATAAGCTGCACTGGTTACCAGTTTGCTTCAGGGTTCAATTCAACATGTAATCATCTTTAAAGCCCTTCATGGTATGGGTTCAGGCTATCTGAGGAACCGTCCCAGCCCAATGGGATTGGCCTGCCCCACCTGCACCAGCAGAAGAGGCATGCTGTGGACACCATTGGTCAAGGAATTTCTGCTAGCGGAGTGCAGGAGAAGAGCTTTTTCTGCTGTGGAACCCACCTTCTGAAACACTGTGCCCCCCAAGGTGAGTTCCACACCCACACCCACCCTTACCCTAACCCTAACCTTACCCTTACCCTTACCTACCCTAACCCTTACCCTTCCAAAAAGGGCTTGAAGACCTGCCTCTGCTAACTGGCTTGGGGCCCTAATGTGGGAGCTGCATCCTAGAAGTGTTTAATGGATTAAATCAGGCCTGTCAAACTGGTGGCCCATGGGCCAAATACATCACATGCAGGCCATGCCCACCCCAGCTCAGCAAAGGCAAAAAATGTTGTGATACATCACGATCTGGCCCATGACACAATCAAGTTTTACACCCGTGGATCAGATAGACCCCACCTCCTCCCCATGCACACTTTGTTCCCTTCCTCTCCGTCTTGGTCAATTGAATTTAAACTGAATTTTAAATTTATGGTCTTTATTTATTGTTTTAGATCAGGGGTGTCAAACTCAAGGCCCAGGGGCTGGATCTGGCTCGCAGGGTGGTTAGATCTGGCCCGCAGGGCCACCCTGGAAACAGGGAAGGACCGGACTGCAGTGTCTCTGCCAGTGAAAACGGAGTTCCATTTTCTCTGGCAGAGCACTCAGGCCACCACAGGCGCCCCTGACTCAAGTGACATCAAGCTGGCCATGCCCACCCCGGCCCCCTGAGGTCAAAAACACAACCCTGATGCCCTCAATGAATCTGTTTTTGATGGTATTTTTTTTAATGACTGTAAGCCAGTTAGAGTCGCCTCAATGAGATAGGTGGCATAAAAGTTTAATAAATAATAAAATATATTAAATAATACATTCATGACAAATCCCCCTTTGCTGTGCAACTGTACACATGAGGTCACATAGATGAGCTGGATTGGACCTTGTGCAATTGTCACTTCAATAAGAAAGGTTTATGCTTGAAACACACTAATAAAAAAAATAGCAGCTAATGTTTTATTTATTTATCTAATTTATATAGCCACCCATCTCACCAAAAGTGATTCTGTGTAGCATGATTGTTTAACAGAAATGGCAACCAGCTACTTGAATGAATGCTATTGTACAGCAAAGACAAATGTAACTCAAATGAATAGAGATATTACATAAAGCACATTTTGCTTGCTGAAATGCCACCAATGAAGCAGTCAAGTAGATCTTCATTAGAAACATGTTTCATGATACTGGTATGTTAATAAGAAAATAAATAACTTTTTCCTTTCAAAATTTTACTAGAACTGTCAAAAGAATACAGAGCAAAGATCTTCCTCAGATCTCAGGAAGGGGAAGAATAGGAAGAATGGGAAGAAGACATTTCCTAAATATACTAGACAGAACACAGAGAAATCCATCTTTCAATTCCCATACAAAGTCATCTAATCAATCCACAGAACATAGAATCATAGGGCTGGAAAGGACCTCAGAAAACTTCTAGTCCAACCCCCTGCTCAAGGCAGGAGTCTTATATATCAGGGGTCTCCAACCTTGGCAAATTTAAGACTTGTGGACTTCAACTCCCAGAGTTCCTCAGCCAGCTTTGCAGCTCTGCCGGCTGAGGAACTCTGGGAGTTGAAGTCCACAAGTCTTAAAAGTTGCCAAGGTTGGAGACCCCTGTATACCATCCCAGTCAAATGGTTGTCCAGTCTATTTTTGAAAAGCTCCAATGATGGAGCCCTCACAACTTCAATTTGTCCCTACTTCTAGGTTGGATCTCTTTAATAAGCTTCCACCTATTACTTCTCATCCTGCCCTCTGGGGCTTTGGAAAATAAGTCAAACCCCTCTTCTCTGTGACAACCCCTCAAGTACTGGAAAACAGTTATCATGTGTGTGTCCCCCCCCCCCCCCATCTGTCTCTTCAATAGCAATATCACTTAGACTTATATACCACTTCACAGTGCTTTACAGCCCTCTCTAAGTGGTTTACAGAGTCAGCCTATTGCCCCCAACAATCTGGGTCCCCATTTTACTGACCTTGGAAGGATGGAAGGCTGAGTCAACCTTGAGCCTGGTGAGATTCGAACTGCCAAATTGCAGGCTGCTGGCAGTCAGCAGAAGTAGCATTCCAAAACACTGCACCACTACGGCTCTAGACATACCTAGCTCCCTTCAACCATTCATCATACGATTTAGCCTCCAGACCCTTTATCATCTTTGTTGCTCTTCTCTGCACACTTTCCAGGGTCTCAACATCTTTTTTGTTTCATGGTGACCAGAACTGGACACAGTATTCCAAGTGTGGTTTCACTGTCCAATACAAAATAAATTCACATCATTACCTGTTGTTTAATAAGATGTTGGAACATTTGATATCGCGATGAATAAAGTTTTTTTTGTGACAGTAGTCCAGTCCCTCCATCAACTGCTTCATGAATGATTTTATATGGTCCTCTGAGAAATGCACCAGCCCAGATTCTAGCAATCCCATGAGGTCATGGTCCATATATTCGAATACGAGATAAAATGCACCTAACAGAAAATGAAAGAGAGAAAACAACAACACTTCTATGAAGAATAAAAGTATGAACATTTAACACATCAAATGTCCTATGAATATTCTAAGGCACAATATGCCATAAGTAGGAAAATGTAAGTGCCATAAATTTTGCTCTGTGTAAAAAGGAGGATTCAGGATTCTATCTCCCTTAGCATTCATTATCAAGACAGTTGTGTCTACATATCTCCTTGATTAGTTTCGATCCATTGTTTCTTGTTCTGCCTTCAGGTGCTTTGGATAATAGGTTGACCCCCTCTTCTTTGTGGCAGGCCCTCAAATATTGGAACACTGCTATCATGTCACCCCTAGTCCTTTCCTTTGTTAAACTAGACACACCCAATTCCTGCAGCCATTCTTCGTATTTTTTTAGCCTCCAGTCCCCTAATCATCTTTGTTGCTCTTTTCTGCACTCTTTCCAGAGTCTCTACATCTTTTTTATATTATGGTGACCAAAACTGGATGCAGTATTCCAGGATATCTAAATTTCTCTTCCTAAGAATAGCAACATTCCTCCCCTTAACTTTTATTAAAGTTAAGCCTCCGTAGTATAGAACTCTCAAAATTTCATAAAAGATCCTCAAGATGAATAGGAAACTTCTAACCCAGATGTTTCTTACAAGGTAAGCCTTTGACATTCTGGCAGTTTACTCAAAATTAAAATATACCTCCTCACAATACCTTCTCGCAATACATTGGGTATGTTTTATGTACAAAGCATGTTCATTACAGCTAAGAAAGCCAGCTGATTTGAAGCACAAGCCATAATCCCAGAATTTATTCCTGAACAATCTTCTTTGACAATGACTACCTTTGTCTTTCTTGAAATCCAGTGCATCTTGTTTGTCTGTAACAATTTCCTTCATGTTGACAACACTCTGGTGAATCAACTGTCGAAGGATCTTGATTTCACGGATAGCTGTAATAGGGAAGCCTTCCTTTTCATTGTCCAGCCTTACTTTTTTCAAAGCTACCAATTCACCTGCCAAATATAGATCACAGGAAATTATATATAAAATAAATTTTATTAAACATTTTTCAACAATTTAAAAACATATTTACATTTCCAACAACATTATGACATCGTCAACATTTCTGTTCATGTATCAACTACTATGTTACTTTTATGTCTATTGTCTAACCAAGTATGCCAGGCATCCCAGACTAAGTACTATTCTGTTTTGTTTCTATCTTTTAACTCTAGAGTCAGCCTGTCCATCTCTGCGCAGTCCAGAATTTTTTTAATACTGTCCCCTCAGATGGTATAGTTTCCTGTTTCCAATACTGTGCATACACAATCCTGGCCGCTGTTATTATATGTAAAATAATATATACATCTGTCTTGGTATGGTCTCCCCTTAGTATTCCTAATAGAAACAATTCCGGTCTGAATTCAATTCCCCCTCCCCCCGGTTATTTCCTCTATCCACTTATGAATTCTACTCCATAGAACATGTTGTATATGTTTTCTTTATATGCTGCTGATAATGTTAGTTTATAATTTTTCCCCAGATTTTTCCCAGTATTCTAATTCAAAATATTTTGCCCAAACTATCATTGTTACTGTTGTGGTTCGCCAGCAGCAGGTGCAGATGGCAGAGGTCTCTGATAGCGAGGACTCAGACAAAGGAGCCTGCGTGTGATGCAGGGATGGGGCCAGGACTATCGGAGAGTCGGGTGCTGCCTTCGGAGCTTCTGGCAGCAGTGACGCAAAAGACCACAGGGAGCCTGTGCCCAGTGCGCGCGCGTGCAGGGCTGCTCGAAGGAAAGAGCAGCTGAAGCAGCAAGGGCGACTTGGGAGTAAGGCTGGAAGGTGATGGCCCCTCCCATAAGGGATAAATACCAGCCCTCAGGGATGTGTTCTTTGCAGGAAGCAAATAAGTTCTTTAGACTCAAGAGTCCTCATTGAAGCCCTGCTTACTCCGGTTTGTTTTTGAAACTTCTGTCAGTGGTTATTTAATCAGTAATTTGTCTTCTGTTCTTGGCAGCCTTTTGCAACATTGAAAGGGCTTGCTTTTGATATCGGACAATTAGGTTTAAATGTCTCTTGGCTGGGAATGCACTGAATTCCCAGTGCCGCATTAAAAAAGGTTTGCTTTTATGCACAGTTTATATTTGTTTAATTTGAACAAGGCTTGGGTCAGAAGTTTCTTTTATAATTTTTTCTTCCATTTTGTAATTCAAAAGTAGATTGTATATTTTAGATATCATTTTCTCTTCTGTTCCCTGAATTATTTTATCTAATTGTTGTTGGTCTTTATAGAATCCATATTCTTCCTTCTCTTTCTTATATCTTGTCTGAATTTGCACATAGGGCCACCAATCAATTTCTATGCCTTGTTTTAGTTCTTGTACTGTTTTCAACCTCTTGTGTGTCAATCAATTCTTTGTATTTTCTCATTTTGTTAAGGTCCATTGCATTGGGATATGTCATCGCTTCCACTGTTGACAGCCAATTAGGTATTTTAGTATAGTGGGGGGGGGGGGTTTCCCCCATACCTGGATTAATGTGTCTCTAATCTGATGCCTGTGGAAATAGGAGTGATTTTTGTTTTTCCCTTCCCATAAGAATCCATGTCACCCTCTTTGGAGATCATGTCCCTCTATTCGTAATATTCTCTTATTGTCCAAGTTAATCCACTCTCTTATCCATGTTATGGCTGCTGTAGATCACAGGAAATATAATAATGAAAGTAATAATGGGCAAAATAAACAAGAGAAATGAAAAATATGGTCTTCTTACGGATGTCCCTCTCTGTCAATTATCTGAGGGGACACTGTCAATACAGGTAGTCAACTTAGGACTGGTTGTTTAACAACCAAAGTTACAACATACTTTTAAAAATTTACTTACGACTTGTCCTTGGAGTTGTGACTGCTGCACACAAACCTCATGGTCATGTGATATTTCTGGCACTTGGCAACCAGCTCATATTAACAACCTGTTACACCATCTTACAATCACACAACTGTTTTTCTGGCAAAAAAAAATGCCCATTTGGAAGAATGGATTTGCTTAATGACCACATGATGTGCTTAATCATGGTGACCCGCATTACAACCATTGTAAAACAGTTGTAAAATTGAGTCTGGTGACGTGGTGCCTCAATGTATGATTATGACTTATGACCAAAATTCCAGTCCCAATTTATTATTTATTTTGTATCCCGCCTTTATTATTTTTACAAATAACTCAAGGCAGCAAACATATCCAACACACCTTCCTCTTCCTATTTTTCCCCACAACAATAACCCTGTGGGATACGTTGGGCTGAGAGAGAGTGACTAGCCCTAAGTCATCCAGCTGGCTTTCACGGCTAAGGCAGGACTTGATCTCACAGTCTCCTGCTTTCTAGCCTGGTGCCTTAACCACTAGACCAAACTGGCTCTCTTATTTCTGTTCTGTCCTAGGCCTCACCCAAAAGCACTCAGTCAATTCTGTGTCCTGACAAAAACCTCTTTATTTACAATAATGTGAATTAGTTCATTCACAGTCAGCCAACAGCTTGGCACACATTCTCGCGAAAGATGGACTAAATATCTCAGACTGTTATCAATCCTGGAACGCTGCCCGGTAAACATTTCCACACTCACTGTTGGCAGGGAAGGCTGGGTTTACAGACCAAGGTCCACAAGGCTGGAACAAACACATGACCGAACGAGCGAGTTGTTTCCTGCAAAAGCCACCTCCCCTTTTGCTCCTCTTTTAATCCTGATGGGAGGAGCCATTCATTGTCCACCTGTTTGACTTCCAGTTTGCAAGGCTTTGGCAGTGGCAGGAATCCGTGATCATGCGCGGTTCCTGCTGCGCTCGCCGCTGGAGTGCCCTCGATCCAGCCGGATTTGAGGGATAATAGTTAACCCGTAGAGGTAACTGAAGACAGGGGAGATCCAGCAGGGGTCCGGGGGAATCGCAACCCCCCTCCTCAGCTGGCTTAACTCCCTTTTCCAAAAGCGGTGGAGCGGCGGTCAGCAATGGCTGCCACAAAGAAGCTTTCATCCGGACAATAATGTGCAGGAAGAAGCTGAGAAAGTGAAAGTTTTTGACTGAACCGGGATAACAAGTAACATTTAAATACCCTGGAATTTTAATTTCATCAAAGATACATTGTTCCCAACGAAGATCGGAAAAAGCGGCGGATGAAAGTTAAAAGGGAAAGTTTTGTTTTTTCTCACTCTCCTTCCTTACGGTGATAGCAGATGGAAATCAGAAAAACCCGTTTTGGCACCAGCAGGTAATTAAATTTGAAATTAAAGCCATGGGGACATTAAAGATTTCTGAACATTGGAATTTAAAAAAGATTTTTTTTTTTTGCTATAAGTGGGAAGGGAGAGGAAAAGAATTAATTTTAAGATTTCGCTGAAGGAGGCTGCTTGGAACTTATAAGAACAGAGTTAAATTGTAACAAGACTTCTAAAAGATATACTTTGGAACTTTGCAATTGAACTGTACCCCAGGAAGAGAAAGTATAAAAAGAAGAAAGTGCTAAATGAAACAGTTTGTATCTATTTGGATTGCTTGGTGACTTTGGGACCTTTGGAAATTATTATTTGAAAGACTAAAAACATTTGGGTTGTTTAAAATTTTTTCACAATGGCATTACTTGTTGATGAACTGAAAATGCAATTTAAAAAGCTAAAAGAAGAGGAACAAGAAGGGAAGGGCTCTTCTGGATCTGTTTTTCATTTTTTAGAAATGGCGATTTCTACCTATCAGAAATTACAAGAACAAGAAGGTTGGGATGAAGAAGAAGAAGCCACCTTTAATGAACAAACAACTTTAGCTGGGGAAGAAAAGGGAAAGAAGGGAAAGAGAATGGAGAATTGCTCCTTTCTTTTAGCAGTTCTGCCTGTGCGCAGGCTGGGAACCGGTTCCAACTGCTCCCCAGCCTCACTGCTATCTGAGCCCAAAGGTAGATGATGACTGCCAGCATGCCCTGGCCCCATCTCTGCCTCTGATGCAGATCCCTTGTCCGAGCCTTCTTCAACCTCCAAGACTGGCACAGGTTCCTCCTCAATCTCCTCACTACTGTCCAACTCTTCTGTCAGCTCCGCCAGCCGCTGGCGGGCCACAACAATTGTGGTTATAAGTTAAGGACTACCCGTACAATGAAGAATTTTGATCAGGTAAACACTGGGTATATCAGAAGTATAAAAGCTTTCATATTTCAGAACTCTTCTTCATTTCCATACTTGAAATTGATTCATTAACAGATACCATGTTTCTCCAACAATACGGCCCACCACAAAACAAAGGCCCAGCACTGCTTTGTGCATATGTAGTTAAATTAAGGGCTGCCCCCAAAATTTGGGCCTATTTAAGTGCATGCACAGCTTAAATTTCCCCACCATGTCTCACATCACTTGAAGTGCAGACAACACGAGGTGGAGGCGGCATGGGGGAGAACGGCGGAGGGGGGGAAATCTTGTCAAACTCATCCCATGCGACTCACCTTTCCCTTGGATCGCACTCCCTTGCCTTGCTAATTCTTTTGATCCCTGCTTTCCCTGCCACAGTTGTCGCTCATCCAAAGCCCCCCCGCCACTTCCCCACCACCGTTTTCTTTTTCATACACAAGAAAAGCGAGCAAAAAAAAAAAAGGGAGAAGGGGGGAGGCACTTTTGAACATGTCCAGGACTTTTCATGTTGTAATGATCAGCCCCTGCCATGGATGTGTGTGTGTAGGGGGGGTGTTTCTTGCAGAGATTAGGGGAAAGAGGGAGTGGATTTGAAGAGATTTTCCCCACAAGAATGGGGAATGCAATGCTTGTAGAGTGTGATTTATCCAGGCTGCCCTCTCCTATTATTTCTGAAGCCTTTTGGGAAACTTGTATGGTGGATTTTTGACTTTTCCCAATTTGCTTGCTGGGGGGGAGCGTCAATTCTCCTCTAGCCTCTGCCTTTTCTCTTTGGCTCACAGCTTCCAGAGTTTTCCCAGTCTCCGAATATGTGCGCGCATGCATGCACACAAACACACACATTGGGGGGGGGGGGGGGCTTCCATCCAATGCAGTGTCTCTGTATTAATCGGAGTTATTCTGCTGTTATTCTCCTCGCTCTTACCGTAGAGTTGGAGCAACTTTTTTTTAGAGAAAGAGATTGGGGGAGGGGGGGTAGGATCCATTGGAATCACCCAGTCTTTGCAAACTTGAATTGGTTAGCTTTTCAGCGGCCCAACTTCAAAAATGGGAGGTGGGGGAGGAGAAAGGAGAATTAAAATACAACAAGGCGTGCAGATTTTAAAGAAACAAACGCTTGCTGTCTTGGGTGGCTTTCTGAGTTTTTTTTTTTCCTACGGCCAGGTGAAGAGCCATATGGGGCAGTGATGGGGACTTTCAGGTTCAGAAACTCTCGGTTAAGTAAGTTGCGCGAGCTGCTATTCCCCCCCCCCCCCCGGCTCACATTTCACGTTGCCTTTGATCACAAAGCAGATCTTAATGATCAAACTCTGGAAGCTGTGAGCCAAAGAGAAAAGGCAGAGGCTAGAGGAGAATCGATGCTCCCCCCCAGCAAGTGAATTGGGAAAAGTCAAAAATCCACCATAGAAAAGTTTCCCGAAAGGCTGCAAAGATAACAGGAGAGGGCAGCCTGGATAAATCACACCCTACAAGCATTGTGTTCCCCATTGTTGTTGGGAAAATCTCTTCCAATCCACCCCCTTTTCCTTAATCTCTGCCAGAAACAACCCCCTCCCCTCCCCCCACATCCATGGCAGGGGCTGATCATGACAACGTGAAAAGTCCTGGATGTGTTCAAAAGTGCCTCCCCCTTCTCCCTTTTTTTTTCCTTGCTTGCTTTTCTTGTGTGTGAGAAAGAAAGTGGTGGGGGGAAGGTGGAGTGGGGGGGCTTTGGATGAGCGATGACTGTGGCAGGGAAAGCAGGGATCAAAAGCAGCAGCATGGTGGCCAGGCTTGCCAGGCTTTCCACAGTGGACGACAGCAGGCTACAGGAAGGCAAGCAAGGGTGGGCATGGGGTGCTCCTTACAGCCACTAAAGAAGCGGCCCGGTGGAGAGGCAAGGTTGCACATGGGGGGGGGGATTAAGGTACCCCTTGTAAAGATGGCCTAGCTGTTTTTACGGGGGTCTAAAAAAATAAGGGCCAGCCTTATTTTCTGAGAAACACAGTATTTTGCATCCCTTATCATTGAAACCAAGAGGACAACCAGTTTATCTTATTATAGGCAGGCCATTTGTTCCTTTATATAAAGAAGACATCATTTATACTTTTTATTTTATAACAAAATTAAAACAATCTTATGTATACATCTAAAGTATATATGTATGTGCGTATGTATACACACACACACAAACCAGAAAAGGCTAAAAACAGGACACAGTTTACACTCACCTGTATCCTTATCCTTGGCTTTGTACACTTGCCCATATGTTCCCTCACCAATAATACCAATAATATCAAATTTGTCCACACAGCGCTTTCCCCATTCACTTTCTGTCTGTCTCCTCTCACCATAACGAGGGCAACAGATTCTGGAAGAGATTTTTTTTTTTGGGGGGGGGGGGGGGAGGGGGGAGATACACAAGAACTGTTAAAATGCAAAATTCTTACTTAAAAACTCTTTCATAAACCTTCCTAGTCTCCTAGTCTGATCTGCATGTGTGCATGTATATCAATTGCATATGCAAATGCTGTGTTACCTAACATATTTATTATAAATATGTTCCACTCTTTTTCTTAAAAGCTCCAAGTAGTTTATACATAGTTTTCAGGATAGCAGATTACAATGCGAAATGGTATGAAACTGTATATTCCAGGTTCAGACTAGAAACATGGCTTGTTTATCAGGTTTACCAGATTTATACATGATTTATTTATAAGATTTGTTGGCCACCCATCTTAACCACAGGGTAATTCTGTGGTATTAAATATTAACCATAGTTTAGAAACCACAAAATGGCTATATCCACATGTGCTAAACCAAAATGAAAAACAGAATACCACTGTTTAGCATAATATCAGAATAATGCCACTTTCAAGTTGTCGCCAATTTCAGATTTCTTCTCCAAGTGTTGTAAGAAATTTGAAGACTCTTTGACTTCCATGATTTGTTCATATCTAGTCATGGTTCCCTTTGGTTTGAAGTTACATTATATGTAACACAGTCTTAAGAAAATATATGTTAAACATATAAATATGATGAGTTGTACTCCTGAAGTATGGAATTTGACACTTTATGAAGAACTCTGGCTTAATTAAGTATAGGGCTCAACAAAGACATTTCATGTAGCTAGAAATTTATATTCTTGATGTTAAAGAATATATTCAAATATGGGGCCTTTATCAATTTTTGAAATGTGTTTATATTCTAAAAATGAGAAAATATATAAATTTATGGATTTAATTTTATATCACTATATGGATCTTGTTTTTTGTTTTCCTACATTTTTTTCTTTTTTCTCTCTAGTTTAATTTAATTACTGCAATATATGTATTTCTTCACTGATATATTTTTGGTTGGTTGGTTTTTAACTTTTCAAAATGTTTATTAATGAAATATAACAATCATTATTTCATAAGCTAGCATCTCTGAATCTAATCACAGACAATAATGAGGACTATCTGGGCCTGGATGAGGTGTATAAGCAATGATAATGTCCACTTATTGAAGCAGGTGAAGATTTCTAATAACTGAAACACTTTTAAAAGGTGACTGAAGTTTTTAGGTAAAGATTTAAAAAACTGTAAAATGATGCAAAACATCATAGTAATACAAATACTGAAGAGACTTTTGAAGAATGGAATCAGAAAATAGTAGTCAAAATATCAACAATCAACAATGTCAGTAATGAGGTCTGCTTCTCTGGATAGACTATCTCTAAAAGTTATTATTGAAGAAATGAGAGATGTAGAACAAATTTTATCTGACAAAATAGAAATGTGATCAAAAATGGATTTACAATTGACAGGTCAAGGGAATGGCCTAGAAAAAGATGTTTCACTGGAACTACAAAAGAAACTCGCTGAGGTTTTAAAATTTAAAAGGGAAATACAAGTGACAAACCAAGAGAGTGACCTGGATAATTTTTTTGTACTGAATTTATAAAAGTGACTCGTTAGAGCCTTTATAAAAATCTGTGTGATGGGACAAAAAAAGAAATGAAGATAAATAAAATCCTATGATATTTTAATGAACTAAATATTAAGACTGTTCGAAGTAAAAGGAAGGAATATAACAGTGGTTTATTTGACCAAGGTTAAAACAAGATATCTTACTTCTGGCAACCCTTTATGGACTTTCTGCTGCCACCAGGTTTGAAAAGATGTTATATGGATTTGTTTATAGATAAGAAATGGTATATGGCAGGGGTTGCCAACCTTTTGGACCTCATGGACCACCAAACTCATAATTTTAGATCCCAAGGACCACTAACCGGTTTTGTGGGCATGGCCTAATTTGTGGGTGTAGCTTGGTGGTCATGTGACTAGCTGGGCATGGCTTGTATGTAAATATTATAAATATTTATATAAATATTGAATTTTTTATTAAAAAAAGAGCAACTTTTACCCAAAATCAGGCAAAGCAGGCAGATTGAGTTACTCACAGAATCATTCAGTGATCTATCTTTCTGCCATTGGCTAGCTCAGTCTGTCACATAAAATTTGTTTGCAAGCAAACTCAAAAAATTAACTCACAACACACCATGCATGTAAATATTGATTTTTTTATAAAAAAGAGCAACTTTTACCCAAAATCAGGCAAAGCAGGCAAATTGAGTTGCTCAAAGAATCATTCAGTGATCTATCTATCTGCCATCGGCTAGCTCAGTCTCTCAAATGTGCTTGCCATGAGTCTGCACTGAATTTGCTTGCAAGCAAACCTTCAGTCCTAAGGGAGGTTTGGCTGTGCTTAAAAGCAGAGCCAAAGATCTAAAAACTAGCTAGAAAGCAAGAAATCCAACCATTTTCTGCTTCCTAGCTCATTTAAATCTCCTAGCACAGCAGAACAGATGATGGTCGGAAAAAGGAAAAATAGAAATTTAGCAGGCAAGTTTGCCAGATAAGGAGTGAGTGGGCGGGAAGGGCTCCCACGGGCGATGTGGGTGGCGCAGCCTTGTGTTTCTGCGCAGCCTGGATTAATTGCTTTGGAGGGGTGCTCTGGGGGTGAGATTTCTCTGTGGCCCACCAAAATTTTCTTGTGGCCCACCGGTTGGCGACCGCTGGTATATGGGATAAAAACATACATTTTTGTAACCTTACAGTGGGTGAAGAGTCACTAAATTTGTTTATACTTACTTTTTTGGGCACCTGGCCCACATCTGACTTGTGGGCATTACCACCAAAGGGTTAGGGGTGACATGCCTCATTGCAAGGTGGTTAACAGTGCATAGAGGAAGTCCCCTCCCTTGAATGTTGGTATTTTTTCCTAGACTGGATTCTCACAATACACTAAACGTTAAACTCAGGTAAATGAAATCCAACTGCAATGTTTACATATGGAGCCCATATTATTTCTTGATGATAATGACAGGGTTCCTGAAATGCACTAAAATATGAAGTACTCAACTCTGTTCTACCTCAGCAAAAGTAATGTTCTGAGTATTTTAGTATTGTTTTGAACTCAAAACAGAGTTTCAAGTTCAAAATACTTCCAAAATACTAAAAAATCAGCCAGTTTTTCATTTTCATTTTTTTTCCTAGGGAGATAGGCATACTTAAAAACAAAGCTCTATAGCCAGGGGTGGGATTCAAATTTTTTAACAACCGGTTCTGTAGGCGTGGCTTAGGTGGTAGGCGTGGCTTGGTGGTCATGTGACTGGGTGGACATGCCTTGGTGGTCATGTTATTGGCTGGGTGTGGCCAACTCAATATCACTCACATCAAGGCATGCATCTCCTCACCTGGCCTCTCATGACTGTGGGGATGCTGCAACAGTCGTAAGTGTGAAAAATGGTCATATGTCACTTTTTTCAGTGCCATTGTAACTTTAAATGGTCACTCCACACAAGCAAAGTACCAGCAAAGGAGGAAAAAAAAAACTCCAGAGAAGTTCCAGAGACAGGAAGTCTAGTCCTGCCAAGAATGTAATAAGGGTTAATGGAGAGGCAGTTTCTGTAAGCAACACCAGAATGTTTCCTTCCTGCCTTCCTTACAGGATTAGGCCAGTAATTTCTTCTAACAAATGGTTCTCCAAACTGCTTAGAATGTTAACAACCGGTTCTAGCGAATAGGTGTGAACTGGTAGAATCCCACCCCTGTCTATAGCTAAAACCATCTGCCATTTTATTTTCAATTATTTCTGAGATGTGAGGCCCGAACACATTAAAGAAATACAGATGGTACTTGAAAGTGATTCTTTGCAACATGCTTGATTCTTATTTCATAGAATATAAACTAAATTAAAACTAGATAGGCATAGAGTCCAACAGATTCCAAGGGAGATGGTGTTGGACACACTGGCACCCATGGGTACCACGCTGAGGATCAAATTTTACCCTCCATGCACTAGGAACAGAATCTGCATTGTGAGCTTTTCTCATTTTCCATTTCAAAATGGGTTGTACTTCAATTGGAAATGCAAGTGTTATTTACCAGTATTAATCACATTTAGAGTAATTAGAGTAACGAGAATAAACCGATACAATAGCCACTCTTATAGTAGATGTCACTGCATAAGATGAAAGGTGATCTGGATAGTTATGCTGACCATCCAATTTATTCTTCTAACCCAATTGTCACTGTCATTTATTTTTTGTTAATTTATAGTTCATGTTTCTAGACTACCGATCTCCCTCAAGTAAATTACTCAGAAACAGATCCAATAAAGTATATTCAGTTCTTACTTTGGTCTCTTTCTCAATGACTGCTGAAGTGGTGTGACTGGCTTTGGTTCTGGAGACTCTGGCAGTGAAGGGTCTCCACCAGGAAGCTCTGGGGGGAGTGGGAGGTCTGTAAGCAAGTGTCTTGGTCTCTTCTGTTCTTTCTCTTCCTTTACAGACTTCAGAGGAACAATCTCCTTTGGACTAAAGCACCAGAGTAGAGTGTTATGAGATATTTAGAGGCTGACCACAGTTCCACAACTCCAAGTTTTCACAAACATGGATAATAATAGTATTGTAGGAGCAATACAGCAGCTTCCACAATTACAATTTTACTACTGGAAATCAATCCAACCACAGGCTGTACCCATGTTATCACTGAAGTCCAGTACCCGATACATTGCTGTAATCTCAAAATTTTGGGCTTCAGAAAATATATCACTTTTAACATGTTGGAAGGAAAAAAATAAATTTAAAGAATAGTCATTAATTGAACTAACTTAATTTAAATCATATTAATTTTCTCTTGGCCCCACAAGTTTACAAGTACATTCTTCCTCCACACCCACACTACTCAAACATCAAGTGCAGTCATTGCTTGAAAGAGACTGTGAACTCCACACCAGGATTGACTACCCTTTTCTCCTTAAACCAGCTGTCTGTCCCTTATTACTAATATGATTACCTAACTTTATTAATGCTGAAGTGAGTACTGAAAGTATTTCCATGACTACGGCAGATCACCCTTAGATTACTACCAATATCTAGAAAAGTGTCTACAGGTAAACAACTATACTAACTACAGCTTTTTAAACAAACACTTCAAAAATAACATTCTTTCCATAGATTAGTATTTGTCATCCATTCTTTTACAATTCGTGGATACTACAATCTACTGCCTTCCCAATTAACAGATACGGAGATAGGACTGTAGGCTGATTGACATGTGGAAGGTTAGCAATGCAGTATCAAGTGATAATGTCCAACTGTACCATTAAAGATGTAACATAATTCTCATCACTTCACTTTACACACTTTCACTGGCCACTGCCAAACACGGGATGGTGCAAACACACTTGAGAATTAGTTATGTTTGCTAGATTTAGAATCAGGAAAACCCCTTTTCCTGGAAATCAAACTGGGTAGAAGTCTTAAAAAAAACTAATGGTTCCTTAAGAATTAAACCTGGCTTGTTTATTGGAAAAAAGTTATTTGCTCTGCAGACTTCTACTGTACAATTTTCAATATTGTGCTCTGTGGGCTGGTAGATGAGTGTTGCCTTCTTTTAGACAGAGGTATAAGTTGTCTGGGTCAACAATTACAAAAACAGTAGGGATACTTAAACCTAAATACTAGAAATTTGACTTATTGCCTCCCCTTTTCCTGATAAGTTTATTATACAACTATTTTTGTAAAGTGTCTTTCTTCCAGAGGACCTTTGAAGCAAAAAATAACACTATTTTAAGCAATATTTCTACTATCATAATGATAATTGTAAAAGGCGGCTTTACTCAGAACAGCTTACATCCTGTGATGATATCTATAACACCATCAAACATCCATATCTGCCTTTCCCAGGTCCTTGGGAAGGATGCGATAGGTAGATTATATCTATAACACCATCAAACATCCACATCTGCCTTTCCCAGGTCCTTGGGAAGGATGTGATAGGTAGACAAAAATGCCAAATCCAGTCTGAACATCTGACTGACTGTGTGATGAACCAAGAGTAATAATTACCCTTAGTGAGGCACTACCTTGACATGGTTGTGATGCTTGTTTGCTTTTAGGAAGATGAAAGCTATGCCAGAGGTTCAACCATACTAAACACGTCTCATCAGAGGAGTCAGACAAAGAATGTCTCTCCCATAAAAAAGGAGTGGGGCGTGAGGTGCGTCGCTGGGCCTGCTGCTCTTTTTGTGGCTGCCACTATGGTAAAAGGATTGCGGTGGCCAGGGTTGCGGGAAAGCCTGCTGTGAGGCACGTGCGACCATTAGGTAAGGGCGCATGGGGCACGTTCTTCCCCCCTTTCCCCCCCAGTCAAGAAAAGCTTGCGCCCCCACACCACCCCCAGGTGCCCTCACTTCCTCCAAGCCTTTCTTTGCCTACTGGTACTTAATTTCTAGCTCCATCATGTTTCTTGCCATTGTGTGCAGGGAAAAAAGTTTGTGGAACTACCGTTAAAAAACCTTGAGATTTCAATCAATTAATTCCAATTTCTTGTGAGTTTTTTTTTACAGTAGTCCCACAAAATTTGTTTCCCTGCACACAATGGTGAGAAATGCGATGGAGCTGGAAATCAGTTAAGACGGCAAGAGGAGGGATGCAATGTAAGATCTATTTTAGATATGCTGTAGTACTACGAAGTGCACTCTAAAAAAACAAATGGTGCTGTTTTTTTAGATTTTTCTTCTTTTTCTATTAAGTTCAACCAATGCTTTATTATTTCCATTTGATTTTTTAAACTTCCCTTTTGTGGCTCTTTTTGTAGTTCTAGTTAGAGTTTTTTCTTTTTCTAATGTCTTTTGAGATATATATATATATATATAAATAAATATATATTCTTAAGTTTTCGCGGGTACTAACATGTATGGCATTCAGCTTTGTTCGGGTATTTTCCCACGTCATTGTAGTTGTGCTTTCAAAGTTGTAGCAACGTTTCAGCAGAATCTCATCTGCCATCATCAGGCTTCTGTATAGTGTTCGTCTGTGAGTCAGACTTTTACAGTGGTTTCAGATTTAAATTTGGGGCAGCCTATTGCTGTGCCAGAATGGTTTTTCCTTTATCCTGATTGGTTGGGAGTCTTGGTCTGTGTTTATTGGTCTTGGAGTTTGCTGTGTTTGCAATGTTGCCAGACAATCAAGATACAAAAAGAGCCAAAAAACAGACAGAAGATATTAGAAACACCAGAACACAGCAAACTCCAAGACCAATAAACACAGACCAAGACTCTCAACCAATCAGGATAAAGAAAAAACCATTCTGGCACAGCAATAGGCTGTCCCAAATTTAAATCTGAAACCACTGTAAAAGTCTGACTCACAGAGGAACACTATACAGAAGCCTGATGATGGCAGATGAGATTCTGCTGAAACGTTGCTACAACTTTAAAAGCACAACTACAATGACGTGGGAAAATACCTGAACAAAGCTGAATGCCATACATGTAAGTACCCGCGAAAACTTAAGTATATATAAATATATATGTATATGTATATGTATATGTATATGTATATGTATATGTATATGTATATGTATATGTATACGGATGGATGGATGTATATGTATATATGTATATGTATATATATGTAACCTCAGAAAACAAATATGTATATATATATATATATATATATGTATATTCGTTCTTATTTTTCTCGCTATGTAAGTTATAGCTTGTCTCCAAATATATGATTTAGCTGTGTCCCATAGATTTTGCAATGAAGTGTCTTTTTCCATTTTCCTTGAAGAATTCAATTTCTTTTACTGTTGTTTGTATACATTATTTTTCTTTTAATATAGATTGATTCAATCTCCATCTCAGCTTTTTCTTTTCTCCTTTCCAGCTTACTTTTATCGGGTTATGGTCAGCCCAAATATTGTTTTCTATCTCAATTTCTTGCAAAATGGTTCTTAGTTCAGTTGACATCCTTATCATATCAATTCTAGACCATGATTTGTGCCTATTTGAATAAAATGTGTATTTTTTTTCCCCTGAATTCATTTCTCTCCATAAATCCTCTATACAGGTTTCTTCTGCCATTTTGCAAAAGGCCCTGAGAAGTATTTTCCTTGTTTTCCCTGATTTGCTACTTCTGTAGTTAAGTTTTGCGCCTACAATTGCGTTGAAATCTCTTATCATATACATGTGAAACTCAAAAAATTAGAATATCGTGCAAAAGTTCATTTATTTCAGTAATGCAACTTAAAAGGCGAAACTAACATATGAGATAGACTCAAGATAGTTAAAGCCATGATGTGTCATAATTGAGATGATTATGGCTTACAGCTCATGAAAACCCCAAATCCACAATCTCAGAAAATTAGAATATTGTGAAAAGGTTCAATATTTTAGGCTCAAAGTGTCCCACTCTAATCAGCCAATTAAGCCATAACACCTGCAAAGGGTTCCTGAGCCTCTAAATAGTCTCTCAGTCTGGTTCAGTAGGAATCACAATCATGGGAAAGACTGCTGACCTGACAGTTGTGCAGAAAACCATCATTGACACCCTCCATAAGGAGCGAAAACCTCAAAAGGTAATTGCAAAAGAAGTTGGATGTTCCCAAAGTGCTGTATCAAAGCACATTAATAGAAAGTTATGTGGAAGGGAAAAGTATGGAAGAAAAAGGTGCACAAGCAGCAGGGATGACCGCAGCCTGGAGAGGATTGTCAGGAAAAGGCCATTCAAAAGTGTTGGGGACTTTCACAAGGAGTAGACTGAGGCTGGAGTCGGTGCATCAAGAGCCACCACACACAGACGGATCCTGGAAATGGGCTTCAAATGTAGTATTCCTCTTGTCAAGCTGCTCCTGAACAACAATGTCAGAAGCGTCTTACCTGGGCTAAAGAAAAACAGAACTGGTCTGTTGCTCAGTGGTCCAAGGTCCTCTTTTCTGATGAAAGCAACTTTTGCATCTCATTTGGAAACCAAGGACCCAGAGTCTGGAGGAAGAATGGAGAGGCACACACTGCAAGATGCCTGAAGATCCAGTGTGAAGTTTCCACAGTCTGTGTTGATTTGGGGAGCCAAGTCATCTGCTGGTGTTGGTCCACTGTCCTTCATTAAGTCCAGGGTCAATGCAGCCATCTACCAGGAGATTTTGGAGCACTTCATGCTTCCTTCCGCAGATGAGCTTTATGGGGATGCTGACTTCATTTTCCAGCAGGACTTGGCACCTGCCCACACTGCCAAAAGCACCAAAACCTGGTTCAATGACCGTGCGATTACTGTGCTTGATTGGCCAGCAACCTTACCTGACCTTAACCGCGTAGAGAATCTCTGGGGCATTGCCAAGAGAAAGATGAGAGACATGAGACCGAACAATGCAGAAGAGCTGAAGGCCGCTACTGAAGCATCCTGGTCTTCCATAACACCTCAGCAGTGCCACAGGCTGATAGCTTCCATGCCAAGCCGCATTGAGGCAGTAATTGCTGCAAAAGCAGCCCAAACCAAGTGCTGAGTACATATGCATGCTTATACTTTTCAGAGGTCCAATATTGTTCTATGTACAATCCTTGTTTTATTGATTGCATGTAATATTCTAATTTTCTGAGATTGTGGATTTGGGGTTTTCATGAGCTGTAAGCCATAATCATCACAATTATGACAAATCATGGCTTGAACTATCTTGCTTTGCTCATAATGAGTCTATCTCATGTATTAATTTCACCTTTTAAGTTGCTTTACTGAAATAAATGAACTTTTGCACGGTATTCTAATTTTTTGAGTTTCACCTGTAGATATTTTCATATTCCATTTCTATTACTTCTTGTGTAGTTTTTTATAAAATTATTCTTGTTTGTTGTTTGGTGCATATATTGCTATCAAAAGTATCTGTTTCTGGTTTATCGCAGGGGTGGGATTCTACTGGTTCTATAGAACCGGTTATGATTCTGCGCAGTTCGGAGAATCAGCAAATTGTGCCCCTGGCTGGCCTCGCCCCTCTCCACCTGTTCCTCCCCTCCCCGCCCAGTCCGTCCTTACATCGCACACATGAGCTGACTGCATTCTTCCCTGCCCAGTCACTCCTTAAGGTATTTTTTTTTCTCCCTCGTGATGATCAGCTGTTCCTATGATCAGCTGTGCTGGGATTCCCCTCACTGTCTCACTGCTTTGCCCAGGAGGCTTCCTTGAGGCCCAGGAAGGCAAAAAATGGAGGGGGGAACAGCACCCCCTCACCCACCCAGGCTCCGTTTTTTTCCTTCCAGAGCCCCAGGGAAGCCTTCTGGGAGCAAAAACGCCCCCCCCAGGAGGCTTCCCTGAGGTCCAGAAGGCCCCAAAATGGAGCATGGGCAGGGTGCTGCACGCCCCCTTCAGGCTCCAGTTTTTTGCTTCCTGAGCCCCAGGGAAGCCTTCTGGGAGCAAAAACACCCTATCCCAGGAAGCTTCCCTGAGGCCCAGAAGGCCCCAAAAATGGGTGGGGCTGCAAAAAAAAAAAAAAAAAGTGCCACACCCATCCAGTCACATGGCACGCCCACCTAGCCATGCCCACAGAACCGGTTGTTAAAAAAATTGAATCCCACCCCTGATTTATCACTACCTCCAGCAACAAAATTCTTCCTTCTTTGTCCATATAAATTTGTTGGGAATTTATTGTTTTCTTAATATATAAGGCTACCCTTTTTTCTTTTGTTGTGCTGATGAGAAATAGAGTTTCACAATTTTAGGACACTCCAATAATTTACTGTGTTGTTTTTTTATGTGGCTTTCTTGGAGGCAATTATATCTAATTTGCCTGCAATCAGACACCAGGCTCTTAGTACCATATGTGGTGCACATGTTCAAAAGCAAAAAAAAAAAAAAAAATGGACAAATATACACACATGGTTAGAGAAGATGTTAAAGCAACATATAGATTTAAAGCCAGACATATTTTGCTAGGTATACTACCTGAAAAATATGATAAAGGGAACATATATTTAATATTACATGTCTTGACAGCAGCGAGAATTGTATTTGCACAACATTGGAAAAATGAGGAAACAACTACAGAAGAAAATATAATTAAAAAAATACTAGAATGTGCAGAAATGGATAGGTTGACATTAAAGATAAAGGATAAAGAAGATATAGAATACTTTTTGACATGAGATTTGTTTTATCAACGGTCAGACAAAAGAGGTAGAAATTAGAAATTGAAAATTATGATCATGTATATGTAAATTGACCCAGATAATACACTATTTACTAAGCGGTTATGTATGTTAAAGAAAAATGCATACATAAAATATATATATTTTAAAATGTACAAATAAACATTTCTGACATTTCAAAATAAAAAATCGGTGACCAATATAGGCATCCTTTTCAATAAGTCATAAGCCTTCATTGAGTCTGTCAGTTTCTTGATGTGCTGATCAACTGTTTGTGCAGCAGCAACCACAGCCTCACAAGACAATGTTCATAGAGGTGTACTGTTTTCCTTCAACGTATATCTCCCATTTAAGAAGGGCCCACAAGGTCTCAACAGGCTAACCACGCAGTGGAGTACTTCGATGCGTGTGATGGATCATTGTCCTGCATAAAAATCATGGTCTTCTTGAAAGATGCAGACTTTTTCCTGTACCACTGCTTGAACAAAGTGTCTTCTAAAATATGTCAGTAGGTTTGGGAGTTGTTTTTGAGTCCATGTTCAACCCAAAAAGGTCCAACTAGCTCAACTTTAATAATACCAGCCCATACCAGTATCCCACCTCCACCTTACTGGCTTTTGAGTCAAAGTGGAGCTCTGTGCCTGTTACTGATCCAGCCACGGGGCCATCCATCTGGTCCGTCAAGAGTCACTTTCATCTCATCAGTCCATAAAACTTTTGAAAAATCTGTCTTCAGATATTTCATGGCCCAGTCTTGCTGTTTCAACTTATGTGTCTTATTGAGTGGTAGTCGGGTTTCAGTCTTCCTTACCTTGGCCATGTCTCTGAGCACTGAACACCTTGTACTTCTGGGCACTTCAGGTAAATTGCAGTTCTGGAATATGACAGCACTGGAGGATAATGGGTTCCTGGTAGCTTCACGTTTCATTCTTCTCAAATCTTTGGCAGTCATTTTTTCTCAACACATTTCTTGCGACCCTGTTGACTATTTGCAACAAAAAAATTGATGGTTCTGTGATCACGCTCCAATATCTTTGCAATTTCGAGAGTGCTGCAACCATCTGAAAGACTGTTTACAATTTCTAACTTTTCGGAGTCAATTAATTCTCTGTTTTGGCCCATTCTGCCTGGGAAAAGAAGCTGCCTAATAATTATGCACACCTTGATTTAGGATGTTGATCCCCTTTGGCCACACCCTCCCTCATTACACAAATACACATCACCTGCTATGTTTATATCCACTAAGCATTCAAGTTCATACAATTTGGCGGTGTAAAATATGCATAAAAATGATATGGTCAAAATACTCACCTAATAATTGTACACACAGTGTATAATACAAAATAAAGTATTCATAGAAGCAGAATTGGAAGAAAAATTGGCAAGAACTGGTCTACTCAGGGCAAAGAAATCAAATCCTTACCAATAGTAACTCAGACTGTACAGGCAAACCAGGGGGAGTCTGCAAGAACAGGAAACCAGCATAGCTGTTTTCATTTGGAAACCAGGCACCCTCTCCTCTGCCTCCAAAAGAACAAATCCCTCTAACTACAGAAGTTGAAGAATTGAAATAAAGAATAACTGAGCATCTAGGACAGCACAAAGACAACAGAATAAGAGTGTCTGTGTTGGCCCTCGCTCCAAAGAAACAGCTAGCGCAAGCATTAAAACATGCCAAGGACATAATATCAACTATAAGCACCAGCTCACTGAAAGAAACAAACCAACTAATCTACAGCATGACTGCAATGTGACTGAGTATCCGGGATGCAAAATCAATAAAGAACAAAACAAGACAAAAAATGCACCACCAAAAAGGAAGATCAGGCTGGAAAATAAGATTAGCAAGCTGAGGTCAGATGAAAGTAAGCTAGAACAGATGAAAGAAAAGAAGCTGAAGAACAAGACTAAAGAATATCTAATCAAGAAATACCACTGAGAAAAAACAAAGATCAAGAAATCACTGGAAATAATATTTGTTGACTGTTTCAGATATTGAAAAGAAACTTAAATATACAAAATAACACCTTTTTGAAAATGCAAGTAAACCAGGGAGATGGTTGGCATATAAACTAAGAACACAGACAGAAAAGATAACTAAACTTCCAGAGGGGAATAAGAATTACCCTATTTTTGGAGTATAAGACACACTTTTCCCCCCCTAAATGAGGGTGAAAATTTGGGTGCATCTTATACAAATGTTCCTAAACTATCAGAAAACTACAAGCAAATTTTGAAGTCCAATAACAACCACTTAAATAATAGAAGCAATTAAAAGAGCTAAAACAGGCAAAGCTCTAGGATCAGATGGCTTACCAAGTAGATTTTACAAAATTTTTGAAGATCAACTACTACTTCTGATGAAGGGTTAGGGTTATTCAATGTAAGACCAATAATCTGGAAGTTGAGTCATGGCAACTGGACTTTTCCACTGCTTATCTTTCAAAGTTACTTGGATAAGCAGCAAAATGTTTCAAACAAAAACAAAAAATACAGTTGCCATGACTCAATTTCCAGACAACTCTACCTGGATGGTTGAGAATCTTCATCGTAAGACCAGTAAATGAATTAACTATCTAAGGACATAGGGTGCATGCACAGGGTCACAGCAAAAATGTCAACCAGAATATTTGTTAGGAATATGAGTCACCTAACAGCTATTTGGGTTAGAAATATATAAACCAGGATAAACATTTTAAAACTGTATCTTTAAGAAAATGCAAAACTATAATTAGGTGTGGTTTCTCAAATGGCCATAAGATGGCAGCCAGAAACCTGGGTTGTTTTTGTCTTAGTCTTAGTCTCAGAAGAGTGTGTGTCTGAGTATCTCTGTTCCCTTCTGTTGGAAAGTATTGCCGTTGCTCCATTTCTTCTAATTGACTGATATTACTGGATTTAATGTAAGTCTACTACTGAACTGTTTTTGACACTGGACTTTGATATTTGGATTATTCCTGGATTGAAAAACTGACTGATTTACCTGTGAATGATTTTGGATTGCTTATTTTGGACTTTGCTTAAACCTTTCTGGAAGTAAAACCTACATTTACTGTACAGTGTTTCTGTGTACTGTGTGTGTATTATTCAAACACTTCTCTCAAATACATCTCCCTGCATGCACTCATTCTCCTAACGGGGAATTACCTCAACAATATTCATTCAAAATACTGGAGGGAGAACTACTATGTAAGTCCAGCTTCTCACCTGACATACCAGGATGGATTGTATGACTACTTTCTGAGGTGAACCTATAGAAACGTCTCTCAATCTGGTATCCTCTAGTCATAAGAACTGACGTTCAGAAAAACTGACATTTACCAATTGGGCCCAGGCCATACCAGGCTCAGATAACTGAGAGTTGGTGTGAATGCATAGTACTGTATACAGACAGCTGTTCACTATTTAATTGTGGGTTACTATCCTGATAAAGATGGCACAAGACACTTCAACAAGTCTATCACTCATAACTCGGTTGGATGGAACAAAATATGTGTCCTGGTCTATGAAGTGCAGTCTATTTCTGCATAGAAAAGGTTTATGGAATGTAGTTCAAGACCCACCGGATGTAAATGCTTGGGATCCAGCTAATGAGGATGATGCCAAGAAGCTTGCTGACTTTAAACTGAACAACGAACGAGCACTTTGTATAATTGGACTAACACTGAGTGACCAGCAGCTAATCCATATTCGTGGAGAAGAGTCTGCTGCTAGGTGTTGGGAGAATTTGAAGAGGATTTATGTTCGTGACAGTGTAGGTGCACACACACATCTTACACGTAAACTGTTTAGAGCACGTCTTCTGAAAGGTGGAGATATGTTAGCTCATTTAAACTTCATGAAAAGAACTTTTCAAGAGCTACATGAAAAAGGACTAACATTTTCAGAGCTGCATCAAGTTTACATCATTCTTTCCTCATTGGATGAAAGTTATGATGATTATGTATCTTCACTGGAAGTACTGCCCAGAGATAAACTGACATTGACTGACATAACTGGAAGATTGTTAGCAGAAGCAAGAAGAGGGCTGGATAGAGACCAACTGAGGAACAACCACAAGAAGAGGATTTATCTTCAACTGCCTTTACTGTTAGGAAATGTTTCTCTTGTGGGGCTAGGGGACATATAGCTAAATTCTGTAAGAAAGGAAAAAGATAGAATACTGGTAAACACCAGAAGGCTAAGAAGAATGTTAGTTTAGCTATGTCTAGCAATTCAACTGTAAACAATGATTTGTGGGTTGTTGATAGTGGAGCATCGCAATGCATTACTAAAGACAGAAAAAGGTTTGTAAAGATGTCCACGAGTAAACAACATGTATCATTGGCAAATGGATGGAAGATCAAAGCATCAGGTGAAGGTACTGCATATTGTTCTTGTATAAATGAACATTTAACTATGTTATATGTACCTAAACTGAAATTTAATTTGCTATCAGTAAGGGCTTTAGTTAATCTTGGTTATGCAGTAACCTTTAGAGGAGATAACTGTATAATAGAAAAAGAGGGTAAACGTGTTACTGCTACTTTAAAAAATAATTTATATGTAATACATGATGATCAGTTGAAGATGGCCAACTCAGTTTATAACAATGTTAAGCCACATTCTTCCTTTTTGGAAGAATTTAAATTATAAGCCTTTGTGGATGATTTGGCTTTTATTCTGGAGAACCCCCTAGAGACAGCTCCAAAATTCCTGGAAAAGAGAGACATATGGTGAGGTGGCTGGTTTGAAAATAAACAAAAATAAAACAAAGATCTTGTCAAAGAATATGTTACTAAGACGGAGAGAAGAACTGGCAAACCTATTGAAAATTCAAGTCACGAATAAGGTTAAGTATTTGGGGATATACTTGACACCAAAATGTAGTACATTAAAAGAGAACAATTACATTAAAGACTTAAATAAAATTGTGTTGAAGTATATATGGCAGGGCAAGAAAGCCAGAATAAAGGTAAAACTTTTACAAGATGCCAGAACTACAGGAGGATTTGGCTTGCCTAATTGGGAGTTGTACTATCAAGCTGCTAATTTGATGTGGGTTAAGGAATGGATAACATAAAGAAAGACTAGATTGTTGACACTAGAAGGACATGATTTGTTGTTGGGTTGGCATGCTTTTCTATGGTATAAGGGAACTAAAACACAGGGTTATTTTAGAAGACATCACATACGGGAGTCTCTGTGGCTAAATTGGGAGAAGATCAAAAGACAATGTTATTTGAAAATTCCAGTTTGGTTATCGACCATTGAAGCATTTTCCTATCCTATAATTTATAAGAAGGAACAAACAGTTAGATATGGGGAACTATTGGATGAAAAGGGTGAACTTAAATCGATCCAAAACTTAGAGGAACAAGGTATAAGGATGAATTGGTTTTCATATGCGCAAATACATTCAAGGTATGATGAAGATTTAAAAACAGAGGGATTTTATGACAAATTGACTGATTTAGATAAGATCTTGACGGGTACTGATGACAAGGTGATTAAAAAACTATATGGTTACTTATTGGAAATTAAACTGGAGGAGGAACAAGTTAAAGAAACTATGATTGCTTGGGGGAAGAATTTTGGATATGGGATTGGTTTAGAGAAATGGCAAAAATTGCGGTCTCAAAATTATAAAATGACTATGTCAACAGCTTATAAAGAAAATTTGTATAAGATGTTTTACAGGTGGCACTTTCCCCGACAAGAATAGCAAGAATGTTCAAGAATAAATCTGAAAAATGCTGGAAATGTCATCAGATACCTAGCTCCTATTACCATATGTGGTGGACTTGTGAGGACGCCAGAAAATATTGGACTAAAATTCGCATGTGGCTGGAAAAAATGACAAAGAAATGCATAGATTTGAAACCAGAGATCTTTTTATTGGGAATCTTACCTGATACATATAGCAAAGATTTGAAATATTTGATTGTAAATGTATTAACAGCAGCTAGGATTGTATTTACTAAAAACTGGAAAAATGAGAAAATACCATTGCAGGAAGAAATTATTAAGAAAATATTGGAATGTGCTGAAATGAGTAGATTGACATTTGAAATTAGAGAACAAGAGGATAAACAATTTTATAAAATTTGGGACCTTTTCTACCAATGGTTAGATAATAAAATACAATAATAGAATATTTAGAATTTTAGAAAATAACGAATATATAAAGATCTATTTCTTTTCTTTTTTGATATTATATTTATAAAATGTTATTAGGATAGATTTGGTATGACTATATGATTTGTTATAAAATAAATTAAGTAAACTATAGTTATCTCGCAAAGTATGAATAAATAAAATCATGGTCAAATGATTGTTTAATAGTGATACTAGGGTATATAATTTCTGATTGACAATATGAGATATTATGTAATGTAATTGTAATTGAGACCACGAAATGGATGCACAAAAAATTGGTAAACCAACCAATACACTGTTTGTATATTTATGAAAGAAAGTTGGATGTTTTTATGTTTTGTTTGTTTTGTCTGTTTTTAAAAATCAATAAAATTGTTTTCAAAAAAAAACAATGTTAAGCCACATGATGAATGTATACATTTATTACACAGACGTCGAGGGCACATTAATTTCAAATGCTCAAACAAACTGTTGAATTGTCAGAGGGAGTAAAATTGAAACCCTGTAGCAAGTATTTACACTGTAATGCTTGTCGTCAAGAAAAGAGTAAGGTTACTCCAGCAAACAGACTTAATGGGTTTAAGACCAAAGAACCTTTAGAGGTTGTGTTTGCTGACATAATTGGTCCTAAGAAACCAAGTTTAGGAGGAGCCTGTTATATTTTGAGTATTATGGACCATTACTCACAATATGGTTTCTGCTATCTTATGAAAAACAAAACAGAAACATTCCAACATTTCTTTAACTGGCTAAAGTTTGCTGAGAGAAAAATGAAAAGTAAAGTAATTAATTTAGTAACTGATAATGGGACTGAATTTAACAAAAGATTCCAAAATATGTTGAAATTGGCTGATGTTGAGCATAAACGTTCTGCACCTAACAGACCACAACATAACTCATTTATAGAACGAAGAGGGCAAACATTACAAGCCATGGCTCACACTATGTTATCTGATTCAGGTTTACCTGAAACAGTGTGCGGTGAAGCCATAATGTTTAGCAATCATGTTTTGAACAATGTAGTTAACACAACAACTGGAGAATTACCATTCACTCGTTGGCATGGCAGAAAACCAAATTTAAGTTACCTACACACATTTGGAGCTCCAGCATGGGTGCATATTCCCTCACAAGTAAGGCTGAAAGTGCAACACAGAGCTAAGAAGTTATTTTTTGTGGGTTATGAGGCCAACCATAGATCATTTAGATTTTGGGATCAAGGCACAGCTCATGTTTATTGTAGTGCTAATGCAAAATTTCTTGAGCACGTTGGATGGGATAAACAGGAACAGGAATCCAGCAATGATATTATTATTGACACACAAATAGGCCCTAAAGATGATATCAGTAAACAACAAATTGCCATTAAAGAGGAAGAACAGGAGGTAATAGAAGAACAGGAGCAGGTAGCACAGGAAAGTCCACCAGTAAGCCCTGTATTACCAAGACGTTCAACCCATGTAACACGACCACCTGATAGATATCAGGCTAGTGTTGTTGTGTTTTTTTTAAAACAAGTTTTATTAATTCTTCAAGACAGACAATACACAAATACACAAAACATAAAAGCGTAAAAAATCTCTTTTCTGAAAGTTGCTTAGTCCCGGGTTATAACTCTTGGTACAGACACAAATTCAAATTCATATTCCTTTTATATACCATTTCATATCTTATTAACATTTTCAATTTTCTACATGACTTCTCTCTTTTAAATTTTCTCAATTTTATTTTATTTATCTCCTCTCAATTCATATCATAATATTTATCATTCTTTGTCTGTTCTATTCCAACCATCCATTTATTTTTCTTCTTTAAAAAAGAAGAAAAACTTCTCCTGTACACTATATGGAGTATGATGCCTTTATCTCTTTCCCCTATATTCGTAATACTTAATATAAAACACATAACTTAGGTTGGTATTCTGTCTGGTACATTCTAAAATTATACTGTTGTCAAAAATAATACAAATCTATTCATTAATATTAATATTCATTTATATCTTAAACGTTTAACACATTATTTTTCAGTTAAATCACATACTTTTATGGGAGCCCTATTTTCCATAATTATTTCCCCCCCCCACATCACATATTATAACTCATTATTTCATTACAGTGTTCCTCCTTCTTCTACGTCAAATCTCTCATTTTGCAAAAAATTTCGCTAATATACCATAATCTAATCTTAACAATAATATAATCTAATATTAACAATCATTTTTATCTTAAACATTTTATCCATTTCAATTAAATATCATGCCTTTGTAGGAACACTTATACTTTCCAAAAATTATTATTACCCGCCCCCCACATCACAATCTTAAATCATATTTCATTACAGTACTCCCTTTTTCTTAACAAAAATTTCACTAGTTTATATTAAATATTTTATCACATTTTAAATTACATATTATTTCCAATTTTTATGGTTATTTCTAAATATAAATATAAAAATGCAATCTAATGTACCTTTCTAGAATCCCTTTAACAATAAAGTTTATCCATTATCTCTAAAAAACTTTTGCTTCTTAACATCTTGCTCCCCACCATTAAGGCTTCTCATCCCTTCCTTTCTCCCTTGCTTCTCCTTCTCTTTGTCCTCTTTAACCCCTTGTCTCTCCACCTCCCTTTTATTCTGTTTTCCCCCTTTCTGTTGTTTCCTAACATAATGTCCCCTTTTCACCTTATTCTTCTCTTTTTGGTTTGTTTTTCCAGATCGTAGAGTCCTCTTTTCCTTTTTCTCTTTCTTTTTCCCTTCTCCAACCAGAGTCATTTGATCATCAAAGATGGCTTCTTCTTTGTCCCCATCATCCTGTTGTTCATTCTGTTTCACAGTTATAAACCGCCATTTCTAAAAATTGAAAGATAGTGCCAAGACCATCTTTCCCTTCTTGTTTTTCTTTTTCATATTTTTGATATATAAGTTACAATTCATCCACAGATGATGCCATTGTGTAGAGAAAAAGTTTTTCCAAACAACCACCCAGATGCTTTAATCAGAAATAACTGTCAAAGGTTCCAAAGTCACCAAATAATCCAAACAGGCTGTTTCTTTTAAATACCTTCTTCTTCTTCACTTTCTCTTTCTGGAGTTAAAGTAATCACAAAGTTTCCTTTCAAATATATTTTTTGGAAGTTTTTTTTTTTTTTTTGATGTTTAATAACTCTTTACAATTCTAGGCAGTCTTCTCCTTATTTTCAAATTCTGCTCCAATTTTTTTCCCTCTCCCTTCTCACTCACAGCCAAAAAGATTTTTTTTTCCTCCGCTGTCACTTTAAGAAGGAGAGTGGAACGAAAAGAAAAAACTTTCCCTTTTAGAATATTCGCAGCTTATAACTCTCACAGGGAACAATGTATACTTAGCAGCCTTCAAGGTTCCAGGTCACTTTCTCTTGTCTTGTCCCGGTTACAAGCAACTTTCACTTCTTCCAACTTTCTTCCTCCTGCACCTGCTTGTCCGGCTGCAGATTTCTTCGTGGCGGCCATTACTGACCGCCGTTCCTCCGCCTTGGCAAAAGGGGGTTTAGCCGGCAGCGGAGGGGGTCTGCGACACCCCCAAGCCCCTTTCCAGATCCCCCCTGTCTTCAGCTGCCCCTACAGGGCAGCTATATCCCCCAGATCCAAACGGATCGGGGGAACCTTGGCGGCAAACGCAGCAGGGATCGCACAGTAACACGAATCCCTGCCGCCGCCGCAACCTTGCAAACCGGAAGTCAGATATCAGGCTAGTGTTGTATGCCAAGTGAATACAGTTCCAAGTAATTATAGTGAATTAAAACTGTTTCATGCTAAGGATCAGGCTGCTTGACAGAAAGCAATGGATAAGGAAATGGAATAATTAAAAAGACTGGAGGGATACGAAAATGTTAAGTTACCACCAAGTAAACGTGCCATAGGATGCAAATGGATATATAAACTGAAGACAGGTGTAGATGGGACTGTTACCCATAAAGCCAGGTTAGTAGCACAAGGATTCAATCAGACAGCAAATGATTATGATGAGGTGTCTGTACCTAGTCTGAAGGCTACTACATTAAGGGCAGCATTAGTGTGGGCAGCTAAGGAGAAATATATTGTAAATCATTTGGATGTAGAGACAGCTTATCTGCATGCACCGTTGCAACACACTATATATTTAAAGAAACCTTTAGGTCTCAAAAATGGTAATACTGATAAAACAACTGATTGCTGGAAATTGAAAAAGAGTCTTTATGGTTTGAAGCAATCAGGATATGAGTGGAACCAATGTATAGTTAAAGAATTAACTAAAATAGGTTTTGTAGCTGGCATGGCTGATCCATGTTTGTTTAAAAAGGAAAGTAATGGTATGATTTCATTATTATTATTTTCTGATGACATAGCATTAATCACAAAAACTGAACAAGAAGCTACTGAGATAATTTCACTATTGGAAAAGAAATTTAACATAAAACAGGAGAAATCAAACAATATCCTGGTTTAAAGATAGATACAACTAGGGGAGGATACAAAATCTCACAAGCAGATAAAATTAACCAATTACTAAAAAGTTTTAAAATGGAACTTTGTAAGCTGGCTAAAACACCAATGAGCCAGGAGTTTAGCCATAGTGATGTTCAAAGTCCTGTTTTTGTTAAGAACATTTATCAGTCTTTGATTGGTAGTTTATCTTATCTCAGTAATTGGTCAAGGCCAGATATTGCATACAGTGTAAATCAATTAGCGAGATTTAATGCTGAGCCAACTGAAAGGCACTGGCAAGCTGCTAAACGTGTGTTAAGATACCTGAAACAAACAATGCATTATGCATTGTATTTGGAGCCAAAAGATGAACTGAATTTGACTGCATATGCTGATGCAAGTTTTGCTACAGACATAAATACACGAAATTCTACATCAGGTACTGCTGTATTATTGGGAAAAGCCTTGATTGGATGGAGATCTATTAGACAGAAACATCTAAGTTTGTCAACAATGGAGGCTGAATTCTCATGTTTGTCTTTATTATGTAGATTTAGTTTTGTATAAGCAATTATTGATTGATATGGGAATTAATGTAACAGATCCTATTATTATTTACGAAGATAACCAATCAGCAATACAGATGGCTTCAAATATTGCTGTTAAAACAAGAACGAAGCACACAGATTTAAGATATTTAAATGTGAGAGACAATGTGTGCAAAGTAAAATGGTTAAGCTGGAATACTGTATGTTAGAAAACAATATAGCAGATCATTTTACAAAGGCCCAAAGCTCTATAAAGCATAAGGCTAGCTGTGAAGATTATGGATTTAGAATGTAAGGTTGTATATATTATCTAATCCAAAAGGGGAGAATGTTAGGAATATGAGTCACCTAACAGGTGTTTGGGTTAGAAATATATAAACCAGGATAGACATTTTAATACAGCCTCTTTAAGACCATGCTAAAAACTGCAATTGGGTGTGGTTACTCAAACGGCCGTAAGATGGGAGCCAGAAACCTGGGTTGTTTTTGTCTTAGTCTTAGTCTCAGAAGAGAGTGTGTCTGAGTGAGTATCTCTGTTTCCTTCTGTTGGAAAGTATTGCCGTTGCTCCATTTCTTCTAATTGACTGATATTACTGGATTTAATGTACCGTATATACTCGAGTATAAGCTGAGTTTTTCAGCCCATTTTTTGTGCTGGAAAAAACCACCCTCGGCTTATACTTGAGTCAGATTCCCCTCTGACCTGCTGCCCGTGTGATTAATCTTCACCCCAAGCGGGGCTGGAGAAGGGGGTCCCTGCTTGCTTTGCCCATCCGCGCCCGCCTTCCTTCCTCCTCCGCCTCGGCGCAGTTCCTCCAACAGCCGCTACGGCACCATGCCTGGCCTGCGCTGGCATGGCTGCAACCGATCGCGCCTCCAGGGCAGCATCGCAGCTGCGGCTGTCTACCCGCTGAGGGCCACATAGGCGACCCCAAGCGGGCTCTCCTTCCCCATTAACGGGCGCCCGGGGCCCCCGTGAGCTCCTGCGTTACGCGCTTCCAGCTTCGCCAACAAACCGCCAGGCTCAGGCAGCCTCCTCCGCCCCCTACCCTAGTGGCGAAGAGCGCATGCGCTCCGGGGGCAGCGAGACAAAATGCCTGGCTGCGCCGTGGCGGGAGCCGCCGAGTGGAAGAGGGCTGCCCTCTCCTGGGAAGCGTGGCGTTTGCGGCTCTCCTGTTCAGTCCCCAATGCTGCCCCGGGCAGCCATGTTCCCTCCAAAGACTTTCGGAGCTGCAAATCTGGTAATCGCCTCTTTACAAGGGCAGGCAGAACCCTCTGATGGGGTCTTTCCAGTTAGGATCCAGGGGCGGCAGCCGCCCGGGCATCCTCCTCTCGGCTTTCTGCGCCAGGAGTTGCCCTGCCGCCGTGCACCGGGGAAGTGGTGGCCGCTCGCCGTCGCTGCAGTCAGAGCTCTTTGGGGGCACCCCTCGTCTCTGTTTGACCTCGCGGTCTCTGCCGTCGCGGCTGCGATCGCCTCCCGTCAGGGCGCTCGCCTGGAGGAGGAGGCGGTGGCTTGCGGAGCCTCAGCACGAACCCCCTTTCCCCGCATTCCCCCCCCCGCACCCCTCTGGCAGCAGCAGGCGGAGAAAGCCCCGCTTCCCCCTGGCCTGTCTCGGGGAGAGGAAGCGAAGGGCCCCGTCTCAGCTCCCGTCCTTCTCAGATACCTCTGGGTTTTTTTCCCCCTTCCAACTGGACGATGGCGATGTCCTTGAGCAAGTCTTAAAATGCCGGTGATGAGGGGCCTCCTGGCTCCCCAAAACACCTTCCTGGATACCATAGCAACCCGCTTTGATGGCACGCGTGAGTTGGCTTCCCACTTTTTTTAACTCTCCTCCTCCTCCTCCTCCTCCTCCTCTCCTCTCCCCTTGTTGTCTGGTCTTCCCTAAGAAAACTCGAGGGCTCACACTTCCAGGTGTTTCTCCCTGTCTTTCTCCCTGTCAATGATCTTTTCTTCCCTTCCCTTCTCTCAGCCCCATCCTCCTTCACCTTTGTCACCACAATCCTGAACAGATGAAATTTGTACTTCTCAAGAAAGGTTGGATGTTCCTTTTGAGGAGGGAACCTAGTGTGACATCTGTATGTTGACCTACTACTGAGCCATGGCATGTGTGCACATGCAATGGAGGCATGAGGGAGAGCTGTGAAAGAGATGGTGGCTCTCCAAAACAGGATGTACATGCAGCACATACACATGCTTTTTTCTTGCAAGGGAGAGAGTAACTCTGTTTGGACATACAGATGAGGAGGAGGAATCCAGTTTTGAAGGATTTTAACTCTTGTGTTTTAGCTTGGTTGCTGATTGAGCTAAGGTTTTTGTACTTTTAAAGTTATTGTTGATACCATATTGGTTTTGTTGGCTCTCTTTTCCACTTACAGAGCTAGTTTACTGTTTTTCTTTGAAATAAATATTCAAAAACATTTAACCTACTGATGCCTCAATTAATGTAATTTTATTGGTATCTATTTTTATTTTTGAAATTTACCAGTAGCTGCTGCATTTCCCACCCTCGACTTATACTCGAGTCAATAAGTTTTCCCAGTTTTTTGTGGTAAAATTGGGTGCCTCGGCTTATATTCGGGTCGACTTATACTCGAGTATATACGGTAAGTCTATTACTGAACTGTTTTTGACACTGGACTTTGATATTTGGATTATTCCTGGATTGAAAAACTGACTGATTTACCTGTGAATGATTTTGGATTGCTTATTTTGGACTTTGCTTAAACCTTTCTGGAAGTAAAAGCCTACATTTACTGTACAGTGTTTCTGTGTACTGTGTGTGTATTATTCAAACACTTCTCTCAAATACGTCTCCCTGTATGTGCTCATTCTCCTAACGGGGAATTACCTCAACAATATTCATTCAAAATACTGGAGGGAGAACTACTATGTAAGTCCAGCTTCTCACCTGACATACCAGGATGGATTGTATGTCTACGTTCTGAGGTGAACCTATAGAAACGTCTCTCAATCTGGTATCCTCTAGTCATGAGAACTGAAGTTCAGAAAAACTGACATTTACCAATTTGGAGAGATCAGTCTAAATTATAAAACAGGAAGGCACAAGTTTCAGCCTTGCTATGTATGACTGCAGTACTATTAAGCAATTTCTTCTGTTTGTTCCAGTTTTATACACCTGCTAGTTCACAGTACTGCCTGTTGGAATTGCAGCCTCAGCTCCCTTGGTGCATTTGCCCCATCTGTCTTCAGCTTCCAGAATACTCTGCTCTGCTCAGTGTGGTGGATGAGAGATGTCAGGAAAGACAGAAGAATGACCCTGTTAATTTTTCTGGAATTCTTCAGCAACTACTAATGCATCAATCTTCTACAAAGATCTTCTAAACTGAGAGTGAAAAGCAGCATTTTAGGGATCTATACTGTTTTTACAAGTACCCAGGACTGTTTTTGGTGTGATTTGTAACCAGGTTCTCAGGTGAGCAAACATGCTAAATAAGACTTTGAAGCCAGTGACACACTAAGTAAGGAACAGAAGGAGAAGCTAGGAATAGATGCTTCAACAGTCAGAAAGTTTAATTAATTGTAGGTGTATGCCTCAATGACTAAAATAAATGTCTATCTCAAATCTGACACAGAATTTAATTCAAACTGGAGACCATTCTTCAATTATAAATTAATGCATGGATTTGTACCACAACCAAAATTTGGATTCCTTTCTGCATAATTTGTTTACTAAGAAAATACAGTCAATGACCAGCAGGACTGCATAAAGTCTATATTATAGCATTATAGCACTTCTAAAGCAGAATAGACTTTTAGTAGCATGGACTGAGTTTACCATTGTTCACAAATTTCAGTTTATGATTTATACTGTATTAACTATGGTTCTTGATATTTATGCTTTGCTTAGAGCTTGCAAGTGATGTTCAAGCTTTTAAGATGGTATAATGTATTCCATTATTCAGCATCAATTAATTATATTCTGGGTTAGGGTTATCTAAAATGCCTAATAAAAACATATTATAGAAGAGACCCAGCTCCTTAACAGGCACAAATAAATCCTGTCTGAAGAACACATTCTATTTATTGAAATTAGTACATAATGCATTATATGTATATTTTTAGGATATATTGTTTATGCATGCATTAATATGAATGGGATTGTACGCACATGTAAAATGGCAAAGAGAATTCCATCAAGAGACTGCTAAACTGAAGTCCAGTAAATAAAGGATTTGCTGGTTCTTCACCCAGGCCTTTGGCGAGGGAGAGTAAGACCACTTGCTTCATCATGCTTGCCATCTTTTATCTTTTGATTTTACTGTAATGTCTTTGATTGTTGTGAGCTGCCCAGGATCATTGACAATCAGGAGACACGCAAGTTTAATAAGTGATGATTCTTACTAGACAAATTTCCAAAAATTGCTCAGAAACTTCAATTGAGATAGAAGACAGCTATGAAGTGACTTATCAAAATTAGATGTTATCAATTTGAACTGGGTCTTTATGTTCAAAGCAGTGGAAAAGATGGACTTTGGATTGGGCTTCATACAGGGTCTGAAGTCCATCTATATAATCCAGAAAGCTCGGATCATGGTGAATGGAGATTTTATAAAACCATGTGAAATCAAGGACGGAACAAGACAGGGGTGTCCTTTATCCTCTTTATTATTTCTTCTAGTGTTAGAACTGTTAAATAGAGATATTAGACAAGATAACAGAGCAAAAGGACTACAAATTAAATGTGCGTAATTACAAATTACGTGCATTTGCCAACGATTTGGTATTGATTGGGTAAGACCCACCAGAGAACACTGAATATATTATAAGGAAGATCAAAATGTTTGGAGAAATGGCGGATTTAAAAATCAATCATTCAAAGATGACAATACTAAGAACATAAATGTGGAAGAGCAGAAGAAATTGGAATTTAAAACTGGTTTTAAAGTTGTGAAAAAGGTACAGTATTTGGGGGTGGCTCTTACTGAGGAAAATTCTAAGCTTTACAAAAATAATCACGGTAAAATATGGAAGGAGATAAAAATGGATTTAAATAGATGGCAAAAATTAGATTTGTCATTAATAGGAAGAATTTCAGTAATTAAATGAATGTACTACCTAGAATGTTATTTCTATTTCAGACTATACCAATACTGAATAGAGATTCCACTTTCAAACAGCGGCAGGAAGATATATGTAAATTTATTTGGCGAAATAAAATGGGCGTTGTCTTACCTGAACGCCATTTCTCCTTGTAGGCAAGACAGGTCAGGAGTGGGTTTCTCTTGTCCTAGCTACTTGGACTGAGTCTGTCTAAAAGGCTGATTAGCCTAGCTCCGCCCACTCTGGGTGGCTCCTCCCAGCTTTCGGCGAAGCCATCATGACAGACAGGACTGCCTCTGAAAAAAACAAAGAGAGACCGTTATCGGTTCCCCCCTTCCATCGGCCCACAGTAAGGACCAGTTCCATTAGGGTGTTAGGGTGGGGCTGACCTGTCTCGCCTCAGGTAAGACAATGCCCATGCTCCCTTGTAAGGCTGCGACAGGTCAGGAAAAAGCTGGATTGTCCTCATGGGGGGTTAAGACTGGTCCTGGTCCCCATGCTCCGTGACAACTCTCTGCAGCACCCTTCTGCCAAACGCAGCATCCGCTGAAGCAAAGGCGTCCAGACAGTAGTGGCGAATGAAAGGAGATGGGGATGTCCATGTAGCTGCCTTGCAGACCTCTTCAATTGACGCCTGTGTTGCCCAGGCCACAGTTATCACCACACTGCAAGTGGAATGAGCCGTAATACCTCTGGGTACCGGGAGGGAATGACTCGAGTACGCTCTGGATATACAAGACTTAATCCACCTGCTGACTGTGGACTTTTCCCCCCAGCGTAGCAGGTTGGAAGGAACAAAAAGGGGATTCCGTTCTGTGGAACTCGGATGTTCTTTTGATATAGATTTTCAGTGCCCTACGCACAACTTGGGTGTGCCAAGCCTTTTCCAAGTCATGTACTGGTTTGGGGCAGAAATCTGGAAGAACCAGTTCTTGAGATCTGTGGAACAAGGTGTTGACTTTGGGGATAAAAGCTGGATCCAACCTCAAAACTACCCGGTGAGGGTGAAAAATACAGAGGTCTGGGCAAACTGAGAGCACGAACAACTCAGATACTCTTCTGGCTGAAGTGATAGCCACCAAGAAGGCTACCTTCAGAGTAAGAAGATGCAGACTAGCCAATCTTAGAGGTTCAAATGGAGCCTTAGTCAGGGACTGCAACACCTTAGACAGATCCCAGGTAGGATACCTGTGTACTACAGGAGGGCGAAGATTGGCCGCCCCTCTGAGGAACCTACAGACTGTATGATGATGTGCTAAGGACTCCAATTTTCCACAAGTCAACACCAAAGAAATAGCCGTCACCTGATGACAAAGGGTGTTGGGAGAAAGGCCCCTATCCAGACCAGCCTGTAAAAACTCCAATATCTTTGTTACAGAGGCCTCTAAAGGCTGGATGTTTGATTTGGAGCACCAATGAGAAAAGGCTTGCCAGGTAGCATCATAGATGTGGACAGTGGAAGGTCTCCTGGAGGCCTGAATGGTTTGGATCACTTTATTAGAGAGATGGGCACGTTTTAACACGCTCCACTCAATCGCCAAACTGTCAGTTGTAGCCACTGGGGCTCTGGATGGATCAAGGACCCCTGGAGGAGAGAGATATCTTTTTTAGGAATCCGCCAAGGATGAACTACTGAGTCTGCAAACTAAGAGCGTTGAGGCCAATAAGGGGCCACTGAAATAATTTAAGCTCTTTCAGCCAAAAATTTTTGTTCCACAACCGACAGCAAAGGCAATGGAGGGAAGGCATATAATAAACCTGGAGGCCACCTACTACAGAGTGCGTCGGTCCCTTCAGCCCCCGGGGAGGCAAATCTAGAAAAGAATCAAGGTAACTGAGTATTGAGAGGGGTGGCAAACAAATCCACCACCGGAAGTCAAAATCTTTGAGTAATTTGTAGGAACAGGGAAAGGTGCAGCCTCCATTCCGTGTGGTCAATAGTAGCTCTGCTGAGCCAGTCAGCCTGCACATTATCCGAGCCAGAAATATGCTCCGCCCGAATGGACAGGAGGAACTGCTCTGCCCATCTACCCAAAGCCTCTGCTTCTGACATAAGGGATTTGAACCTGGTGCTCCCCTGTCTGTTAACATGGGATTTGGTGGCTACATTGTCAAGATGAGGACATGTGAGCCAGAGACGTGGTGACTAAATGTTCTGAGGGCTAATCAGACAGCCCTAAGCTCCAACCAATTGATATTGTGTGCTTTCTCCTCAGTTGACCAGATGCCCTGAGCCATGTGAGAACCCAGATGAGCTCCCCAACCGGATAAGGAGGCATCAGTGGTGTGGATGAGTCTGTCCTCCACCTTGAAGGACTGACCCTTAGAAATGGCTCAGGAGAGCTACCATAGAAAAGAGTGCAACACCTGCTTAGGCACCTTAACCCTCATTAAGGAGTGACTCTTACCGGTCTTCTGATGAGGCAAGAGGAATCACTGGAGGGCTCTGGCATGGAGCCTGGCCCAGGGAACAATACCAATACATGAAATCATCTTACCTAAAAGTTGGGAGAGATGAGCTAAAGGCGTGGAGCTCTCTCTCATTATGCGCTTAACAAGCAACTGCAAGCTGTCTTGCCTTTCCTGTGAAAGGAAAACCAGACAACCCCAGGTGTCAATAGTGACTCCCAAATGAAGCAGACGAGTGGAAGGATTAAACTGGCTCTCTTTAATATTAATAGAAAAACCAAGATCCTGCAATACCGAGATGGTGGTCTGCAGGTCCCTCTGAGCCAGTGGTGGGATTCAATTTTTTTTACTACTGGTTCTGTGGGTGTGGCAGGGGACGGATATTGCAAAATCTCCATTTCCATCCCCACTCTAGGGGAAGGTTACTGCAAAATCCCTATTCCCTCCCCACCCCACCAACCTGCTTTCCAGCTCCGTTCTCCTGTGCAGGGCAACAAAAGAAGACCCAGCCGATCAGCTGGGACTCGGGAGGCAGAGAATAGATGGGGGCATGCCCAGTCAGAGGTGGTATTTGACGGTTCTTGGAACTACTCAAAATTTCCACTACCGGTTCTCCAGAACTGGTCAGAACCTGCTGAATACCACCTCTGCTCTGAGCCCTTTGAAAAGAAGAATATAGTATCAAATTATTGTCTAAATAAAATTGCAGATGCACCAGGAAGGGACGTAGGTACGCTGCTAGGGTAGCCAAAACTTTGGTGAACACTCTAGGGGCGGAAGACAACCCAAAGGGAAGGGCCCTGTATTGGAATGCCGCCCCTGATAACAAAACCTAAAGAAACTTCTATGTGAATGACAGATTGGAATGTGTAAATAAGCTTCCGTCAGATCTATGGAAGTGAGGAAGTCCCCCTGCCTAATGCTCTCCAGAATAATCTGGAGGGAACACATTTTGAAATGTGCCTGTAAACTATAAATTTATTGAGCCTTTTCAGGTCAAGAATTGCCCTCCCCACACACACCACACCCCGAGGCCTTGGAGATGACAAAGAGTCTGGAATAAAACTCCCTCCCCTGCTGGTCCTCTGGGACCTTTGGATGGCTCTGAGCTCCAGCAAATGCTGGATAGCCGATTCCATGAGCCCCCTTCTCACCTTATCCCTAGAAATAGGACAGAAGATGAAAAACCTCAGAGGAATGGAGTAGAACCTTAGTGAAAGACCCAATCTTTCTGTATTTAACACCCAGCCGTGTGATGTAATCTCTCCCCATATGTAGGCAAACCTAGGTAACCATCTCCCAATGGGGAAAATCTGAGAAAATTTAGCATTGGTGACAGAATGGGCGACTTCCTCCTCCTTGAAAGGGCTGCTTGCCCGAAAACTGCTGTCTGCCCTTGCCTGGACGATCTGGAGGAGGCTCAGGACGTTGATAGGGGGCCTTGGCCGAATGATGGAAACTGGATCCAGATTCCGCCCAGAAAGACGGGCGCCTGAAGTAAGGGGCAGGACGATTCTCTGCCCTCTTGCAAAGCGATGGAAGCACCTTCCTCTTATCCTTGGTTTTGACCAGGAACGGTTCTAAGTCTTCCCCAAAAAGCTTGTCCCCTCGCACAGGGGTAGATGCTAGCTTCCACTTCCTCCTTCCATCAGCCTGCCAATTACACAACCAACACATGTGTCTGGCTGCCACAGAAGAAGCGAGAGCTTTTGTGGCAAATCTGGCCCCGTGAAGAGTGGCATCCACTGTGAATTCAGCTGCAGCTACAATCTTGAGATCCTGATGTCTGCTGCAGGAATTCTCTCTTGTAACTGTCTCAACCATTTTAGTGACGTTCTGGTGAAGAGCAAGGCTGCTGTAGATGCCTTGACCGCCCAGGCCACCACCCGGTGTGATCTCTGGACAGACTGTTCGATCCGCTTGTCCTCGACCTTGAGGACATCTTCTGGATCAGAAGGAGCCGAAGAGGTGGAGGTCAACACTGCTACAGGTGCATTCACCATGGGCACTTGAAGGCTCTTGGTGAGTTCTGGACCTATATTGAAAAAACTGCGGTCTGAAGACAAGGAGGTTGGGTCCTGTAGCAGGAGACTCCAGCTGCCTCCGAACAACCTTCAGAAAAAGCCTGGGAGATGTGACCGCCTCCTTTCTCACCATAGGTTTGTTGAAGAGAACATCTGACTCCGGGGGAGGTGGGCCACAGCATCCTCATCATCAGCATCCTTCAGATTGACCGTGTTTCTGGTTTTGAATAGCAAAGGCATGAACAAGATCTGCTTGCAACCGCCTGTGAATACTGGGATCTCAGGGGTAAGGCCCTCATCCTCAGACATGTCGGACTCCCTCTTGTCAGGCTCGCCAATCAAGGAATGCTCAGCAGCCACAGATGGAGCATAGGCCGACGCAGAAGGAGTTTCTAAAAGTAGAGCCTCTTCATCCCAGGAAAGTCTCACTGAAACCTCAGATGCCACTGAAGAATGCCGGGCAAACCTTTGGATACCTTTAGAGATACCTTGTCTGATAGCCCTATCAAACAAGAGCTGTAGGTAAACTGGGACATCTGGTTCAGAAGGCTCAGCAGGTCTAAGACCAGCAGCAGTGGGAGTAAACGTGGCCTCTACTCCAGGCCTACTGCACTCTCGCTCCTGCCAAGGTACAGCTCTGAATCCCCCTTGAGGATCACCATAATGACTTCCCTCAGCCGAGGGTAGAAGAGAGACCTCCCTTCCAGCTGCATCAGGGGACCAAGTTTGGGCTATGGTCCTGGAGGAAGGTCCAGGTTCCTGATCCTGAATGTCAACCTCATTGTGATGTGAAGCAGGAGAAGTTTCTTTTTCTGGAGATCTTGTCCTAGATGCCCTTTGCACCTTGGCAATATGCTTCTCTATGGCCTTTTGGTGCCTGGAAGCATCCTTCTCTGCCCTAGAGACCTTCTTAGCTGGCTGCTTTCCCTATTTGCTACTTGAACCAGATGGAGCTGCCCTGTGGGATCTTGCTGCTCTAAAGGCCCTGCTGCCTCTAGGGGCATCCGCCATCCTGCCTGCAGAAGGCCTTCTGGACTAACAGACCAATGCAAGGAGAACACACAAAGGGTTTTTCATTTATAAAAACCAGGGGATATCTTCTTTTTTTATCCCCAACCTCCAAGAACCACTCTTCTTCAGCCCTATGCAACTTCAATAGGAGGGTTTAACACCTCCTAATGGGACTCATACCTATTGGGGCCTAATAGGGCTATTAAATATAGACCAGGCCTGGCCTGAAGCCTGGGGGCCCTGATCTACTTTGGAGTTAGGGACAGGTCCCCCACCGGAATAAAATAAATAAAATAGCGCCTACCCTTTGTTGTCTTCAGGCCCAGCAACAAAAAGATGCTGATGGCCTAGTGCTGGCCAGACGCTGGAGTGGTGGTGGAGCAGGCCTAGCCTCTTCAAAATGGCTGCTTCAGCTCTAGCAGACTTTCAAAATGGCCACTGCCGGCCACGAGGTGAATAAAAATGGCCGCCTGTGGCCACGAGGATTCGTGCTTCACCGAGGAACCCTAATGGAGGTTCCCCGGCCTTTGGCTGCTCCCTGGAGCGCAGGGACAGCTGCTGGGCTGGCCGCTCGAATTGCAGCTCTCCTCTTCACAGCGGAGGCTTGGAATTAGCCTCGCATCTCAGGATAGTGCGGGCTGATGCTGCCCACATCTCAAAATGGCCGCTTGGCTCCTGCGGCTTCCTCTTCGCTGTGGAGGCCCAAAAACGGCCCTGTGACCCTTGCCGGCTGCTCCGGAGTGCCGGAGCAGCTCTCAGCTGTTGTGCAACTCCAAGAAACAGCTGAGAGTCGGAGCCACATTGTTTTGAAGTTCGAGGCTTTTTTTGCCAATTTTTTTCTTTTTTCTGTTTTCTCAATGAAAGGCTGCCTTTGGAATTAAAAGCAGGAGAGGCAATGACTTGCATCTGTCCTGGCTGAGGACTGAGTCGAAAGCTGAGAGGAGCCACCCAGAGTGGGCGGAGCTAGGCTAATCAGTCCAAGCAGCTAGGACAAGAGCAACCCACTCCTGATCTGTCGCAGCCTTACAAGGGAGAAAACCAAGAATTAAATATAAGCTGCTACAAGATTCTAAAGAGAGAAGAAGTCTGGGTTTGTCAGATTTTAGATTGTATTATGATGCTTGTTGTCTGGTATGGTTAAAAGATTGGATAACTTTAAAAAATCAAGGCTGTTAGACCTTGAAGGTTTTGATTTGAGATTTGGGTGGCATGCCTAGCTGTGGTATGACAAACTAAAAGTTAACCCTGATTTTAAGATTCATGCTATTAGGCAATCAATTGCAAAGTGCCACTTTGCCTGTCACCTCATGAAGCACTACATAGAACAGAGATGATCGCGGAATGTAAATGGATGACATATCAAGACTTACTGATATATTTGGAAAACAGGGATTTAAGACAAGAGAACAATTAATAACTGAAGGATTTGCTTGTGATTGGTTTAAATATAGAAATTTTGAGATTTAAACTTGATTTTAAAAAAATTTGCTTTCACAGGAACTAAATCTGAACTGAATGTTAACTTATGTTCTGGAGATGACCACTTCGTTGCTAAAGTATACACAATGTTACTCAAGATGAACCTGCAAGTAACATTTTGTATACGTGTATACTTTAGCAAAGAAGTGGTCATCTCCAGAACATAAATTAACATTCAGTTCAGATTTAGTTCCTGGAAAAAGCAAAACTTTTTTTAAAAAATCAAGAATGAATCTGGAAGTAAACAAAAAAAGGAATTAATAAAGAGATTGTATGTTCAGATTACTAAGATTGAGTTGCTCACAGAATCACAGATTCACTTAGACAGATCTGTGTTTCTGCCATCGGCTAAGTGAGTCTGTCACATAAAATTTGCTTGCAAGCAAACTCACAAAATTAACTCACAACACACCATGTATGTAAATATTGAATTTTTTATTAAAAAAGAGCAACTTTTACCCAAAATCAGGTAGAGCAGGCAGGCAGATTGATTTGCTCACAGAATCACTGAGAGAGATCTGTGTTTCTGCCATTGGCTATCTGAGTCTGTAACAGAATAATACAACCTTCAGTCCTAAGGGAGGTTTGGCTGTGCTTAAAAGCAGAGCCGAAGATCTAAAGATTAGCTAGAAAGCAAGAAATCCAACGATTTCATGCTTTCTAGCTAATCTAAATCTCCCAGCACAGCAGAACAGCTGATGGTCAGCAAAAGGAAAAATAGCAACTTAGCAGGCAAGTTTGCCAGATAAGGAGTGAGTGGGCAGGGTGGGTTCCCGCGGGCCATGTGGGCAGCGCAGCCTTGTGTTCCTGCGCAGCCTGGATTAATTGCTTTGGGGGGTGCTCTGGGGGTGACATTTCTCTGCGGACTACCAAATTTTCTCACGGACCACCAGTGGGCTGTGGCCCAATGGTTGGCGACCTGTTATAGATGGCATTTTGCACCAGCAAGGCTGGCAAAGATGTTTAACGATAAATCAGCAAAATGTTGGAAATGCTGCCAAACACCTGGCACATACTATCATATGTGGTGGACATGTGATGAAGCTAAAAAATATTGGACAAAATATGTTCATGGCTGGAAAAGATGATACAACAGTGTATTGATTTAAAACCAGAAATATTCCTGTTGGGGATCTTACCTGAAACTTACAGTAAGGAAACGTATATTTGATTATTCATGTGGTAACTGCAGCGAGAATTGTTTTTGTGCAAAATTGGAAAAGGGAACAGACTCCTACTGAAGAAAATGTGATTAGGAAAATACTAGAATGTGCAGAAATTAATAGATTAACAATTGTAATTAAAGAAGGATAGCAAACTGAATACTATAAGGTATGGAAATTATTTTATCAATGGTTAGAGAAAAACTATGAAAGCTAGATATAATTAATGGATTAGTTAAGAATGTTGAAGGATAATAGATATTTTTAAATAGAAATAAACAAGGCAAGAAGAAAGATAAAGAGATAGTGATATTAAGTACAATAAGTATAATAAGATTAGAGAATAACACTATGTAATGAATATGACCCTGAACACTAACTGTATTGCACAAGGTATTTATATCCAGATGACACATCATCAAATGGAAGAAGATATGCTTGTAATAAAAATATATATATATTTATAAAAAAAGATGAATCTGGAAGATAAATACAATAAAGATTGCATGGAAAAATGGGCAAAAAAATGTGGGTAAAGCATAACCCTAGATAAATGGGAGAATGTATGGGCGAATGGACTAAAATTTACATTATAGCTTGAAAGAAAATTTGTATAAAATGATATTTTGTTGGTATTTGACCCCAGATAGACGAGTGAAAATGTATAAAGAGACTTATAATAAGTGCTGGAAATGTAGTCCAAATCCAGGTTCATTTTATCATATGTGGTGGTATTGCAAATATGTGAAAACATACTGGACAAACATAACAATGACAATGCAGAACATATTTTAAATACAAATATTAATGAAACCTGAAGCTTTTCTTTTAGGTATGATGGACAAGCCAATTGAAAAACAATTTGGGGGTGCTGTTCCTTCATGTGGTGACGGCTGCGAGGATTGTACTTGTCAAACACTGAAAAGAAAAAAGGATGCTGACTGTTGGAAGAATGGATTTTGAAACTGAATTAACACAATACCAAAATTAGCAAAATTAACTGCTTTGATAAGAAATAATAGACTTGACAGCTTTAGGACTGGAAACTGTGGACTTTCTACGCCCTAAATATTATAACAGATGGTTTTAGCTTAATCTGTTGACTTGTTTTTCTTCTTTCTTTGTGCCTGCCATCTTCGGCTTAGCACCTCGCTGGCATCCTGCCATCAAAGGCCAGGGGGGAGGGGGCATGGGGGGGATGAGCAAATGGGCAATATACCTGTGTCAGTATGTGACGGGAAATAGGGAGGGGGAAATGACAGCTTGATGAAAAACAGAGAAGCTCAGAACCACTTTGTTCCAGCATTCAGGGCCATGCACCCTGAGAAGGAATGTGGATTATCCCAAACATCTCAGCGTTCTCAAAACACCAAGGTGAATCTTCATTGGCTGAAGATGAACTGGTGATGGGGGGAGGGCTGAGATGAGGGGAAACCTTCCGTATCTTTTTAGCACGGGAAATTTAGTTCTAGCCTGAGCTTACTGCAGCCAGCATCTTTCAGTAAAAGAACCTATCACTTCAAACAAATGGAGTTGAGGGTCTTTCTTTCCTGAGGGATTGAACTGGGGCAGGTCTGACATTAGGCTAGAACTGCAATTGTGGTCAACCCAGAGAGGAAGTCGCCTTTACCGTGGGGACTGTGCAAACAATGTTGGTTCAAGGGAGCGATCAGGAGTAGATTGAAGCCTGGGGGGAAGCACCTTCAACCCCCCCCCCCCCCGGGCTAGATTTCTCTGAATGGCTGGGAGAGGCGGAAAGCTGTGGTGACCCATCAAGGCCCCAATGGTCCCTCAGGTTTGGGAAGCAGGAAGAGTGCGAAGAAAAATCCATGGGAGTAACTTTCACCTGTGGGAGCAATGATAGCTGTTGCTGGCATCAGGCCCTGCAGCCCAACCTGCACCGCCCGTGGGAGCAGCACTGGTAAGAGAGGTTGCAAGACACCAGCCCTTGGCATGAAATTTAATGGAGACCCCAAGCAGTTGGGATTCTTCCTGGGGTAAGTTTGAACCGACATGCAAGATAGCCACCAAAGGGGGCAAGGCGTGATCCATGACTATGGAATTGGAGGGGACTGCGGCAGAGTGTATGGTCATCCTCCACAACGATGATGCCCCACAGCTAAGAAACTTCAACCGTTTTGTGGTAGCACTTCAGAAGTGTTTTGAAGATGCCCTAGCCGACCGCAAAGCAAGGGGCCACATAAAAACCATGAGCCATGGCTGGAGAAGAGTGGCCAAATACACCCAGGAGTTTCACAACCTGGCCTGCCGACTGACCGACTGGCTGCAGGACATCCTGACTGTGTGTTTCCAGGACGGGCTGAGTGCCAAAGTCTAGAACACCTGCACTTCCTGGTACATTCTGGTGGAGGAAGTGGAAATTGACCTGGCTCAGTCCAAATATTTCCCAAGCTGTGGGTGGCAAAGATCCCTCCCTGAAAAGAAAGTGGTTCCAAAGCCACTGCCACGTGACCAGAGCCCACACCGATGATCCACTGGCTGCTTCAAGTGTAAGAAGGAGGGGCACCAAGCTGCCGACTACCAAGCCATGCACTTGGCCCAGAAGGCACCTCCGGGATCTGACATTAAACAGTGAAGCTGCCACAGAGAATCTGCAAGACAGCCCTGAAGGGAATGGAGGTTGTAGAGTTAACCCATCCCCCAAAGATGGTGAGAGAACTCTGACTGGCCCCGCGGATAGCTCGGTGGAGAGTGACACTGACTATGACCCCTTGGTAAGTCACGGTCATCCTGTAAGTAAGTCATGATCAATCCAGTGATCATCACCATAGAGCTGTTGGTTCAATTCTCAGGTTCCAAGGGGACCCTAGTACCCCTCCTGGACTCAGGTTGCACCAGGTGTCTGGTCAACCCTGCCCTGGTTGAGAATCTGGGCATGAAACTCAAGCAGCTTAAAGTGCCTGTGGCTTCTTGCCAACTGGACAGCTCAATGTCAGGGGGAATCCCGGCGACATTCATTACCGAGCCAATAGAGATGAAGATGAGGGTACACACAGAGACTTTGAGAGATTTATTGTGGCCCCTTGTATGTAGAGATCCCTTGTACTAGGACTGGCTTGGCTGTTGAAGTGGAACCCCTACGTGAACTGGAGGAGGGGTCTATTAAAGATCCAGCAAGCTGGCCACAAAGGGGGACAAGAGAAACCTGGCCCTAAGCTATCACGGGTGATGCTAAGAAGGGAAGTGGGAGCAGCAACAAAGAAACACCCCCAAGGCGATCGTTGGATTCCCAGAGAATATTGGGGACTATGGGATGTTTTCATTGAGAAAGGATTAGACACGCTCCCACCCAACGGCCCACTAACTGCTCCACAGAGATCTTGCTGGGGGCTAAATTGCTCAAGCTTAAACTACTTGATGACTCCTAGGGAATTAGAGGAATTATGAACCTTCATATACAAAAACCTGAAGCGTGGCTTCATCCAGCCTGCCAGACTGAGGGTGGTTGCTCCGGTACTATTCAGGGAAAAGAAGGATGGGTCCCTTCATCTATGTTGACTATTGCGGGTTAAATGCTGTTTGCATTGAAAATGTTTACCCACTACCCCTAATGTAGGACGTTAGCCCATTTGGCAATGGGGAAATTCTTTACCAAACTGGACTTGTGAGAAACATACAGTATTACTGGGTTAGGTTCAAAGAGGGCGGCAAGTGAAAGACAGTTTTTAATTGCTCCTTGGGATGTTTCCAGTTCTGGGTCCTCCCTTTCGCACTACAAGGGATCCCTGCTGTGTTCATGCAGCTGATAAAGGGCTGTACGAACACCTATACAAGGGAGTGCTAGTTTACCTGATTGACATTGTAATCTATACTGAGACTATGGCAGAAATTCCACCGGAGTAAAATTAACTAGCTAGGCTACTGCATTTCTCGTCAGGGGATAGAGATGGACCATGGGAAGGTATGGCTGGCACTGGACAGGGCTCCTCCCTGTACTAAGAAGCGACTACAAAGCTTCCTGGGGTTCGGGAACTTTTACTGCCAATTCATCCCGTCATTTGTCCAAATAGCCCTCCCGATCACCAATCTGCTAAAGACAAAAGGGGAGGGGAAACCCAAGCCTAGCCAGCTGCTGAAATGAACAATGGAAAGCGGCATTCAAAAAACTCAAGCACTTGTTCACTGCAGAACCGGTGCTTAAACACCCAGACCCCAATCCCCCCCTTTGTCATCCAGGAAGATGCTAGTGATGTGGCAGTGGGGGCAGTACTCTTTCAGAAGAATGAGCAAGGGGCTCTACAGCCGTGTGTGTATACTTCCAAAAAACTCACCGAAGCTGAGTACAGGTGGGTGGACTGGGAAAAGGAGGCATGTGTGGTGCACTGGGCACTCCTAACTTGGGAGACATTTCTTAGAAGGGAGCAAAACACTTTTTGAGGAGTGGTCTGACCATAAAAATGTAGAGGCTCTACCCTCCCCCCTCCCCTGCAATTTGCGACAGGTCCGCTGGGCTCAGCAGCAGAATGGGTGACCCAACTACATGACGAGGATGCGCCAGAATTGGGAAACATTGGTTTTTTTCCTACAGGAGCTGAGAGCCAGGTTCGAGGATGAATCCCAAGCCCAGGAAGCTGAGGAGGAAATCAAAGGAATCAAGCAAAGGGGCCGCCCAGCCAAAGAGTATGTCTGAGAGTTTAGGAGAGTGGCTGGCAAGCTACAGCACTGGCCCAAGCAATTCCTGGTCTACTTCTTCAAGGAAGGCTTGGACAAGGAGCTGCTCCACACTTGGGTCTGCCGAGGAGCCCCCACCAAATCCACAAGTGGTACCAGGTGGCAGTGGCCATGGACCTTGAGCTCCACTGGCACAAGGAGGATCAGCCAAAAAGAAATGCAAAAGCCAACCTGAATGGCAACAACTTGGTCGGCAATCTATCCCCCGCCAAGTGAAAGAGCAGATGAGGGGAGCCTCAATGATTAAATGCTTCCGATGCGGACAGCAAGGCCACCGAGTGGTTGAGTGGCTGGCCCCAGCCACCATCCTGCAAAGACCTCTGAGTCAGCTAAACAAACAAACAAACAAAAAAGCCGCAAAAAGCTACGGAGAGGGGAAAATTCTCCCACCAAGCTGTCGAGGTCCCCCTTCCTCTCCCTGGGGAAGAGGTAACTCCGGCCCCTGAAGCCCAGCTGCCAACAGCCTACGACAGCGACAACGACCTGATGGTAAGTGAAACCATCCGTCCATTCGCCATTCAGTCGAGGCTTGCGGTACCCAAGTGTTCTGACCTAGCCTTCACAAAATCTTGAAACACTCCTTGTCCAAACAAAACCCCTTTTTATTTGGCTAATGTGAATTCCTATCATTCACATCAAGCAAAGTCCCAGCATACAGTCTTTCAAGGGCAACCACAGACCTTATCAAGCTCGGAGAGTTGCCAGGCTGATAGCTTCCAAGCCCAATGTTGTACAAGAAATACTTGGCAAGGAGTCTCTGTGGGCCATGAACAAATCTTCACACTAATTAAACCAACTAATTGTCTCCTGCAAAACCCCACTCCCCTTTCGCTATTTATTCCCTATGGGAGGGGCCATTCACCATCCACCTGTGCCTTTACTTCCGAGTCGACCCTTGTTCCTTAACTGTTCCCTTCTCCTGGCAGCTCTGTGCATGCGCACATCGGGAACAGGCTCCAGCTGTTCTGCCCCACTGATCTCCAACTCCGAGGGCAGCTGATAACTGTTGGACGGCCCTGGCCCCATCTCTACCTCTGACGCAGAGCACCCACCAGAGCCTTTCCCAGACTCCAGGACTGGCCCATGTTCCTCCCCAACCTCCTCAGTGTCCGAATCTGCCACCAGCTCTGCTGGCTGCTGGCAGACCACAACACCAAGACAGGGGCCCAGGGGGAAGTAGAAGCAATCATAGACATGGGCTGTACCCACTGTCTGATCAGTCTGCCCACAGTCCTGAAGTTGGGAATCAAGATGAGGCTCCTAGCCAACCCCATACGCTTCGAGCAAGTCGACGGGTCGCTGATAGGAGGAGCCCCTGCCACACTCCTCACTGAATCTGTAAGATTAGAGGTGGACAGGCACTGGGAGCTGATCCAGTCCATAGTGGCGCCAAAAATGACACAAGCAGTGATTTTGGGCCTGGCATGGCTGGACAAGCAGGGCCCCACCATCTTGTGGGAAGGTGACTACAGGAAACTGAAGCTGGGAGTGGGCCCTCTCCCCCCTCCCGACACTGCTGGGAAAGAAACTGTCCAGTGACTAAACGGCACTAAGCGAAGTGAAAGAGCTGCTGCCGCCTCAAAGCCACCCCTGGGCACACCCCAAATCCCCAGGGAATACCGGGACTTAGCCGAGGTGTTCAGTGAAGAGGATTGCAATGTGCTATCCCCCCACCACCCCACAGACTGTGCCATAGAAATTGTACCGGGGCAAAACTACCCAAGCCAAAAATGTATTCCATCGCCCCCAATGAGATGAGAGAACATCAACACCAACCTGGCCCGGGGATTCATACAGCCGGCTAAATCCAGGGTGGCTGCCCCCATCCTCTTTAAAGAGAAAAGACGGGTCAATGAGGCTCTGCGTCGATTTTAGGGGAATTAATGCTGTATGTGTGGAGAACACGTACCCACTCCCCCTCATGAAAGACATGCTGGCACATCTAGCCAAGGGAAACTAGTCCTACGAGAGGCATACTACTGGGTGCAAATCAAAGGAGGAGACAAGTGCCTTCAATTGCCCCTTAGGAAATTTCCAATTCAAAGTAATGCCCTTTGGCTTGCAAGGAGCCCCCAGTGTCATTATGCAACTGATAGAGGTGTTATATGAGCACCTGTATAAAGGAGTCCTCCTGTACCTAGATGACATTCACATTTTCATTGAGACCCTAGAGGACCATGTTAAATTGGTGCGTCAAGTATTGGAAAAACTCCTTGTGGCTAAACTATATGTGAAGTTGTCAAAATATGAATTCCACAAGACTAGCCTGGACTACCTGGGCTACCGAGTGTCAAGCGAGGGTGTGGAAACGGACCCGGCTAAAGTTAAAGTGGTCTTAGACTGGCAACCCCTTCGCACATGAAAATGGGCGTTGGTTCTTACCTGATACGCCTCTTCTCGTGGAACTGCGTAGAGCATCCAGAGAGTGGGAGGTGCTCCAGTCTTCACTTCTCACAGGCTGAGCTGAAATTGAGGAACGCCCTCCTCCTCCATGTGACTCCTCCATGCGTTCCCCCCAGTTTTATCGAAGACGAGAGGACAAAAACAACCCTCTACTCTTAAGTATTAAACAACATGAACTACAACATTAGAAATCATTGGCCGAAACAGGTTTTCCCCCTTTACAGACGGACCAACAGGGTGGGGCTGGATGCTCTACGCAGTTCCACGAGAAGAGGCGTATCAGGTAAGAACCAACGCCCATTCTCCGTAGAACTGCTGCGAGCATCCAGAGAGTGGGACATACCAAAGCAAGTGTGTCCTACGGGTGGGAGTCCATCTGGATTGGAACTTCCCCAGGATCTCTCACCACTTACTGCAAAACTCGCCTGCCAAAAGATGCTTCAGCTGAGGCGTAAACATCAATCTTATAATGTCTTATAAAGGGAGATGGGGAAGTCCAGATGGCCGCCCGGCAAATATCAAGAATAGACGCCTGAGTAGCCCAGGCTGCCGAGGTAGCTGTACTTCTGGTGGAGTGAGCGGTAACCCCACTGGGAACTGGAATAGCTTGAACTAAATAGGCCTTGGATATGGTAGCCCTAATCCATCTGCCTACCGTGGACGGAGAAACTTTACTTTGGCTGTAATGACAAAAATAGAGACTCTGCCTTCCTGATAGACTGCGTACGAGAAATGTAAATACGCAAAGCCCTTTGAACATCAAGGGTGTGCCACTGCCTCTCTTGCTCGCGCAGAGGCTTCGGACAAAAATTAGGCAGGACCAACTCCTGTGCCCTGTGGAACGGTGAATTAATCTTTGGCATAAATGCTGGGTCTGGTCTCAGAACCACCCGATCTGAATGAAAAATGCACAGATCTTTTCTCATGGATAGAGCTGCAATTTCAGATATCCTTCAAGCCGAAGTAATAGCCAACAGAAAAACTGTTTTAAATGTAAGAAATTGAAGTGACGCCTCCCTGAGAGGCTCAAAAAGAGATCTAGTCAAGGCCAGGAGAACTTTATTAAGGTCCCATGTCGGGTACCTGTGCACTACTGACGGACGCAAATTAGAAGCCCCTTTAAGAAAAGCCTTGATTTGAGGATGGTGGGAAAGGGGACCGAAAGGACCGCCAGCAACCACTGTTGAGAGCGCCGCTACCTGCCTCCTTAAGGTGTTAGGTGATAAACCTCCATCTAGGCCATCTTGTAAAAAGGCCAGGATCTGTGCAACTGAAGGAGAGCGTGGGTCGATGAATGATTTGTGGCACCAGTTACAGAAACTTTTCCAGGTAGCCTCATAAATGCGAGTAGTAGAAGGCCTTCTAACCGCCAAAATGGTGTTAATGACCTGGGCTGATAAGCCTTCCTCAATCATCCTTTCCTGCTCAACCTCCAAACAGCCAACTGTAGCCACTGTGGCTCTGGATGGAGCAGCGGGCCTTGCGACAGTGAAATTTGATCCAACGGAATCCTCCATGGTGGAGATACTGACAGATTGCGGAGGTCCGCAAACCACGGCCTCCTGGGCCAATAAGGTGCCACCATGAGGATCTCTGCTTTCTCGGCTATCAATTTTCGAATCACCCTGGGGATCAATGGAAATGGAGGAAAGGCGCACAGTAGCCCGGGAGGCCACGGGCAACGCAAGGCATCGTGATTCTCTGCTCTGCTGGAGGGATAATGGGAGAAGAACCGCGGTGTTTGCGCGTTGAGCGGAGACGCAAAAAGGTCTACTAGGGGCTGACCGAACTTGGCTGCGGCTTCTCCGAACAGATGTGGGTGCAGGCGCCACTCTGCCTGATCCAGTGTTGCCCTGCTGAGCCAGTCCGCCTGGACGTTGGAGGTCCCGGAGATGTGCTCCGCTCTGATGGATAAGAGGTGCGCTTCTGCCCATCGACACAGTCGCTCGGCCTCTCTCATGAGAAGGAGGGAATGGGTGCCCCCTTGCTGATTGATGTGGGACTTGGTTGTAGTATTGTCCGTTAGGACCAGGACATGGCGCCCCCTTACCCGATGAAGGAATGTTTGCAGAGCCAGGTACACTGCACGAAGCTCCAACCAGTTGATGCTCCGACTTTGCTCCGCATGAGTCCAAACTCCCTGTGCTGAGAGAGATTGCAGATGGGCCCCCCATCCGGAAAGACCTGGGTCTGTCGTGAGAACAACCCTTCGAGGTTCCTGGAATAACTGACCTCTGTTGACAGATGGTCACATCCACCACAGGAGGGAGGCGAGAACTCTCGGCGGGACCCCCACCATAAACCTTGACGTGCTCCTTCCTGAACGCTGATACGGCAGGAGGAACCATTGCAAAGATCTGGAATGCAAGGAGCCCATGGAATAATGGAAATACAGGAAACTAGCTTCCCTAGCAGTTTGGATAAATTGAGCAACGATGCTTTCCCGGTCCGCCGGATATCCTTGATAGTGGTGCGGATACTAATAAGTCTCTCCTGAGAGAGAAAGACCCTTCCTTCAACAGAGTCAATCACAGCCCCTAGATGGGATATACTAGTGGAGGGGGTAAGCTGACTCTTCTCCCAGTTCACTAAGAATCCGTGGGACTGAAGTACCGAGAGGGTAGCGCTAGTATCGCTCTCGACTTGATGTCGGGAAGGGGATACAACTAGGATATCGTCAAGGTAACAGTGGATCCGGATGGGAATTTGTCTAAGGTGAGCTGCAATAGCCGCCAACACCTTAGTGAAAGATCTCGGAGCTGAGGCTAGACCAAAGGGGAGGGCTACATACTGGAAATGCTGATTATTATAACAAAATCTGAGATATTTAGAATACAAGGAATGAATGGGAATATGGAGATAAGCCTCGGAAAGGTCAATTGACGTAAGCCAGTCTCCTTCTCTGATGCCCTGTAAAATCGACTGCAGAGTCTGCATTTTGAATTTATGGCGTACAATAAAACGATTTAACCTCTTAAGATCTAAAATGGGTCTCCATCCCCCGGAATGTTTAGGCACCAAGAATAAAAGTGAATAGAAACCCCTTCCCTATTGGGATGGGGGTACAGGTTGAATAGCCCTAATATCAGAGAGATGTTTGATGGCAGAAGCCATAAGAGCCCATTTAGTAGGATTCCTAGAAATGGGTGAAACCCTGAAATGTTCGGGGGGAGGAGAGAGAAACAGCAGGGTCAAGCCAAAGCGCACTGAATTTGTAACCCAAGTATCAGAGGTGGATTCCTCCCACTTGTTGGCAAAATGCCTGAGGCGGCCGCCTGTGGTAAGAAAACCTGCAATGCTACCTGGGCCGGCGGGCCGCTCTACTCCTGGAACCCCTGAAGGGCCTTCTGTAGCTGCCCCCTCTCTGGCCTCTGTCTCCTGAGTCGCCCCGGTCCTGGTAGGACGGCCGGAATGAGGGGGAGCCCTGAAATCTAGGAGAGAATGATGACTGGAAGGAGGGACGAAAGGAGCCCCTCCGAAAGGACTGGGAACTCTTGGCTTCCTGCCTACGAAAAAGTGAAGGCAGAAACTTTTTCTTATTTCGGGTTTCCAGGAGCAATGGCTCCAGAGCGGGCCCGAATAATTTCCCTTTTACTATGGGGGCTGAAGCCAACTTAGACTTATTTTTAATATCAGCCTGCCAGTGTCGAAGCCAAAGCAATCGTCTGGCAGAAACATGGGAAGAAATAGCTTGGGATGAGAGCTTAACCGAATGAAAGGTAGCGTCGGCTGCAAATTCCGCCGCTGCCGTGATCTTTGCAATACCTTGATGGGCTCTGGTATCAGCTGGGGAAATGTGTTGCTTCAGCTGTCTGAGCCACCTGATGGAGGATCGGGTGAAAAAGGAAGTGGCCGTGGCCGACTGGATAGCCCAGGCAGCAGCAGTGTGAGCCCGCCGGAGCGCCATCTTCGCTTGCTTATCCTCTGGCTTCAGTGCCTCTAGTGCATCGGTAGGATTGGAAGAGGAAGCAAGCCTTACAATCGGATCATCTACTTCTTGGGTGTCTAACATAGCTGAGAAATCCGAATCCAGGGTAAACAACCTCTTGTCCTGACTAGAAGGGGCCGGAGAAGGACCCACCGAGGCGAACTGCTTTGCAACCAGATCTGAGAAGATTGGGGGGGGGGGGGCAGAATAATGTCTGCTGCCACTGTCGGCTGTCTGAACATAAGGTCATCAGGACCTTCTGGACTCGATGGAGGGGGTTCAGAAGGAGGCTGAGAGGCTAGACCTGAAATGTTCTTTGCCTTAAATAGCAAGGACTTAAATAAATGGGGTTTAAAAAGACCCCCCTCATCTTCTGACATTTCTCCCTCCATTAGGTCCCCCTCCAGAAAGGGTTCCGAATACTGTAAGGAACCTCTATCAGAACCTTCGTACTCTCCGAACGGTTCAAGGCCCACTCCCTCTTCTTCTTGGGTATCCACCCCCTCTGGGAATGGAACATCCACGTGAGGAGGTACCTGACCATGCTGTGACGCTGGTGCAGAAGGAGATCTCCCGGATAAAGACTCAGCCTCGGGAGTCCTCCCTCGGGAATCCGGTCTAGCGAGCTGCTGCATTCCTTCAGCTATGCCTTGACGGATGGCAGACTGCATCCATTCCCTGATGTTCTCAGGTACCATGATTGGAGCAGGATCCTCAGAGCGTAGGCCTGCAGCGGTCAGCATAAAGGCCGCCTCTGGTACACGAGATGGCTGGAGGCCTCGGGTGGAAGTACCGCCCCTAGAGGAAGAGGGTTGGCTCGGCGGGGAGGGGGGTAGAAGGAAAAGGCAGGTGTTATAGAGTGTGACTCTTTAGCCCGCTTGCTAAACTCCCTTTCTAGGGCCTTATGACGTCGTAAGGCATCTCTTTGAGAAGCACTGGAAAAATCCTTGTCCCTTTTGCGAAGGTAGTGCGTCTTAGACTTGGCCTTCAGAGAAGAGCCAGTAGGATTAGCCTCTGCCATGGTATTGGAAGAAAAATGGCGGTTGGCACGCCTAGGAGTTCGGCCTACAAACGTAAACCGGTTTTCCTAAAATTGGGTCACGTCCCCCTTTTTGAAGAAATTTTATTCTAGAGCTAGCTATTATCTATTCAAAAAAATCTCCTTTCTCTCTTTTTTTTTTTTTTGGAACCTTATGCAATAAAAAACAGAAAAAATTCCAGCAAGCTAAATTAAAAAACCTGAATATATACACTGGCATTTAACTACAAAAAAAGGGGTCAGGTTCAAGTAAGGAAAACCAAATAGACCCAAGAAGGTACAGCAAAAACAATAATTTAATTCCAAATAGACCAAATGAACGCTGAGGCCAAGCAATTTGCAAAAGGCAAGACAAGAAAAAAGGGGCCTCTGTAGGCAGCCCCCCAACAACATGGAGCGTACGTGCCTGCGCTTCTGAACTAGCTGCGGGCCAAGGAAGAAAGCCAACAATATTAAATCTAAGAGAGACAACAGGGCACGGGGCCACAGTGCTCTCTCAGTAAAATCAAAGGCTCCACGCGGCCTGACGGTCCCACTAAAGGGCCTACAAAGGCCTCACAGCTCACACTTAAATCCCAAAAGGCCTTACTTGATCAGTAAAACAAAATGGCGCCGGCCACGAGGTGCGCCCAAAATGGCCGCCCGGCTCAGAGCGCACAGCTCAGAAGCGTACCAGCCCACCGCAACTTCAAGCAGGAGAAGAAAGGAGCTGGGAGAGGAAGCGCTGCCTCCTCTGAGGCGTTCTAGGGGGGAAGACGCAATTGCGCTTTTTAAAAGTACAGCGCAGAGCCAAGCAGCTGAGCCCAGCGCGCTTGGAACGGCAGAGGATAGAAGAGGAGGGGTGTGTGAAAGACTCCAAACCCCTCACTTCCCTCCTGGGAGCGAAATCACTCCAAAAACTAAATTTGGGACTGCACTACTCTTGCAGGGAGAGGAAAGGAAAAATCAAACCTGAATCATTATTAACGACACCTGAAACGGCCAAGGAACGAAGAAAGCTGCCTGTCTTCTCGAAGGCTGAGCTAAAAACTGGGGGGAACGCATGGAGGAGTCACGTGGAGGAGGAGGGCGTTCCTCAATTTCAGCTCAGCCTGTGAGAAGTGAAGACTGGAGCACCTCCCACTCTCTGGATGCTCGCAGCAGTTCTACGGAGAACAGCTTCAAAGCTTCTTGGGATTTGCTAACTTCTATAGGCAATTCATTCCCTCCTTTGCTGAAACTGCCCTGCCCATCACCGAGCTTTTAAAGACAGGGGGAGGCCCTCATCAACCACAACCGAGCCAACCTCTAACTTGGACTTTAGAACATCAGCTTTAGAATTCAAGGTGCTGAAAAAGCTCTTTGCCAAGGGGCCAATCCTCAGACACCCTAATTCAGAACAGCTCTTCATAATCCAAGCCAACACCAGCGACGTGGCCATCGCAGCAGTCCTTCTTCAGAGGAAAACCAACAGTGACCTGCAACCCTGTGCATACACCTCCAAAAAATTGACAGAGACTGAGAGAAGATGGGTGGTATGGGAGAAGGAAGCCTATGTGGTCCGATGGGCCCTACTGAACTGGAGGCACTTTCTCGAGGGCAGCCTCATTCTGTTTGAGGTGTGGACTGATCACAAAAACTTAGAAGCCCTCAAGACCCCATGGAAACTCTCCCCAAAGCAAGTTAGTTGGGAGCAGTACTTCAAATGATTCAATTTTGAACTAAAATACATCCCTGGGGGAAAACCTCCTGGCAGACACCTTTATCACACAAACCACAGTACAACAGTAGACGTGAAGAGGTGGTCCATGCCATGATTCCCCCCTCCCAACCTGCCTCACAAGCCACAACCAGAGGACAGGCTAGACGATGGAGAACCGCAGATGGGGAGGGGTGACCAAAAAGCTGAGGGACGAACTGCCAGCCGACCCCTGGTACAAAGATAACAAAGACAAACTGACCCTGACAGATAGTCTAGTCTGGAAAGGCTCCAAATTGTATGTGCCCAACAGCCCGCAACTACAAATGCTCCAAAAGAGTCACGATTCTAAGTAGGCAGGGCACTTTGGCTATTTGAAAACCCTGCATCTGGCCAGAAGGCAATTTTGGTGGCCAAAGATGAAAAAGGACATTGACGACTATGTTAAAAGCTGTGCCACTTGTGCAGCCATGAAGAAGAGATCAGGAAAACCCCTTGGGTTGCTCCAGCAAGTGGCAGATCAGTCGTGACCCTGGGAAGAAATCACCATGGACTTCATTGTCAAGCTTCCTGAGACTGGCGGGAATACGGTCCTTTGGACTGTAATAAATTATTCTCAAAGCAAGCCCATTTCATAGCTTGCCCAGGCTTCTTGTCAGCAAAAAAGCCAGCCAAGCTGTTCGTAAGGCAGATTTATAGGTTGCATGGCATTCTCTGCAGGATAATCTCAGACAGGAGGGTCCAATTCTCCGCTAAGTTCTGGAGGGAATTTATTAGGTCCATTGGGTCTTTGCAGGGGCTTAGCTCAGCCTTTCATCCAAGTACCAGTGGGGCTATGGAATGCGCAAACACCTTGGTGGAGCAGTACTTGAGATGCTATGTCAACTGCCAGCAGTCTAACTGGGCAGATCTACTGCCATTCACTGAGGTGGCATACAATAATGTGGTTACAGCAGCACAAAACTGAGCCCTTTTCAGGTCATCAATGGCATGGAATTTGTCCCCATGCCTGAACTCCCCAGGAAGCCCCCCTCATCCATGTCACTAAGCGAGTGGATGGTGTCACTGAAGAAAGCGTGGGAAAATACCAAGCGGGCTTTATGAGAGGTGGAAAAAAACCATAAAATGCAAGCCGAAAAACGCCGCAACCTCCAAGTGCTATTCAAAGTGGGGAGTAAGGTTTACCTCTCTACAAAGTACCTGAAGTTGAAACTCCCTTGCAAAAAACTAGGACCAAAGTTCATGGGGCCTTTTCCCGGAGTGAAAGTAATCAACCCTGTTAGGGTACAACTTAAACTCCCACACTTTATAGCAACTTGTTAAAGCTGGTGGTAGGCTCCCAGATCAGACTAGTAGATCGGGCAGCTCCAAAACAAATAGTGGTGCAACGGGAAATGCATTATGAGGCAAAGAAAATCCTAGATTCTGGATTACATAGGGGCCGATTACAGTACCTAGTGCAATGAAAGCTGTATCCCCTCTCTGAGGCCACATGGGATGTGAAGGCAGATAGGTTAGTCAAACAGTTTCATGACGAGTACCCCCAGAAAACCAAGGGACCTCCAGGGGGAGGGAGAGGGGGTTGGATTGAACCTTGAGTAACCTCTGTGATTTCTTTTCTTCACAGGAAGTCCTTTTTAATTAAGGCGGGGTGGTGGTGGTGCCTGTCAACTCTGAAGCTGACCTGACCGAGGCCATTTTGAGGCTTCAGTGTTGCCACACTGGAACTGAGGGATAGAGAGGGGGGAATAAAGATAGTTGGGGTTTGTTGCCAAAACAACATACTTTCTCCTGGGAACCAAGTCCATTCCCACGGGTGGCTGGAGAGAGGAGGAGCGATGTTACCAGGCAACTGGATGGGACCTTGATTGGACCATGTGACTGATTGTTTGGGAAAGGGGAAAACCTTTTACTTTTTTTTTTAAATAAACTTTATTGATCTTTTATATCTTTAAAAACCGAACAAAAATATACATATTATGACATCAACAGTGTGTGACATCTATCTCATATACTTCTATTTTGTGCTTATTTACAAATATATACAATTTGTGTGAATACAAGCTATAAGTTGCTTATCCTTAATTCTTCCATCGTCCATCTGTCTTAATTCAATCCGATCATACCATTTTTTCCCAAATTCTATAATATTCAGACTCCTCTTTCTCTCATAGCATCCGGGTTAATTTATCCATCTCAGCACACGCCATTACTTTTTGAATAATCAATTCGTCTGATGGTATACAATTATGTTTCCAACATTGAGCATAGGCAATTCTAGCAGCCGTTAGAATGTGTAATATTATCTATTTTTCCCACATTTCTTTTTAAATATCCCTAACAAAAATAATTCTGGTTCCAAATCTATTTGTTCCTTGAGGATCTCTTGCAACCAATTTTTAATTTTAAGCCACTATTTCTGGGCTTCTAAACAAGACCACCACATGTGATAAAAAATACCCTTTCTTCTTGCACTTCCAACATGCCAGGTTCATGTTAGGATAAATCTTTGCCAATCTCGCAGGGGGCAGGTACCATCTATAAAACATCTTATAGATGTTCTCTTCATATGAGGCCGATTTTGTTAATTTATAATTTAGGTTCCAAATGCTCTCCCACTCTATCAAGCTTATGGTATGTCCAATGTTTTGAGCCCAGGCTATCATACATCCCTTAACCACCTCTTCTTCCAATTCTACATCTAATAGATATTTATAGATTCTTGTAATATTTTTTTTATCTGGGCCTGTTAGGATTGTATCCAATTGTTGTAATTCCAAATATATTCCAAAATCGTCTATATCTTTTTTGTACCTATTTTGTAGCTGAATATATGCCCACCAGTCGATGTGTATCCCTTGTTTTTGGAGGTCCTGGATCGATTTTAAGTTGCCTTGTACATCTAAAACATCTTTATATTTTGTCATTTTACACAGGTCTAAATTGTTTGGGTATATCATTGTCGATAATCAAATTGGAATTTTCATATGTTGTTTTCTTTCTAATTTTGATCCAGTTTTATAAGACAATCTCTAATCAAATGCCTATGGAAATATTGTTGTTTTTTAGTTCCTGTTTCCTACAAAAAGGCATGCCATCCTCTCTGCAGGTCATGGCCCTCTAAGCTTAATATTTGCTTATTAGTTAGATTAACCCATTCTTAAATCCAGATTAACGCCGTTGCATTGTAGTATAACTCCCAATTTGGAAGTCCAAGTCCCCCTCTGCTTTTAATATCTTGTAATGCTTTCATCTTTATTTTAGATTTTTTGCCCAACCAAATAAATTTTGCTGTAATTTTATTAATCTCGCGAAAGAATTTTTTTTCTAATTTAATGGGGATTGTCTGAAGGAATTTGGGTAGAATGGACATTTTAATGGCTTCCTAATAGTGATAATTGTAATTTCACCCATAGGTATAAATCTTTCTTTGTTTGTTGTGTAAGTTTGTTATAATTATTCTCCTTTATTGTTATACATTGAGCAGTCAGCCATATACCTAAATATTTAATTTTCTTTGTTATTTGTAGTCCCATTACCTTTTCTAATTCTATTTTTTGTAATTCCGTTAAATTTTTGGTTAAAAGTTTTGTCTGCTACTTCCCCGTATATTTCCAATTCTTTAATTAACTCCTCCCCTGTCTCTATCGGATCCTCAATAAAGAACACCATATCATCTGCAAAAGCTTGCAGTTTGTAGTCTTCCTTTTTGACTCGAGTTCCTTTTATTCCCGGGTTTTGTCTGATTTGTCTTAGTAAGGTTTCTAGTGACAAGATAAAAAGCAGAGGTGACAGAGGACAGCCTTGTCTTACTCCTTTCCTTATTTCAAAATTCTGGGTATTTTCACCATCTGGGTATTTTCACCACACTTGCCTTTTGGGTGGAATATATTGTTTTTATTATATTCTTGAATTTGGTTCCTAAATTCATATTATAAATTTGTTGTATCATAAATTTCCAATTTAAATTATCGAATGCCTTCTGGGCATCCAAAAAAACAAGGGCCACTTGTTTCTCTGGGTGGGCTTCATAATATTCCGGAATGTCTAATGCTATCCTTAAGCTATTCCTAATAGGTCTAAATGGCAAAAATCCGTTTTGGTCTGAATGGATATATTCATTCAGTAATCTCTTCAATCTGTTCGCTATTATGGTCGCAAAAATTTTATAATTGGCATTCAATAAAGATATAGGTCTATAGTTTTGGATTAATCTATTATCCATGTCCTCCTTTGGGATTAGCAAGATATAGGTTTCCCTCCATGATTCCGGCATTTTGGCTTCTATCAAAACTTCATTATATAGATCTAACATCAATTGTCCTAATTGTTCTTCCATCATCTTAAAGAATTCCCCTGGGAGACCATCTGGTCCTGGTGTTTTGTTATTTTTCTGATTTCTAATTGCCTGGCTTAGTTCTATAATAATTATATCTTTAGTTAAATTTTCCCTCAATTCTTCTACTAATAATAGACTTCCTTCCTCTTTCAAGTATTCTCTTATCTGTTCTTCATCTACCTCCTCACTTTTATACAAATTCTCAAAATATAGGTATGCAATCCTTTTTTCCCCTTCGATTGTGTTGGAATTCTCCATTTTCATCTTGTAAGTGGTGTATTGTTCTTTTTTCTCTCTCTCTTTTGAGTCTATATGAGAGCCATCTTCCCGGTTTATTTGCCTGCTCGAAATAGGTTTGTTTGGCTGCTTTTGGATTTTTCATCATTTCTTCCTGTTCTACTATATTGAGCTTGTGTTTGGTTAAAGTCAATTGTTCTTCAAGTCTGATATTTTGTGGGGTATTTTGGAGTTGAGTTTCTAGATTTTTAATTATTTCCTGTAGGTTATTTTGTCGAATCCACCTTTCTTTGTTTCTTTTAGCTGTATAGGATATTATAATCCCACGAGTGTAGGCCTTCATTGTGTCCCACATATTTTGTGTTGATGTGTGCTGTCTATTGTTTTCATTAAAGAATAATGTTAACTCTTCTCTAAGTTTTAGAACAAATTCTTTATCTTTTAATATTTGTGTATTTAAGGTCCACCTTCATCTCGTTTTTTTCCGGCCTCTCCAAATTATTTTGATCGGATTGTGGTCTGCCCAAGAGCTTGGTAATATTTCTATGTCTTCCACTTCTCCTCCTATATCTCCGCCCATCAAGGGCATATCAATATGTGACCACGATTGATGTGGGTTGGAATAAAAAGTAAATTGTCTTTTTTCTGGGTTCAATTTTCTCCAAACATGTATCAAATTAAGCTCTGTAATCATATCGAGACATGCTTTTGGTAGTTCTTTTCTTTCCTTTTTTCTTCTCACCTCTATAATCTTTTTTAGAATTTGCTATTGCATTATAGTCTCCTATGATGCATATTTTTTTGTTCTAATTCAATAATTTTATTGTGTAACATTTTATAAAACTCTTGCTGGTTTTCGTTGGGTGCATAAACTACTACGAATAGCACCGGTTTAAAGGCTATTAACAGTTCCATCATCAAAATTCTTCCATTGGGATCTGCAAAGATTTTGTTTTTATTTCCTCTTTGATATACACTGCTATTCCTCCCCCCCCCCCCATCTGCTAAGGCGGCATATAATTTTCCTAATTTAGGACATTCTAGATATTTTTCATCTGCTTTTTAAATGTGTCTCTTGTAAACATATTATGTCCACTTTTTGTTTAATTAATTTTGCTAATGTTCTTTTTTTCTTTATTGCCGAATTTAAACCATTTATATTGATCAATAATAATTTCACTTCTTCTCCCATCCTCTTAGTTGTATCTGGCTCTTTGTTGTCTACTCGCCCTTACCTCTCTTTGTGTTCTACTTATTGCCTTTAGGTCCTCTTGTTCCAATTGTTTTTGGTCTGTCTCTTCTATTCTCTGATCTCCTTCCTTATTCCCTTGTTGTTGTTGTTCCTGTTCCTCCTGGCTAATGGATTCGATCTCTTCCTTGCTGCTTGGGTCTTCCGGTCCAACTAGTTGATCATAAAAATCTTGTGCTTTCTTTAAAGCATCGATTTTGATCTTTTCTTCCCATGTAACAAGCATCCCCTCCGGGACCAGCCATCTGAAGAGAATGTCCCGCTTGGTCAATTGGTTGGCCAGAAATCTGTAGCCGCGTCTCTGCTCCCTCACCCTCCTCCTTGGACCTGTTTTAATGTCTGTATCTCTTTCCCCTTGTAAATGATGGGTTCATCTCTTATTATCCTGTATATTATGTCCCGGATCTTTCTCCTTGTAAACCTTATATGGACTTCTTTTGGCGGCTTATGTCATCTGGCATAGTTTGTGCTCGCCCTATAAACATTGTCCATTTCGTTCAGTATTTTGTTCTTATCTTGCTGTAGTGTTTCTGCTAGTACTTTGGTCATCACCAGTTCCAAATTTTCTTCCTTGGCTTCAATTACATTCTGGAACCTAAGGTACGACGCTGCCCAGTCCATCTCTAGATGGATCAGAGAATCTTCCATTTCTTTGTTTATTATTTTCTTTTTTTGGTCGACCATTTCTAATCTTTTCTCCATTTGTTCCGTTCGTTTTTTGAATTCTTTTATTGTACGTTCATTCTTTTCTAAGGCTGGCTGAATTGAGCCAACTTTCTCATCTAGTTTTGATATGTCTAGTTTCATTTCACTTTTTAGCTTTCCCATTTCCTCTTTGACTTCATTTATATCCACCTTCATTTCAGTATGGCTCTTCATCACTGTTTCCTGGAGCTTTAACATCGATTCTTGTAAAGTTAGTAGTGTGGTTTGTATATTGATATTTAAAACTGGATTCTGTTTTTCTAGCGTTAGCATCCCTTCAACTGTTTTTTGTGTTAGGGGTGAGGCTGTCATCGCTAAAGTTGTTGGCACGGAGGTGGTCTTCTTCCCGGTCTTCATCGTCATAGGAGTGATGCTAGTCATTTCTTTTAATATTTCAGTTTGTTTCCTTAAGATACTATAGATATTGTCCCAAATCAGCATCTAACTTCAAAAGTTTATCAATGCTACACTCCTAATTATTATAGCTCCTAGGAATTTCAGTTTTTCTAAATTCGTATAACTTTGTATATAATATGTACTGTAAAATACTCATCCAAACAATCACAATTATCCACAATTAATCCACAATTATCCCCCTCATTAATATTTTAGAATAAGAAATTAATCCAACTATATAAATGTATATAAATAGATGAATAGATGTAAGTATAAACTGTAGATATATTTATTAAGTATGATTACGGTTATCCCCCCATTTGATGTTTTTAAGTAAAAAGTTTACCCAACTGTAGAAACATAAAGAAATATATATAGATATAAATATATATAAACTATGAATATGGTGAATATAAATACAATTAATTAAATACAGTTCAGACTAATGGAAATATTAAACTCTAGGTCTCTAATCAAATATTTTTAATTTCTATAAACTATTTTTCTAGGTATCAATCTGTTACTAAGTTTATGTAGGTATCAGCACTTATTTCGTTAAATCTTTAAATCAACTGTAATTAAACAGGAGAAAGAAGAGGAGGGAAAAAAAGAGACTAAAAAGAAAGTTCAATGATTCAATAATTCATCAGTGATTTCGCTCGTGTTTGCTTTCCACCAGTTCAATTCTCTTATCTTAAAGACACAGTTGCTGAGTAATGGTTGTTCTCCTCAATGGACGTTTGTCGCCTCCGTTACTCCAGCTGCTTCCTTTTATGTTCTTCACTCTCCTTGACAAAGTTTAAAGTCTACAGACAGGTAATTAGCACTTAATACGATCATGTCCCGTTCTTCTTTTGAGTTTAAAGGCTTTGGAGGATTAACATTCTTTTCTCCCCCTTTTGTTTGTCTCAAATCTCCTAGTTCCTCTCTCAGGAAATCCGCTGCTCCCCGATCACTCTCCGATCACTCTCACCTCCGCCCGTTCGCCGCTCTTCCAGAGCTTTAATCTGCCTTCTCCCACCTCTTTTGCCTTCCACAGTTTACGAACCTTCTTCTAGACAGTCTCTGCTTGTCGCGGTCAATCTGTGCACAATCCGATCTGCTATCTGCCACAGCTTGTTGTCTTCAAAACTTGCTTCCTCCTCTCAGCTAGGCTATCAGGACTTTGGGGCCACCATTCAAGGATTGAAGCCTCTTGTGTGCTGGGCTCTGAGGGCTTCTCTTCATCGCGGGGGTGGTCACCCTCCACCGTTCTGCTTCTTGAGTTTTCCCCACACCATCACAGGTCTCTCCGGGATCTGTGCACCCCACAGGGTTGCTCCAGCATCAAGAAAAAGGGGTGAAGAACAGAGCCCGTTCTTCCTCGCCTCTCTTCGTCCCGACGTCACCACAGTTGAAAACCTTTTAGTTTTAATTAGGTGAAAAACGCGGGAATATACAGAGTCAGTTTTCACCAGCCTGTGCCAATATCACAAGTCCAATAAAACTATTCTTTAAGGATCTTACTTGCCTCAGAGTTCTGTTTGCTATGGGCATATTACTTGGAACCCTGACACGTAATTTGGGTGATAACAGACTTGTTCTCCAAACAAGTGCACTTTGTGCCCTGCCAAAAAAATCCACTCTGAACACACCCTGGCAAAACTGTTCATGCAGCATATTTATAGATTGCATGGAGCCACCGAAAGGATAATCTCAGACTGCAGAGTTCAATTCAATTCATGGGTTTGGCAAGAGTTTTAAAAACTTTTGGTGACCACTCAGTGGCTTAGCACCACGCTTCATCTGGAGACAAATGGAGCCAGTATTTGAATGTATGAACGGGGTCCTGGAACAATACCTCAGATCCTTGATGGCAAACCTATGGCAAGTGTACCAGACGTGGCACAGAGCCCTTTCTGTTGGCATGTACACTGTCACCACAGCCCAGCTCCAATCACGTTTCTCACGTTTCACTCAATCAATTCCAACTTCTCCTGAAAGAAAAAGATCTCGCAAAGTTGGAATTGATTGAGTGAACTTGTCAGAGTGTTTGCAGCATGACTACTATTATGAGACAACCCAGGAGCAAATCACAGCACACAGAGACTTAGACATTTAACAGTGGTTTATATACAAGACATATAGAGAGATATACGTGGTAAGCAAATACCTGACAAGCAATCAATCTTCTTAACTCTACATGGAGAACTCTGCAATGGATACAGGACACAAGGAGAGAGAATACGCCCTCTAATGGATGCCTTATATAAACACCTCTTAAAGTGGTAAAACTTCTGTGGACCCCTTCTTAGTCTAAAACTGGCAACACCAATGCCGAGTCATCTTCATTGCATCAGCCTTACACTGCATCCGCTTTACATTGCATACAGCTGGTCAGCTCTTAAATCCCAATACCTTAACAGCACTTTTGCACTCGCGCGCCTCACAATGGGGGAGGTGGGGTCCCGTCCTCGTCCTGAAGCCCATTATGACACGGAGCCACAATGTGACCCATGCGGCTCTTTCACCTCTCTGCTGCAGCTCCCTGTCGTGGCAGAGGGATGAAAGAGCTGTTGCCCTGTCGTGGCAATGGGTGGAGCCTTAGTCCAAGAGCGAAGCGCCCCTACACTTGCCTTTGCGCAGGAACAGGATTCCGCCTTCATCGTGGAATTTGCTGTTGCCACCAGCAAAGAGAGCTGGGAGAGAATGGCGGGGGTGGTTCTTGTGGGATGGGGGCCATCCCCCAAGCCTGGCCTTCCTTCTCATTTGTCAGCAGGGCCAAGAGAAAGAAGGGACAGGCATGGGGAAGCGCTCCCCTCCCCTGGCTGAGCGCCGAGCACAAAAGCCCAGCGAGGGGGGCAGCTGGCCTGGCAGAAGCACCCCCATTGGAGAGTCGGACAGTGGAGAGGCGTGGCCTGGCTCTCACAGTGGGACACTGTTCGGCAGCTCTGCCTTTGAAATGTGCCGCACCTTTGAGGAAGTCGGGCAGCGATGGCTGGGGCCGTGGGAGGGGCAGCGCAGGCATCAGGGCTGCTCCCCCCTCCTCAGCAAGCCAGGCCTGGAGGAGGATGGAGTGTCATCGGCTGAGCGCCGGAGGGTCAGAAGGTGCACTCTGATGTCGCCCTAACATGCGTTTCCACCACACACTCCTCTGTCCTGAAGTGGGATTGAGTGGGGGGAAGGGAGCAGGGGGAAGGGTTCTTATCGGAGGAGAAGCCCGGTTGGCTTTCCTTTTGGCATAGGGCGGGGGGAAGACCCAAGAAAAATCCAATTTACCCCAATAAATGGGGAAAATACAGGCCCGGTGGTCCAGAGTCCAAAAAACAGGGGTGGGGTCTGTTTGTCGGAGGATCAGAGAGGAAATAAGTCGAAATCTGGGCGGGAGGCTATTCAGAGAGGGATCTGCCTGGGTCTCTTCTTCCCTGCCCCCATTGATTTCCCCTCCTCCTAACTTTCTTCCCTAGCCTCGTTTTAAAGGGAGGGGGAAGCAAGGTGGGACAATAGTAGCTAAAAGGCTGCAAGGGGGGTTAGGGTTTATTAAAGATGGGATGGGAAAAAGATGCCATTCCTTTTCCAATGACCCAGGGAAAGTGAAATAAAAATAGGTGTGTGTGTGTGTAAATAACAGCCCAGGATAGCTTCAGCCACAAACCACAGCTGCTGTTATTTTTGCTGAGAGCTTCTAAACTACACAGCATTCTTTAATAAATACTAACAATAACGAACCATAATATACAGGATTAAAGGAAGGAAGTTGAAATTGGGCATTGGTTCTCACCTGACATGCCATTTCTCTTTGAGCTGCGAGGATCATCCAGAGAGTGGGTGGTGCTTCAGTCTCTGCAGTTGTAGGCTCAGCTTAATTTTGAGGAACGCTCCTCCCACCATCACGTGGCTCCAGCGTAGCATTCCCCAGTTTTGCATAGACGAGAGGAAACAAAAGCTGTGCTCTCATCCTAACACGCTAACAGTTCATTGGCCGAAACAAGACCCTACCAGATGGTGAAGGGAGGGGCTGGATGATCCTTGCAGCTCAAAGAGAAATGGCGTGTCAGGTAAGAACCAATGCCCATTCTACTTAGAGCTGCTCGGATCATCCAGAGAGTGGGACATACCAAAGCTAGGCCTGTCCTACAGGAGGGGCGCCGTCTGGTCTGTAGTCCCCTCGGGTTCCCTAAGAACCCTTTGAAGAACCCTTCTACCGAAAGAAGCCTCGGCTGAGGCATACCTGTCGATCTTGTAGTGCTTAATGAAGGGTGACGGGGAGGCCCACGTCGCTGCCCGGCAAATGTCAATTATTGGAGCCTAGGTAGCCCAGGCAGCTGAAGTTGCCGCACTCCTAGTGGAGTGCACCATGATACCCCTGGGCACCTGAAGGGCGTGAGCCTGGTATGCTTTGGCAATGGTCGCCCTTATCCAACGGCCTATGGTGGTTGGAGGAACCTTGAGCCCTTGTGATTTAGGTTGGAAGGAAATGAACAAGGCCTCAGACTTATGAAAGGCCTCTGTGCATTTAATGTAAACTCGCAAGGCACATCTGACATCCAGAGTGTGCCATTGCCTCTCCCTTTCCTGAGTTGGCTTGAGGCAAAAATTAGGTAGGATAAGTTCTTGTGCCCTGTGGAAAACCGAATTGATTTTGGGTAAGAAGGAAGGGTCAAGCCGGAGGACCATTCTATCAGGATGGAACACACAAAGGTCTTTCCTAGTGGACAGAGCTGCGATCTCTGACATCCTACGGGCTGATGTGATCGCCACGAGGAAGACTACCTTGTAAAATAAGTACTGAAGGGAAACCTCCCTAGGGGGTTCAAAGGGTGGTTTGGTGAGTAAAGTAAGGACCTTGTTGAGGTTCCAGGTTGGGTATCGGTGGAGGGTCGGAGGGTATAAGTTGGTGGCCCCCTTCAGAAAGGCCCGAATATGGGGATGTTGAGAGAGGGATCCGGCTTCCTTACAGGAGATAACTGTAGACAAGGCTGCCACCTGTCGTCTTAAGGTATTGGGTGACAGTCCCTTGCTAAGACCTTCCTGCAAAATGTCAAGGACTTGGGCAATAGAAGGGGCGGCTGTGTCGATATGAAGCCTGACACACCATCTGCAGAAAATGGACCAGGTGGCGTCGTAAATTCTTATGGTTGAGGGCCGCCTGGCTGCAAGGATGGTGTTGATGACCTTGAGGGAGAGGTTCTTCTCCCTCTTTAAACGTTCCCTCTCAAACTCCAGACGGCAAGTTGGAGCCACTGGGAGTCTGGGTGGAGAAGAGGGCCCTGAGAGAGGGAGATTCTGTCTGCTGGGATCCTCCAGGGAGGGGCCACTGATAGGCTGCGTAGGTCCGCAAACCAGGGGTGCCAGGGCCAATAAGGTGCTACAAGAATCAGTTCCGCCTTCTTGTGAAGTACGCTTTGAAGGACTATGGGCACCAGTGGCAAGGGGGAAGGCATAAAGGAGTCCCGTGGGCCACGGGCACCATAGGGCGTTGTGGTTCTCCACCCCTGGGGATGGGAATCTTGAGAAAAACCTTGGAAGTTGGGTATTGAGGGGGGAGGCAAATAGGTCCACTACTGGCAGGCCGAAGATGGATGCCGCCTCCCTGAACAGTGATGGGTGGAGGCGCCAGTCCGACTGGTCTATGGTGGCCCTGCTCAACCAGTCCACTTGGGTGTTTGATGCACCTGAAATGTTATCTGCCCTGAGGGAAAGAAGGTGGGACTCTGCCCACCGACAGAGACGCTCAGCCTCCCTCATTAAACGTAATGACTGAGTGCCCCCCCTGTTTGTTGATGTGTGCTTTGGCTGTGATGTTGTCTGTGAGGATAAGGATGTGGTGGCCTCGTACCTGGGGAAGGAAGCTGCGGAGAGCCAGGTGGACGGCGTGGAGCTCCAGCCAGTTTATTTTGCACAGTCTTTCGGTCGCTGACCATCTGCCCTGTGCTGTAAGGGACTGAAGGTGGGCGCCCCATCCGGACAGACTGGTGTCTGTGGTGATGGTGAGTCTTGGGGGCTCCTTGAGGAGGCAGCCCTTGTTGATGGACAGTTTGCTCCACCAAAGGAGGGACGAGAGCACTCGTGGTGGGACCCTGACCTTGAGTCTTGAGTTGCTTGCTCCGGTCCTTTGGTACGGAAGCAGGAACCACTGGAGGGATCTGGAGTGTAGACAGGCCCAGGGGATAATAGAAAGACATGATATCATTTTACCCAGTAATTGGGATAGTTCCAGAAGGGAAACCCTCTTGAGGCGCCTGATGAGTTTAACAGATTTCTGGATGCTGAGGATTCTCTCCGAAGATAGGAATACCTTCCCTTTCAGAGTGTCAATTACCGTCCCCAGGTGGTTTATCCTGGTGGAAGGGGATAATTGGCTTTTCTTCCAATTGATAAGGAACCCATGTTCCTGAAGAGTGGCTAGAGTAATATGAGTGTCTCTCATTGCTTGATCCTGGGAAGGGGATAGGATGAGGATGTCGTCCAGGTAACAGTGGAGACCCACAGGGAGGGTTCAGAGGTGGGCAGCTAGTGCGGCCAGGACCTTGGTAAAGGTTCTGGGAGCAGAGGCTAACCCAAATGGGAGAGCCACGTATTGGAAGTGGAGGTTATTATTACAAAAACGCAAAAACTTGTAATGGGAAGGCCGGATTGGTATGTGGAGGTAGGCCTCTGAGAGGTCAATAGAAGACAACCAGTCCCCTTGTCTAACACCCAGCAAGATGGATTGCAGAGAGTGCATCTTGAACTTGCGATACACCAGGTAGCGGTTAAACCGCTTTAAGTCCAAGATCGCTCTCCATCCCCCCGAGTGTTTAGGGACCACGAATAAGTGGGAATAGAATCCTTGCCCTCGTTGAGACTGAGGGACGGGCTGGATGGCTCTTATGTCAAGGAGGTGTTGAATGGCTGAGTCCATGAGGCTGCACCTAGTGCGGTTGTTAGAGAGGGGGCAAGGCATGAAAAAGTTGGGGGGGGGAGATTGAAATTCGAGAGCAAGGCCAAATCTGATGGTGTCCCTAACCCAGGCGTCAGAAGTAGAGGCGTCCCCATGGGGATAAAATCTTGTGGTCTATCTGGAACGCCTGAAGGGCCGGCTACTGGAGCCTCGAAAAGGCCTTTTGAAGCTACCGCCCCTTCTGCTTGTCAGAGAGGTCGGTCCTGTCTTGAGGCTGGCCCGACCCAAAGGGGTGGGGGGGTTGGTACCTTGGAGAGAAGGAGGCCTGGAAATAGGGATGAAAGGGAGCTCTCTGAAAGGGCTGGAGGGACCTGGGCTCTGACTTCTGGGTGAGGGAAGGAAGACATTTTTTCTTGTTCCGCCCTTCCACTAACAGGGGATCCAAGGATGGTCCAAACAGTTTATTTCCCACGAGAGGAGCGGAAGCCAACTTAACTTTATTTTTGAGGTCTGCCTGCCAATGCTTTAACCAAAGCAGACAGCGAGCAGAGACATGGGAGGAGATAGCTCTGGTTGAAAATTTAACAGAGTGGAAAGTAGCGTCGGCCGAGAACTCAGCTGTGGCCGTAATTTTGGCTATGTCCTGATGGGCTCAGACATTGGAGATTGGGACATGCTGCTTGAGCTGGCGGAGCCAACGAATGGAGGATCTGGTAAAGAAAGAGGCGGCCATGGCTGATCTAATTGCCCAGGCATCTGATTGGTGGGCTCGGCGTAATGCCAGTTCGGCCCGCTTGTCATCCGGCTTCAGGGCCTCTAAAGGGTTGCTGAGGGTGGAGGAAGATGCCAGACTCACGATGGGCTCATCAACCTCCGGGGTGCCTAATAAGTTGGAAAGTTCTGGGTCCAGATTGAAAAACTTTTTATCGTGGGCTGATGGGGTCGGGGGGGCGCAGACGAAGCCAACTGCTTGGACACCAGGTCAAGGAAGATGGGAGGGGTAGGGATGACCTCGGCTTCCACCACTGGCTGTTTGAAAATGGAGTCCTCTGGGCCTTCCGGGTCAAGGAGAGAGGGATCGGGGGGGGGGGGTCTGGGACTTTAGCCCAGAAATATTTCTGGCATTGTACAGGAAGGATTTGAATAATTGGGGCTTGACTAGCCCTACAAAGGCTGGTTGGTCGGGAGTGAGACCCTCATCCTCGGACATCTCCGCCTCCGATGGATCCATGTCGGAGAAGGGCTCGTTATACTGTACAGACCCCAAATCGAACTCCTCCTCCTCCTCCCTGAATGGGTCCAAACCCCCTTCCGCCTCCTCCGCCTCCTCCTCCCTGACTGAAGGGGGAACCTCCCTCTGAGGGGGTACCTGTTCCTGGAGCGGTTCCAGTCTGAGAGGGAGGGATCTTACGGAGTGAGATTCAGATTCGGGGGCCAGTGGCTGCAGGCCTGGCCTAACTATCTGTTGGAGTCCTTCCGCAATGCCTTGGCGGATAGCCACCTCCATCCAGGCTCTCAATTGCTCCGGAACCTCTTGTATGAGCGGTTCCTCTTGGCGTAGACTGGCGGCTGTAGGTGTGAAGGTAGCCTCTGGTGTTCGACCAGCCGGTGTGCCAGGAGCCTGGTGACCTTGAGAGGTTGAGCTGCGCCTGGATAGGGAAGAATAGACTAAAGAAGGCAGGGGTTGAGTGGAGGTAGAGGGAGTGGAAGGTGGAAGTACCGGAGGCACCAAGCCTGCTTGTCTGGTGCGTCTATCAAATTCTTTTTCTAATGCCTTATGGCGTCTTAAGGCGTCCCTCTGGGAGGCTTTGGAGGTATCCTTAGCCTGCCTGCGCAGATGGTGGGTTTTGGACTTGGCCTTCAAGGAAGGACCCTTAGAAGGATTGCCCTCTGCCATTTCAAGGCTAATTGAAGAAGATAGGAATCAATAAGAGGCAGTAGGCACTCCTAGGGGTCGACCTACGACAAAGGCCGGGAGCCCTAGTAAAATTCTTTCCGCCCCCCCCTCCCCTTTTACTCCTGTTTTATTTTTATTTATTTATTACATATATATAATATATATATACATACATACATAATATATATATATATATATATATATATATATATATATATATATATATATATATATATATAAAAAAAATACATATATACATATATACATACATACATACTTTCTCTTGCTTTCTCTTTCCTTTCTTTTTTTTAAATATATTTATTTATTTATTGAAAATAAAATTTATAGGAAAAATTTTTTGTCCAATCACCTAATGAATGCCAGAGGCCTTGGAGAGAGAGAGAGCAGGCCTAGACCGACTGCCTTCCCAGACAAAAACTGGACAGAAGTGGTGAGCTTTAGATTGCTACGCTGGCTGAGACAGGCTGCGGGAGATCAATACATAGAGAGGGGAATTAGCTTCCACTCGAAGAGGCTGGAGTCAGAAGCAAATTCAGGCTCTGAGCAGGCCTACGGGTCCTGCTGCTGGCTAGAAAACACACCACAGCGTTCGAAAGAGGGTAAACTCAAAAAAACAAAATGGTGCCCAACCACGAGGTGGCGCTTAAATTGGCGGCCTCCTGCAACGAAGACGACGGGGCCTCTCAGCAGCGCAAGAAAAAAAGGCTCCCCAGGGACAAGCAAGGTCCGCAATAGAGGGGGACAGGAAAGGAGAGGAAAAACACTCCTCTGGTAAGCAAAAGGAAGAAAAAAAAAAGCGGCGTTCGGTGGGGGGGGAGAATGGAGCGAAAGGAACTAATTAACAAAAATCGCAAGAACTCGGAAAGAGGAAGACGGCAGGGGTTAGGCAACACAAGAGGGACTGGGGGGGTAGCGTGAGGACACTGCTAGCCCTCCCCTTGCCACCCACTGGGGCGAGCAAACCATGCTTCCCAGGGGAATTTACAAGTCCGGACCACTGCGCAGGGCTAAGGGATTAAATAGAAAAATCAATACAACCTGAGAGGAATTAGAGTAAATGAATAAGCAAAAGAATTCTTGGAACGGCCAAGGAGAAACACAAGTCACTGCCTAGTCTCGCACGAGGCTGAGCAAAACTGGGGAATGCTACGCTGGAGCCACGTGATGGTGGGAGGAGCGTTCCTCAAAATTAAGCTCAGCCTACAACTGCAGAGACTGAAGCACCACCCACTCTCTGGATGATCCTCGCAGCTCTAAGGAGAACAGAGGAGGGAGGGAGGGAGGAAGGAAAAAGAAGGAAGAAGGATGTGATGGCCCTTCAGAGGCTACTGCACTATACTCCCATCATTCCTGAGTTGTGCTGTTAAAGAAATCCAGAGCCACCAGGGAGAAGTCAAGTTGTGAAAGAGTGATTGAAAATCCTCACAAAACCTCATTATTCAGGTTAAATTGCCATGCTGGCACTTTGTGATAAATAAGTGGGTTTTGGGTTGCAGTTTGGACTCTCGGTCCCTAAAAGGTTTGCCATCACTGCCTCAGATGCTACATTAATTACCAACAAGACAACTGGACAGACCTCCTTCCATTCGCTGAGGTCACTTACATCATCTCAGTACACAGCAGCACTGGGTTTCCCACTTTTAAGGTGGCCACGGGGAAGGACTTTGTATCTATCCCTGAACTACCCCAGGCAACTCCAGCAACAGCCTCCTTGAAATAATGGACCACACAACTACAGAACACCTCGCCGGTAGTAAGGAAAGCTCTAGAAGAAGCGAGGGAGGCATATAAAAAGCAAACTGACAAAAAGTGTGTGAAACCAAAAGACTTTAAAGTTGGAGATAGGGTCTATTTATTTACCAGGTATTTGCAGTCTAGACAACCTCCCAAAAAGCTGGGTCCAAAGTACGTTGGCCCTTTCCTTATCAAAAGGCTTGTTAATCCAGTGACCGTGGAGCTCGGACTACCAAAAACCCCTGAGGCGCATTCATCCAATCTTCCACTGCAGTCTCCTGAAGCCAGAAATCACTTCCTCCCTATGCCCAAAACCACAACCACCTCCTCAACCCATCGTGATCAAAGGAGAGCAATATTTTGAGGTTAAAGAGATACTGGACTCGCAAACACAGAGGAAAAACCCAGTATTTAGTGGCTCGGAAAGACTTCCCTCCTTCAGAAATTGAACGGGTTGACTCCAAACACATTAAGGCACCCAAACTGCTTAAAACTTCCACAACAATATCCTGATAAGCCTAGATGACCATCCAACTAATTATGTATTTTATGAGTCTCTCCCTCCCTTTCTGCAGGACTAATGTCTCTGTCAAAGGGGGCAGCATGTCAGGCCTGCCATCTTCAGCTTAGCACTTTGCTGGCATCTTGCCATCAAAGGCTGGAGGGAAGGGGCATGGGGGGGATGAACAAATGGGCAATAAACCTGTGTCAGTATGTGATGGGATATATGTGATGGGAAATAGGAAGGGGAGAAATGACAGCTTGACGAAGAACAGAGAAGGTCAGAACCAGTTTGTGCCAGCACTCAAGGCCAAGAAAATTTGTATAAAATGATATTTTGTTGGTATTTGACCCCAGATAGACAAGTGAAAATGTATAAAGGGACTTCTAATAAGTGCTGGAAAGATGATACAACAGCATATTGATTTAAAACCAGAAATATTCCTGTTGGGGATCTTACCTGAAACTTACAGTAAGGAAAATGTATATTTGATTATTCATGTGATAACTGCAATGAAAATTGTATTTGTGTAAAATTGGAAAAATGAACAGACTCCTACTGAAGAAAATGTGATTAGGAAAATACTAGAATGTACACAAATAATTAACACTTGTAATTAAAGAGAGCAAACTGAATACTATAAGGTATGGGCATTATTTTATCAATGGTTAGAGAAAGTGATATTAAGTAAAATAAGTATAAGATTGGAGAATAACACTATGTAACGAGTATGACTGTAAACACTAACTGTATTGCACAAGATATTTGTATGCAGATGACACGTTGTCAAATGGAAGAAGTTATGTTTGTAATAAAAATAAAAAAATTATATATAGAAAAGGTGAATCTGGAAGATAAATATGGTAAAGATTGTATGGAAAAATGGGCAAAAAAATGTGGGTAAAGCATAACACTAGATAAATGGGAGAATGTATGGGCAAATGGACTAAAATTTACATTAAATTATAGCTTGAAAGAATTGTTTTTATAAAATATTTTGTTGGTATTTGACCCCAGATAGAGAAGTGAAAACGTATAAAGGGACTTCTAATAAGTGTTGGAAATGTAGTCCAAATCCAGGTTCATTTTATCATATCTTGCAAATATGTGAAAACATACTGGACAAACATAATGACAATGCGGTAATCTTAATCTTGAAGCTAACCGGGGTGTGGAGGAGATGGGAGCAGCAGGCAAGTAGGCTTTCTGCTTAACTAAGATTAAATTAACCCATTCTAATTATTACTTGCTTTTAAGGCTATTTTTCTATCATATCTTAGTCTTCAAATTTTTATTTTTAAACCCTTTACATTTTTGAAACTTTTGCAGTGTGATCACTAATCTACTTCTAATTATATTTCAGCTACGGTTTAGCTGTATTTTTTAAAAAAGCCCAAGCTGGGCCTCAGCTACAGGAGGGCCTTGCTGCTGCTTCTCTGTTGTTGTTCTACAGATCTTACTCCTTTAGCTGGAAGTCTAGCAATGCCTAGCTTTGATGTGATTTCTCTTATCTGATTTATTCTATCTTTATCCACTATTTTTATTATTTTATCATTTTTATTTACTCATGTTCCCTGCTCTGTCAGGAGGGCAGGATCCTTGGTATACTTGTGAGGAGCTCTGCCATTGTTTGCATTAGGACTCGTTTCTTCTCGACTCCCGATTCCTTTTCCTCTGGATTTAGGACTTGTTTCAGTGACTAGACTCTATGCTATATTACACAGCTCCTCCTCTATTGTGCTACTTAATATAATGAAGACAAGGAAAAGGAGCAGATCTCTCACTGACCTGCTTCCTCAACCTTCTCTGAAGCAATCCAAGATTGAGGACTTTGTTTTAGCTCAGCCTCTTGGTTTGAAAGCTCCTGCTCCCTTTTGTCTGGCTGCTGCCGGTTGTCGCGATCTTCCGATGGTTGAGGGCGTCGCCCCCCAAGTTGAGAACAAAGGCTTATCTAAAACTACAGCTCCCAACCAATCCTTAAATAAGCCCACCCTTATAGAACTTTTGGCTCAGCAATGTTTCTTGGTTGCAGAAACTACAGCGAGCATTCAGCTCCAGCTTGATAAAATATTAAGTACTTTAAACTACTTAGTTTCCTGGACTACCAGTGGGTGTCCTGGGTTGACCGCTCGGCAGCCTGATGCCGCGGCAGGGTTCTCCATGCCAAGCCTCAGCAAAAACACTGGCCAACGTAATCCTACCAATAGTTCGAACTTTACATCTTTTGACACAGTCACCTGGTCTTACAGTCAAAACAGGTGGCCCTCATCATTAATCCCATTAATGGCAACTTACCTCACTGGGGTTCAACACAGCTGGTGAGGGGCCATATATTGCAGTCATTGGGGCTAAAAGCTGATGATTTGAAGAAGGTTGAACTTTTACCCTCTCCTGAATACTGCACTAGAGTGCTACTCAGTTTTGACAACTCTAACACCCCAAAACTATTTTTCAGAAGAGGATCCCTGTTAAGATCCTTCGGCATTCTGCCAAGAAGTCTTCAAAGATATGTCAATTTTGCCACTCTTGAGTAATCGACAATTTGTGAGTGGCAGGAGATTTATTGCCCTCAAAAGATCCTCAGCAGCACATATTAATGTGCCAACCTTGACCGCCATCTCGGATACTACATCACGTACTAATTATACACCTATTCCCGCAAAACCTCCAGTTGGCGTCCTCTCAGATGGTAGCCTAACTGTTCCTCCTACATCCGGTCAAATTAACCCCCTGCAGCGAGTAACATCTTACCAGGAAGCATCCCTTGACTTGATCAGCTGGGAAGAAATGGCCCCAAAGGAAGCGACACCAGCCCAGGGCACCCAAGGCTCCTTAGTAAATAAGCCCCAGGTCAGTGCCTCTGGGATTCCATCCATTTATGAGACTGATTTATGTCAAGACAATTTCTGGAACCAGGAGGAGACACAGCTCTTTGACTCCTTTTGTGCGCTTCCACAACCAGAAAAGGCCCAAATCATAAAGCATCTGGATGCAGTTAAATCCAAGCTGTGGAGTCTTTCATTACCTGATAAGGATTCCCTTGGACTCCAGGGAGTCTATACTGATTTACCAACAGAAGCTCCCTTGGTGCTTTCTCCAGAATGTCAAATTCGTAAATTTGAAGATCCAGGGCTACTTCAAACTCCATCTGTTGATGCTGCTGAATACTTGCCAGCTAAGCAACCAATTAATGCCACAAGTACAAACTGGAGTGCGTTTAGAGCCTTACAGCCCCATGAACAAGTCTCCCCTCCCCTCCCTCCTTCCCTGCCTTTGCCTCCTAAGAGGATGACCCTGCCACTTAACAACGGGTGTATCTTTTCAGATCCGAAGGGCGGTCTGGAAAAAATTAATCACACAGAATGACAATTAAATCTGGCAACACCCCCCCCCCACCCCACCCCGCACACTGAAGTGCCTTTCGTGAAACATAGCAGGTTGGGGGAGAAGGTGTGGTACCAAAGAATTCACCAACTATATTCACTCATTTGATGTGGTCCTGCTTCAGGAGACCTGGGCATGCGATAAGATATCCCTTACAGGGTTTACGGTCATTTCCTTGGCCGCCACCAGACAATCTACAACAGGAAGGCCAAAGGGTTGTCTAGCTTGCTTGGTCTCTACTTCTTTGAAAGTGGAGACAGTGGAGCTGCCCCCCTGTGGCTCTTTAGCTATGGCGCTCCTAAGAGAGGACGCAGCAAACTGTTAGTGTTCAATGTTTATCTTCCCCCGACGATGAGGCAAGATGATGCTAAGGCTCAATGGGGCATGCTGGAGAATTACATTACTTGTATGGAAACTAAATTCCCAGCGCTGTACATCCTTATAGGGGGCGACTTTAATGCCCAATTGGGAGTCCAAGTTCCCCCATCGATTGAGGCACTCTACTCCCAAGAAACCCTCCAGGCCACAGGACACCCGATTTCAGCCAGACATTCTAAGGATGAATTAACTAATTTTGCTGGCATTCAGTTAGCCCTTTTAGCAGCTCAACACAATAAGATAATTCTTAATGGGAGTACCCTAGATGATCTAGCTGGTGAGTTTACTTTTAGTTCCTCACGTGGGAGTAGTGTTATTGATTTTGTGCTGGTATCCCAGCTTCTTAGAAAGGCAGTCCGTGCTTTTTATGTGGACTGCCTTACGGAGAGCGACCACTACCCCCTGGTTACAATCATTGGGCCTTCCTCAAATATACATCTCCCTAGGGGTCCCCAGATATTAGATCCCTATGTGGCCTCGTATACAAGGAGGATCAAATGGTCTTCTAATACTGAAAGTAAGTTTCACTCCTTTTTATCATCTCCGGAGTGTCTCAGCTTATAAAATCAGGCCCTAACAAGTAGTGGCTCAGAGACAATCTCAGCCTTTGAATCACTAATTAATAGTGTTCAAAGGGAGCTAGGAGCCGTCCGTAGGCCGAGTGGTCCATAGAATTCAAGAAGTAATTCTTGGTTTGACAAAGAGTGTCTGATGCTTAGGAACCAGACTGATCGGGTTTACCTGCTCTATCATAATCGAGGGGATAAATGCCCACCAGAGGACTACTATCGCTTGAAGCGGGAGTATAAAGGACTGATTGCTAAGAAAAAGAAAGCTAAAGAGAGAGAGAAGTGGGATCTACTTCTCCTCTCCATCCAGCAGAAGAACACTCGATTATTTTGGCAAATTGTTGCCAGCTCCTTGCTGGGTCATCAAGAACTCCCTCTCTCTGCTCCATTTCCAACAGAGATTGGGAAAACCATTTCTTGGCAATTTTCTAGGCGTCAACAAGTTCAACCGTGCTTGGGCTACAGCTGCCTCCTGCAGTTCCTGACTGGCAACCCATGACTCATGCTGAGATTACCGAGCTTATCTCCGAACTCAAGTCAGGCAAAGCCCCTGGCCCTGATGTTATACCCCCTGATCTGCTAAAATCCAATCCCAAGTGGTGGATCCCTCTCTTAGCAAGACTCTTCACGCATATCAATACCTCTGGCAGGATCCCTACCTCCTGGAGCTTAGCAATTATTGTTCCAGTTTTTAAACGAGGAAATAGGAACAATCCAGCCGACTATAGCCCCATAAGCCTGCTCTCCATCATTGGAAAATTGTATGCTAAATATCCCCAACATAGACTCCTCACTTGGGTTGAGGAGTCCAATATTATTGGTGCTGAACAGATTGGGTTTAAAGCAGACTGCCACACTGGACCACTGCTTTGTCTTAGTGCACCTGGTCGATAAATATACTACCATACCAGGTGGCAAACATTTTACTGCTTTTATCGACCTAAAGTCAGCGTTTGACTCAGTCCCTAGGAGACTGTTGTGGTCAAAACTGCTCAAAAGTTCTATCGACAGACATCTTCTGTTCCTAATTAGATCCTTGTACAACCAGACCTCTAGTCAGCTCAGGTGTGGTTTGTAGGGAGAACTTTCTAATCCTATCCCGATTAAGAATGGAGTAAGTCAGGGTTGTGTTCTGGCTCCTCTTTTGTTTAATTTATTCTTATCTGACTTGGCCTTTCACATTGGACGTATTGAGTCCCACGCCCCAAAGCTGTCAACTACGAAGATCCCGCTTCTCCTTTATGCTGATGATGCAGCCCTCCTTTCATTGTCAAGGCCAGGTCTGAAAAGATTACTTTCTGCATTTGGGTCTTACTGTGCTGAGAACCACTTGTCCATTAATGATGACAAATCCAAAGTATTGGTGTTCTCTAGAGCCCAGAAATTGTATAACTGGGCTATCAATGGTTATGCTGTTAAGCAGGTTTTCCATTTTAAGTATTTAGGTATTCAATTTCAGAACACCAGTGCTTGGACTAGACATCGAACCCAGGTGCTGAATTCGGCCTCCTGTAGTCACCAGCAGATTTTAAGATTTTTTTATACCCAAGGAGGCCAGTTTATTCCTTCTGCTCTGCGTATTTACAAAGCCAAAACTTTGGCTCAAACTCTTTACAGAATTCCCATATGGATACAGGGCTTCAAGGATTGTATTGAAAGAACCCAGGCTGTCTTTCTTAGAAAACTTCTGGGTCTTCCTCCTTGCGTTGGTTTTGCTCGGATGTACCTGGAACTGGGCACTCGATCAGTCAAATGTATGGTTTCGGGTGCTCTTTCTGGCAGTTCCTGGTAGCTAACTCTCCCTGGCATTTGCTGACTCTCATATTTCTCGTTGGGAGAGGGAGCTGATGAAGAAATTACACCTGCTAGGTTTTACAGGGGATGCCCTGGGAGATTATGGCCTTAAGGATGTCCAATTTAGGGTAGTCCAACGGCTTGTGAACATTGACTTGCAATATCTACAAGCCATAGCTAACAAAACTTGCTCCCCTCTGATCTTCAGCCAATTTAATAATTACGGACTGAGAATGGCTTCCAATTTTTACACTCTAACCATTCCCAAGTATAGAAGAGCTTTCTCCCTAGCTCGCTTTAATGTCTTGCCCTCAACACTACTGGATGGGCAATTTAAGAGGCTCCCGATTAACGAGCGGCTATGCCCCTGTGACAGAGCTGATGTTGAAACTGTGGAGCATGTCCTTTTATATTGCCCTATGTATAACGCAGGCAGATCTAAGTTACTGTCTCTCCTTGAAACAGACCCTTCTAGACCCAATGTTAGAAATTTGTTCTTATATTGTCTAGGGGATGGCTCCTCACACATCACTTCTCAGGTTTCCAATATTTTTTAAGAGCTGTAACCATCAGAGGAGAACGTTGTAATTCCCCTTAGTCAAGTTTTTGGTGACCAATTGTTCATGATTAATTTTCCCATGTTCTTCTTTTGTTGTACTTGTGTTTTGGACTGTGACCGCAAATGAAGAAAAAAAATTTAAACCAATGACAATGCAGAACATATTTTAAATACAAATATTAATGAAACCTGAAGCTTTTCTTTTAGGTATGATGGACAAGCCAATTGAAAAACAATTTGGAGGTGCTATTCCTTCATATGGTGACAGCTGCAAGGATTGTACTTGCCAAACACTGGAAAGAAAAAGGGATGCTGACTGTTGGATTTTGAAACTGAATTAGCAGAGATGGCAAAATTAACTGCTTTGATTAGAGATAATGGACTAGACAGCTTTATGAGAGGACTGGAAACCGTTTGTGGACTTTCTACGCACTAAATATTATAACAGATGGTTTTAGCTTAAGTTGTTGACTTCTTTTTGTTCTTTCTTTCTTTGTGTGTGTGTGTGTGTATGTATGTATAAAAGAGAAGAATTTCCTTTTTTTTTTTTCAGCACCCAGCCAGGGTGGATCCTACATGTTAAATGTTAAATATATTTGATCACTTTTTTGTTTTTCTGTTTTGTATTTTACTTTTTATGATAAAACAATAAATAATATATTAAAAGAATTGGATGTTTTTCGGTCTGCCATCTTCGGCTTAGCACCTCGTTGGCATCCTGCCATTAAAGGCTAGTGGGAAGGGGGGATGAACAAATGGGCAATATACCTGTGTCAGTATGTGATGGGAAATAGAGAGGGGGAAATGACAGCTTGATGAAAAACAGAGCAGCTCAGAACCACTTTGTTCCAGCATTCAGGGCCATGCACCCTGAGAAGGAATGTGGATTATCCGAAACTTCTCAGTGTTCTCAAAACACCTAGGTAAATCTTCATTGGCTGAAGATGAACTGTTGATGCGGGGAGGGCTGAGATGAGGGGAAACCTTCTGTATCTTTTTAGCACGGGAAATTTAGTTCTAGCCTGAGCTTACTGCAGCCAGCATCTTTCAGTAAAAGAACCTATCACTTCAAACAAATGGAGTTGAGGGTCTTTCTATCCTAAGGGATCGGACTGGGGCAGGTCTGACATTAAGCTAGAACTGCAACTGTGGTCAACCCAGAGAGGAAGTCGCCTCTATCGGGGGACCGTGCAAACAATTTTGGTTCAAGGGAGCGATGAGGAGATTGAAGCCTAGGGGGAAGCATCTTCAAACACTGAATGTACTTGAATGTACCTGTTGTACTAGCACTAGTACCTGTAGTACTCGTAATTCAAGGTTTCAGACGCAACCAGACTCCTTCTCCTTTATTGACTATACAATTTACCACACCAGTTCAACAGTTTTTAGATACCAAGCTTTACATCAGAACAGTGAAGTGAGCAAGACTTTGTAGAATAGCAGCATTTACAAACCTTACCTTTCCAACTCATCTTCCCCAGGCAAGATTGGTGGCAAAGGGAGTGGAGGCAATGTTGACGTTTTCAGATGGGAGACAGCAATGGTCACAGAAACATGTCCCTTTGAGGCGGATTGCATGGTGAACTGAGAGTTAGCCTGCGAAGTTAAGGATGTCTTACAGTGGACAGAAGATGACAGACACAAAGGAACTAAAGCAGGGCTGTGAATGGTAGATGACTGAGCAGGTGGCAGAGGGGGAATAACTGGCAATGGAGGCAAGGGGGGCAATGGAGGAGGAACCTGAGGTGGGGATGATGTTGGTAAAGGAGGGAGTGACTTTACAGAAGACAAAGGAGTTGGGACCTCTGGTTCAGCTGACTGTATTTCTTTTGAAGTCACAATTTCCTCCTTTGCTATAGTAAGTTTCATATACTTTGTTCCTGCTGTTTTTGAGTCTCTAACTGAAGCAGGTAGTTTCTTCTCAGAATTTTCTGTCTTTGTTTTGGCAGGCTCAAGAGTTGTTTTTGTTTCTGCACTGTATTGTAGAATATTTACCATCTCCAGATCAGGAGGATATTTTTCAGGCTTAGCAATTTTTGCCTTCCTGACATCCATTATAGACTCTTTTACTTCAGTTAAGTTATTTTCTTTCCTAGACAATAGGCTACGTGAGTCCTTGCTCTCCTTTCTATCAACTTTTGCTGCTGCTGCAGCTGCAGCTGCAGCCCTCTCCTTTTTCTTCCTACTCAGCTCAGCTCCCAAACTGGAGGTCAGTGGTAGCTGAACAGGTGAGATACTAGAATGATGACTGCAAGACCCAGTTCTCTGCTTTTTGTTATGAGATGTTGAATGCCTTGAATAAGCGGGACTTCTACTTCGGGATTTCATGGGCTTCCTATGAAAACAAAATAGGATAAATCAGAATCCCATAAGATCTCAACTGCCATACTTTTATGTAAAAATCAACCTCAAGCTCTGATGAAGTATGCATGATACTTAATACTGTTTTTCTATTACACCATATGTTTGGTTTGGTGTTACAAGATATATGAATCCAGCCTCTTCAGTCTGTAAACCATGGTTACGTGCTGCATAAACCCAGCTGGTTTATTCATCAAACCATGGTTAAAATTGGTCATGGTTTAGCCATTTCATAACCCACTCTATGTACAGACACTGACCATGACCTTAAAGCTCCAGTGCACATTCCAACTTCCTATAGGCTTTTCCATTTTCTTCTATAGTTTCACGTCATGTGCATAGCCTGAAACTGCACTTTCCACTCACATATAAGGGATAACATAATACAACAATCTTCACTGTACCACATATTAAAATAAAACGGGTCAAATAGTTTTGGCCTGGATTTATTTAGACCTAAACCTTTTGCTTGGAATCTAGAAACCATGGTATCACTGTATGTGCATAAACAGATATACTGTATATCACTCCCTGCACAGAATGTGACAAACACTTCTGCGATAAAAAAAATATTTACTACAAAGTTTTTCTTTAAAACGTTCTGACTAAAAGAGAGATGGGACGGAGGGAAGCTGAGCTGCCTTTGCTTGGGTCAGCATTGCTTTCAAGTTTCACTCTCCCACAATGGTGGTTACTTTAGAGCAGGGGTTTCAAACTCAATTTCATTGAGGGCCACATCAGGGCTGTGTGGGGCCGGGTGGGTGTGGCCAACTGGGTGGGTCCGCATGGCCAACTGGGTGGGTGTGGCCAACTGGGTAGGTGTGGCTAGTTTGATGCCACTCCCCAAACTGCTGGCATGTTTCCTCTTTGCATTGGGTAGACCGGGCCAAAGCCAGGCTGGCCTGATCTTTCCTCTTTGCATTAGGTAGACCACACCCGATCACCCCGTGGGGCTTGAGTATGACACCCCTGCCTTAGAGGTTCCATGTAATCAGAAAAAGAACTCTTGAGGTTACTTTTTCTTCAGCACCAAGAAGACTGAGAGTTCACTGGTCAGCTCAGAAAAAAAATGAATTTTCAGCTCTGCTGTTCAACATAGGCTATGTACTCTCCAGTATAATGTAGCAGTTAAGGTGTTAAGACTAGACTAGAAAAACCCAGGTTCTAGTGCAGTGATGGCAAACTTTTGACTCCCGTGCCGATAATTGTGTGTGCGTTCATGCACACATGCACGCATGCCAGAACCCAGAAGGCAATGTGTGCTGGCCGCACCCACCCCCTGAGCATGCGTGTGCAATCCCCTTGCCTGACAATGCACATCTGCACATGCATGCGCGATTCCCCTTGCCGGGCACTGCATGATCACCCTTGCAGCACACCCCACTTCTGCGCCTGCACATGCAATCCCCTTGCAGCACGCCACACATCTGTGCCTGCATGCACAATCCCCTTGCCGAACACCGCGCAATCACCCTCGCAGCATACTACACGTCTCCCACACGATCACCTCCACACCATCCACCTGCGCATGCACGCGTGACCCCCCCCAGTGTTTCTGCACACACCCCCGTGCATGCGCACCAGATACCCGACAATCAGCTATCAGGCAGTGGCAGCACGCACGCATGCACAATGGGGCTCTTCCGGGTGAGCTCTTGCGTGCTGGGGGAAATGGCTGTGCGTGCCACTTCCGGCACGCATGCCACAGGTTCGCCATCACGGTTCTAGTGCATCCTCAGCCACAGAAAACTGCTATGCAACTGTAGGCAAATCACTCTTTTTTTAGTACATTCTATGTCATGGGATTATGATAAAAAAAAAAATAAGAAGGGGGATGCTATATGCCTTGCCTACAGCTAAATTAAAAGTACTGGCAACATCAAAACTCAATACCATGTGTCAGAAATCCACACATTGGTTGTTAGTCTTCCCTAGTCCTTCCCTAACAGTGAGTCTCCACAGTTCTAACATTACTGGACAAAACTGTTCTAAGAATCAGATCTCAGCAGATCAGTAATCTTATCTAAATAATTCCGAATCCCAAACACTAACATTCCAACAAAATTAACCTACAAAACACAAAGATTTGAAAATGATTTCTGCAGTTAACTACAGGCAGAAATTACAGGCAGCTGAGAATGTTTAACAGGAGCACCTCAGGTCTTTGCAGTGTAGATTACTAATCTAAAATTTAGAAGATATAGTAGCTGCTTGAAATATGAATGTTAGCTGCCTCCTTACTTTTTAATTTGTATTTTTTAATTAGTGAAGTACATTAAAAGCTGCCTATTTTGTTGCTTCTTTATTTTCAGGTTATATAAAAGTTACCAATATAAGAGAAACATGTAGCTCAGGGTTGAACTATGGAGTCCTTGGTGCTCTGAGCTTGGCTGTTTGCAGACATTTCATTACCCAGCTAGGTAACATCATCAGTGCTTGGGAGTATGGAGTTTGTTCCCTGTTTATATACTGTTCATATTTAAATGTTTTAGTTTTTTAAAATCCTTTACTACATTCATTATTAACACAGTAGGGCTGAGACTTTCAGACAGTGGTGTCCACAAATCCAGTTGCCTAGATCATTGCATATAAAAATTGTACATACAGTTGTTTGTGACAGGCACTGTTGACTTAAAATTACCGTATATACTCGAGTATAAGCCGAGTTTTTCAGCACATTTTTTGTGCTGAAAAAAAACCCCTCGGCTTATGCTCGAGTCAGATTCCCCTCTGAAAAAAAAATGGTGTGGAGCTCCGAAGCTGGGCAGCCGCTTCCCTGCTTCCGTGTTTCCTTTGCAACTTTTAAGCATGGGAGGGGGAGGCTTTTCTGAGCTCTAGGCTGAGAAAGCAACGCGAGACGAGGTCGCTCCACTCAGTTTCATTTCCTCAGCTCCAGCTGCTTTCAGTCCACTCGGGAGGAGGGGGAGAGAGAGAGAGAGAGAGAGAGATATCATAAGAACGGCTCTTGGTTTTTTCTTGCAAGGGAGAGAGTGACTCCTGCCTACCACTGTCATCATCATCATCTTTTGGGTTAGTGAATCAATCAAACCTTTCATGATAGTGAGATTGTTTCCCAAATTTCCCTTAAATCAGGGAAGAAATCAGAAACAAACCTTTGGGCTGAGAATAAGCTTGTTCCTATGATGCCATTTTTGTTCACTTCAGTGTGAAAAGTGTGAAAAAACACACTTCTTTTTCTTCATCTTCTTGTTCCCTATTTACTGGTCTCTTTCAAAGAGGAAATTGTGAACATCAAACTTATTCTCAACTGTCCTAGTGAAAGTTTTTATTGGCATCTATTTTTATTTTTGAAATTTACCAGTAGCTGCTGCATTTCCCACCCTCGACTTATACTCGAGTCAAGAAGTTTTCCCAGTTTTTTGTGGTTAAATTAGGTGCCTTGGCTTATATTCGGGTCGACTTATACTCGAGTATATACGGTAAGCTCAAAGGTAAATTAGGCTACAAAACAGGCCAGAAATAGCAGTAAACACACAAAGCCAGTAGGGGTCAATAAATACATGTGATTGAAAAAAGAACATCATTAAATCAGTAAACATGCCTGAACTCAGCCTTTGGCCAATTATTCTAATTTTATTCCAAGTTTAGAATAAGCTATCAACAAGTAACTATAAAGATATTTTCTATTTTCGGCAGTTTAAAGTGTTTTCATGGTTTCCAATATGAAAAAAGCTACTTGTATTCTTGGGGATACCAAAGTCATAGTTACTGATGTTATTTTGGTAACATAAGGTTCTTGACAAGAACAAAGAGGAATATTCTTTCTTGAATGTAATTTAACTGGGGCCCAGATGTGGGATCTTTCTTTGCAATGATGAGTGTCATTACTAGGAATCACCAATTATCTACAGGAATCCAACAATAATAAGTGTCTTAATACTTTAATAAAAACTATTTTGTTTTGGCTGAAAGACTGTTATTCCCATGGAATGCACTTGCTGATTGAGTTCACACATCACACTACAGTGTGGTTTGTTTTAAAAGTTATGGTGGCCTAATTTTACCAGTGTGCAGACCACAACAGCTGGATTCACCCAACATACTAAGTCATAACCAAACAAACCTCCACAAGGTTAAGTGACATGTGAACCCAACCACAGTATGCTTCAGAGCCATGGTCGCCAACCAGTGGGCCGCGGCTTGCTTTCTAGCAAGTCTTTAGATCTTTGGCTCTGCTTTTAAGTACAACTGAACCTCCCTTAGGACTGAAGGTTTGCTTGCAAGCAAATTCAGTGCAGACTCATGGCAAGCAAATTTGAGAGACTGAGTTAGCCGATGGCAGATAGATAGATCACTGAATGATTCTGTGAGCAACTCAGTCTGCCTGCTTTGCCTGATTTTGGGTAAAAGTTGCTCTTTTTTAATAAAAAAAATCAATATTTACATGCATGGTGTGTTGTGAGTTAATTTTATGAGTTTGCTTGCAAGCAAATTTTATGTGACAGAATGAGCTAGCCAATGGTAGATAGATTCCTGAATGAATCTGTGATTCTGTGAGCAACTCAATCTGCCTGCCTGCTTTGCCTGATTTTGGGTAAAAGTTGCTCTTTTTTATAAAACATTCAATATTTATATAAATATTTATATTTACATACAAGCTATGCCCAGCCAGTCACATGACCACCAAGCCACACCCACAAATTAGGCCATGCCCACAGAACCAGTTAGTGGTCCCTGGGATCTAAAATTATGAGTTTGGTGGTCCATGAGGTCCAAAAGGTTGGCCACCCCTGCTTCAGAGCACACTTCCAAATAAGGTAATATATAAACAAAATACAATATTCATTTGTTCCTCATATAATCCAAAAGGGCACTGTTACAGGTGCTCCCAGGTTCAGCTTACTCACACAATCACAGACCCATGGAAGAATGTACATCTTGTAAGTCCCCCTTGCTTTCTACCTGGTTTGTCCAAACAGGTGCAATGAAAGCAGACAAGACACACATCCCTGGTCAACAACTGGGAAATAAAATTAGGGAGACACACAAATCATTTTCATCCAAACACTGAGGCACAACAGGTTCTTTCGAATACACAGAGACCCGGTAAATTTAAAACTAACATCAAAACGTTACTGGTTACAATGTACATTTGATCTTTCTCATACATACACATATACTCTTACCCAGGTTCTCCTCAACTAGGCTGTCAGTACTAGCTAGAGGGACATTAGCCACTGTTCTGACCCAGGGTTCCTCAAACGTACTGAAACACAAACTTGTTTCAAAAGCAAAACCTATTTTAATGCAACGCTGGGAATTACTTTCATTTCCAGCCAGAACTCATTATACACAGTTCTCCAAGATAAGCCCATGTTTTTCAGTGCTGGGGAATGCTGCCAAAAACAGAAGTCTTCAAAGTAATTATAACAGAACCCACCCGAAGTATCAGAAAAAAACAACCAGAGTACGCAGAGTTTCAGGAAGGACTTGGAATCTAATTGAACTGCTTTCGTCATTGAGGTTTGACTTTTATCCCTTATGGGAGAGGCAATCACCTCCCAGCCTTCACCCCTTCTGCTTCAGCTGCTCTCGCCTTCTAGCAGCTCTGCGCACACACACACTAGGAACTGGCTCCCCTGGGTCCTCTGCTTCGCTGCTGCAAGACTCTGAAGGCTCCAAAGGCAGCACCCCACTCCCAGATGGTCCTGGCCCCATCCCTGCATCGGACACAGGACCCTTGTCCAAGTCCTCTCCAGACTCCCTGACTGATCCCTTCTTCCTCACTGTCCGACTCCGCTGCCGTCTGCACCGGCTGCCAACAAACCACAACAGCCACCAACTCTGGATCCAAACAGACCTCAAGGAGTGGGTAGGCTTTAGGACCCCCTTTTATCCCCCAAAGTCCTTGCTTTGTTGATTCACATATCTGGAAACTGTTGATGAAATGGGGAGGGGAGTCAGTTCAATGTACTCAAGTCCAACTTCCTTTGTCTGGTTCAGGTGACCTTTTTCCCTTTTGATTTGGTTCCTTCTTACCAGCCTGAAAGAATCTTTTACATAAGATCCCACCCATGCTGACAGAGGAGCCATGCTGCAGGCCTAATTATTCTGGTGTGTGGGGTCCAGGAAAAGGGCCTTGTCTACCATTGCACCTGCCCTCTGGAACATTCCCCCCATGTGAAGTCTGCCCCAATCCTCCTGACCTTCCTCAGCAGCCTAAAGACCTGGCTCTGCCAGCTAGCCTGGAGCTCCAATGGAGGAACATCACAGTGGAGGTGGTTGAGTGATTAACACCTGATCCCACCTCCCCCCATCCTACACCCACCTTCCCAATCTTTAATTGGACCATAGTGGTTGACCTGTTTAACTTATTTATGTTTTTAGTATACTAATTTATCTTTTATGGTTGTAAGCTGCCCAGAGTTACCTTGTGGTAGGTAGGTAGGAAGGGAAGGAAGGATGGATCCTGTCTTACTGTCCTCCCCGCTTACGTGCCTTTGTCATCTTTAGCTATGGTAGCTGATGCCTAGTCTCACAGTACCCTACAATGTTCCCCAGAATTCAGGTCACCAAAGTGTACTAATAAATCTGCAACTAAATCCTTCACAGGATATTTGAACTCTAGTGATCCATATCCCATTCTACAAACTTCAATAAAATTAGCAGTTTGCCAATCCCAGCTCATTTAGGAATCCAACACTGCTTCTTGAAAATTAGCTTTTAAACTTACTACAGACACATAATTTGATAGTGTATTCTACCACATGTTTAGCCCACTTATAAGCAGCCATTCTCCAGTTAATATGAACAGTCAGTTTAGAGGACGGGCACTGTTTTTATAGAAGAGTCCAGTGGCGAATACAAGTTAGAAATGGTTAACAGTTGCAAAACCCAACATATGTAGCAGGTGAGCAGCTAGTACACCTGACAGAACTTCGTAAAGACTATGCAGTGAAATTGAAGAGAATATTAAAAATGAACAGGAATGAGCTACCCCCTTGCAGTTTCACATATTTAAATATACAATACTTGTTCTTGTTTGTTCTATTCAAACTCACTTTACCCAGCACATCATAAAGTTTTCATCAGACTTGTGGCAAGATGGGTGGCAAACAAAGTTAATAAATACGTTTTCTAAAAATAGTTAAGGTCAGATATTTACTCATACTAATTCTTTCTCAATAGACATAGAGATGCTTTTCTGACATTTGGTCTGTGGTGAGCAGGAAACAGCAGCTCCATTTGTCCTACATTATTTAAAAGTAATTGCCCAGAGTTGAAGAACCAACCACCTTAACCATGGAGACAAAAATATTGGATTCAAAATGTAGCACACTAAGTGCACTGTGTGTGTGTTTTCTCTCTCTCTCTCTCTCTCTCTCCATGGGCCAAAGGAAAATTATACAACACAAAGAACCTACCTAATGATACTTGTTTTCTTATCATACTTGGTGGGCAGTTTGCCTAGTAATCAATACTACTTATTTCACAACACTCCATCCATACAAAGCACTGTATGTTAACTGTTATATACTTTCTCTTGAGGTCATTAACTATCCCATTGCAGACAGAATGGAGCTTTGAGAGACACGCTGCACGAAGACCATCCAGAATTCACAAGTAGGAAGATACCAGCCCTCTAAATCAGGGGTCCCCAACTCCCGGCCCCTGGCCCACTACCAGGCTGCAGCCTGTTTGAAACTGGGCTGCAAAAAAAATGGGCAAGCACATGCGTGTGAAGCTCTGCTCACACAAGCGGAGTGCACTTGTGCTTGAAGCTCCATTTGCATGGAGCTTCATGCACAAGCACTCTCCACTCACACAAGTTGAGTTTTGTGTGCAAGCGTGAGCGCCCTCTGCTCAAGCACCCTCCGCTCGCGCAAGCACTCTCTGCTCACATGCAAAGCTTCATTTGTGTGAGTGAGGGGTGCATGTGCCACTCATGCGAATGCAGCTGTGCACGTGTGCCTACTACTCACTCACCCAAACACCCAACACCCCCCACCCGCACCAGGCTGCCAAGCTGGAAAGGTTGGGGACCACTGGTCTAAATATTCAAAACAATGGGACAAGACTGTTGTTCAGCACTGCCAGAGTATTAACTGCTTCACTGAATAGAGAGCTTAGCTCATATGCTGAAGTTGTGTATTAAAGCAGGGGTCTCCAACCCCTGGGTCACAGCCCACTACCGGGACATGGCTTATTCACAACCGGGCCACATGAGCGGCAGGCCGGTGCGCACAGGCATGCACGTAGTTCAAGTTGCACAAGCAGTGGGCCAGTGCATGTGCACACATGAACGCAGCTCAAGTTGTGCAAGTTGACTGCCTCTCTGCCGCCGGCAAGGGCTTCTCCTGGATCAACCAGGGACTTTGCGACGTCCCTGGGATCAGCAGGATGTGCTCTTCACTTTCACTGTCTCTACGGGATGGTTTAGGTCCATTGGGACCGTCCAGAGGCAAAGATATCAGCTGCAATCTCAGAGCCTCTGAGATTGCATGCAGTACCATCGCGACGTTATCTTATTTAAAGGTAAACAGTATCAAGTTTAGAATCAGTGACAAATAAACTCTATTTTCAACGTTCCTTTCAGCTTTTAGGTTTCAATACTGTAATTAGTTAAAATTAGAATTCACAAGGAGTAATATAAAAATATTTTAGCTACACTGACTTCCCTTCTGGTATTCATAAATATCACAAGCTGCAATCAAGTTATTTTTGAGCACCTAACTACTGTTGTTTATCTAAAGGTTTATCAAAAGTACGTCTATCTCCATTAAAAAGGTATAGTATAATAATTCTGATAAAACTATCACAGCAAAACTATAACTAAAATCATGGAGACTTGCCCATTTTTTTACAAGCATAAAGCTGAGAGAATAGAACACCATGAAGGCTGATAAAATCTGAAACTTCAATACTATATACTTAAGTGGTATAGTATTAAATGTACCTCATTTTCTTTGCTAAAAAAGGAAGTACTTTGCAACACTGAATTTTACATATTTAGTAACCCCATTCTGGCACCTCTTCCAGTTCTTTAATTTTATAAAAACTGAAAAGCTACAATGACCCAGGAGTATAAATTAAGTTGCAGTTTAGTTTCATTTTCAAAAATTGCTTTACATTTACACTATACCTGAATTTAGCATGAAAACAATTATCAGTAAACCTTAGAAACTGTGTGTTCATTTACACACACCTGACACAGAAGCTACCCATCTGCATTAATTATAATGTAGTATGTCATCCAACTTTAATGAACTGCAGTTTACTAATCATGATGTGATCAATGATTCTAGTTTGCCAGGTTTTAATGATATGACAAATTGCAGACAAACCAAACTTAAAATAAAAAGATGTTGAAAAACATTAAATTTCTATGCCGCCCATCTTATCGATACAATTCTGGGCAGCTAACATGCAAGACTCAATGCTCATTGCAACTAACTTTTCATATTCAACTATGTTTTACAATGACATATCCAATCATATCAGTGTCATATTGGCTGACCTGGCTTTTCAACTTCATATTCTCCAAATCAGTAAGAGAGAAATTATTACCTAGGATACAATATTGCAAGACAAACAAAACAAGTTGGTACCTTAAATCAGCCTACTTTAATATTGTGCCCCCCCCCCATGTGTTAGACTCCCAACTCCAGTCTCACTAGCATGAGGATACAACTTTGTAACAGCGGGTGTTATAATGTAACACATAAAGACAAATCATGGTGGGAAAGGCTACCCTAATGAATCATGGAACAGAGGAATATAAAACATTTTCTGTTTTGAGGGACAGTAACAAAAATTCTGGGACATTAGCCCCTTCAGTTACGTTTGTACTTGGGAAGCCCAACAGTTCTGATTTAAGTACAAAGACCAAATACCTGGAAACAGGACTACGGCTCAGAGACCGCTTGGAAACATAAGAACTGCTGGAGCTCCTTCGATTGAATGGGCTAGGGGATCTTCCACTGTATAAACCACTTCCCCTTTCAAAGCTGGATGAACGCCTCCTGCTGTATGGGCTGACTGACCGCTGTCTCCTGCCATAAGGGCTGGGAGAACATATACTTGATTGGTAGGCAGGTTCCTTAAATGGAGGGCTCACTGATGGTCGTCGTGAAGATACACTAGAACTCTTCTTACAGGAATCATAGTTACTGGATATGTGAGAGTGTGGAGGGCTGTTGTCATAGTCCTGTGTATCAGATGCTCCTGAGGGACTGTCATTTTGTTTGGGACCATCTGACCACTTATGGTGTGGACTTCTGGATTTCCACTTTGGACTGTCCAGTAACTTGTAGCTTTTGGGGGCATCTCTTTTCCAACGACTTTTACTGTGATCCTTGTAACCAGATTTCACCTCCCGCTCCTTCCTAGACTTCTCTTTATGCAGTTTGGCTGACCGAGACTCTTTGCTACTACTCTTGAATGACTTAGATGAATGGTCTTCATTCTCCTCATGTAGCCTTTTGGAAGTCCTGGATATTCGAACTTTATTAGAACTCAAATTGCCTGAGGACTCTTGATTCCTTTCCAGTTGCTTCTCCTTGTCCCCCAACTTACTTTTCATCAAGTCATGGACATGCTTGTGCTGCTGCTGTCTATTTAATGGATCACTCCTGTCCAATGTCCCTTTCCTTTCATTTTCTCTACGTTCCAACTTGAGGACTGTTTCATCTGAGAAGGTGTCAGAATCAGAGCTGATATCGTCATATTCTACCAATGGCTTGATCATGCTGCCAAGTGTTGCGCTTCCTTCTTGGGACCCCAACAGTGAATCTTTGGAATGCTTGGATCTGTGTCTTTTATGCTTAGAAAGCCAGTGCCTCTCTCTGTTTGAGCTCCCACTGCAGGACACTGCACCTTGATGCAAAGACTCCCCTCCTCCCGCATTCTTCTTGCCCTCATGTCTCTCTGGGTTTGGCATTCCTTTTCCACTGTGCTTGAAGAGGGAGGAATCCTCCAAAAATCCCAAATCTTCAAGACACACACACCTCACAATGGAAGGGCTATTTTATCTTGTTACCTACAACCTACATTCAACCCACTTGTCTCTTTCCATGAGGATAATTGGGGGTTGCTCTATGAATGCCAGATTGTAAAATAACATGCAAAAATATAGTAAGATAAAGCTGTCTCAGAAATAGATATAAAACTGAGCTGAGCCCACCTTTCAACCTGGAGAAAAATAACTTTGTCAAAATATCCTCTGATCCCACAAGTAGGAAGGGAAGACAAGTTTTTTTAATCAAGTAAACACCTGCTCTTCCTTAATTCCAGGTCTCAATTAATTCCTCATTTTCGGATATAAATTGCCCCCAAAGAGTTGAATAAGGGGGTAAATACAAATAAACCCCAGTTTGTAAATAGGTAAGGGGCTGAACTTTTCAAAAACAAAAAGTTTTGGAAAGAGACTAGTTCACTTGCAGATTTTTGAAACAGTGGTCCCCTAATAGTCCCCTAAAGTACTTAAGCAGTGGACTCCCTTGGTTCAAGGCTGCCTTGCCATTAACTAAAGGGCCCACATCCTTACAAAATGAAAGTGGGGGTCTGAATTTATTTGCGATCTCAACTGCCTGAGAGGGATTACTATAAACACTCTCCAGCCCGCCCAGGCTCATTGGACAAATCCTGCAGTCCCGTAACCGAGTCCAGTGAGCCTCCCCGAACCCTTTCCTTAGCCTGAATTCCTAAGCAAGTTCCCCAAGCCTCATCTTTTTCCACCTACTTTCCCAGACCGAAACAGCGCTGTTTCCAGATTAGGGGGAGGGGAGAGGAAGGAAAGTGAGAGGGGGAAGGTTAGCTACTAATTATTGCAAGAATACGAAAAAAACATTGCTGTCGCTGTCTTCCTTCCAGCCTCCGCCACCATGCCTCCTTTAAGTACAGCTCGGAAATTCCTCTCCAACTCCTCTCGACCTGCTCCTGGTTCTCCAAATATCGCGATAACATGCACGTGCGTGGGCGTACATCCGACTCTCATACAGGCGCACGCGCTTCCCCACAGCCGGATCTTTTTTTACACGGGGTTTGGTGCCATGTTCTCGCGGGATCTGGGCTTTTTTTTTTTTTTCTCAAAAATTGGATGGTCCTAAGAAGTCAGAACTAAAGCACATTATTCTTGATTAAAATTTTTGTTACTCGAAAACCTACAACACCGAAAAAAAGGAAGGAATTTGTTTCCAGGCAGCCACTTTTCCTCTCAATCGTTAACAACAAAGTGAGAAAAAAGAAAAAAAAACTGAGTTTAAATATATTGTAACGCTTTTGTGTGATTCTAATTCATTCTGATTTCCTTTTACGAAATGTATAAACCTTACCACAAGGTAGCTGCGGATGGAATTTTTTTTTTTTCTTTCCACAAAAACGTAATATCCTCCGGAATACGAACAAAGTGATTTAGAAACGGTCGGTCCCCTTCCCTTTTCTCGCAATACATGCTTATTAAGCAACTTGGGAAACGACATCCTGTCCATACGTGAGAGAAACATGCCACTCCGGATAATGCTTTATGTACAGGGGTCTTCAAACTTGACAGCTTTAAGACTTGTGGACTTCAACTCCCAGAATTCCTCCTCCAGTCATGTTAGCTCAGGAATTCTCGGAGTTGAAGTCCACAAGTCTTAAACTTGCCAAGTTAGAAGATCCTTGTTTATGAGAAAGTCTGGAAATTTCTCAGTCATTCAGGTCATGGTTGTCCCAAAGTTGCTGGATTTTCTTGTTTTCTCTTTGAAGACGTTTCACTTCTCATCCAAGAAGCTTTGGACAGTGGGGAATGGAAGGATTTATACTCCTTGCAGACTGAAGGATTTATAAATCCTTCCATTCCCCACCATCCAGTCAGAGCTGAAGCAGCTTCTTGGATGAGAAGCAAAACATCTTCAAAGAAAAAGCAGAAAGTCCAATTGCCTCTTGAAAAAGCACCTTTTGAACAACCATGACCTGCATGACTGAGAATCTCCATAGACACCTGCCAGCTACTGTATTCCTGTGGAGGTTAAAACGGGTGTCCCTTTATAGAATTAGATGGTGGAGGAGAGTGTTGAAAGGCTTTAAAATGCCTTTCTTCTGAGGGTTCGATTTTCCTGCTGGGAGTATTCCAGTGCAAAGATACAGGCAACTGCTTGGAAACTGGTTCTTTTTATTTTTCAGGAAGGCGGGAGATAGCAAGAAGTCTGCGTTCCTGGGGCTAGCTGCCTTTGTATAATAAACCCCTGATTTTTATACTTTTTTCTCCTTTTGTGTGTGAGTACTTGTGTTTGTATTTCTTAATGTTTTAAATCCTGTCAGGGGTTGTCTTCATTTTCACCGGAGGGTAACAGGGCTGCCAACCTTGAGTGATAGTTCGGAGTGAGACACTGCAAGGGAGCGAAGCGACCAAGGCCGAGGGAGCGAAGCGACCGAGGGGGGGATGGTGTGGAAGGGGGGTGTCCCCCCTTCCACGGTAGGGAGCTTTGACAATTTTACATTTTAAATGGTGCAATCTGATGAATACTTTAGTCATGATTTGGACATATACATACATACATACATACATGCAAGCAGCACCAATGTACTTGAACCAGATTTGTAAGATATTAATAATGCAGTTCACTGACCATGAATAATTGAAGTTCCTGACTTGTAACTGCAGTATTCTTCCTCAACTGACTTTATTAGCTTAGTGATGTACTATAGACCACTATAGGATGAATTCAATGTGCAACAAAAAGACAAAAAACCCGAAACAACTACAGAGATAATGCAAATACATCAATGGGTATTCTTCTTTCTGTATCAAATACCATACTACATGCCAATATCAAATGCTATAGTCTCAGTCTTTAATTATATACTAACTTGTTGACTGAAATAGGGGTTCATAATTTCAGACATGTATAAACTAAACATTTAATCGAATAATGAGGGCTTCATATAAATATACATATTGTTAACTGTAAAACTCATCTACTGTATTCTGAAGCTTGGCCCTAGCTTTCATCATAGAAGCTATAGAACCAAAACAAAGCCCTGGTAGAGACTAAAAAATACAGCAAGTGCAGCTCTTGATTCACAAGGAAACTCTGGAATAGTAGTTGAATGCCACAGGTTAAATACTACACTTCATCACAGATGAACTGTCAACTCTAATAATTTAGCGGGTTTCTGGTGTGGCGGCCTGCTGTGCGGCCGTACAATATTTATTGGGTAAGTTTAGATTCTGAACTTAATGGTCTTACTGCTCTTTGGATGGTAAATTGTGTTAAGATTAGAATATGTTCTAGTTGAGTCAGGGCTATCCCAATTTGGGGCTGAGAAGCCTACTGGCATCAAAAAAAGTCCTTATTGAGTCCTTATCTAAGGGTTTGAAAATATGATAATAATGTAGTACAGTCCTGTCGATCTGGTGCATGGAGACCTAGGATTTAAACTCAAAGGAGAAAGAGGAAAAAGTGATTCCTTCTTCTGAAACAAAGCCATTACGGAGTGGCTTCCATTTAACCACCAAAGATGTTTCTTTATTTTCTCTGGCTGGATTTCTGACCCAGGGGAGAAAGACCATTTAAAAAAGCAAAAAGGACAGAAAGAACAGAAAGAACACCAAGAAAGAATGGGACAACCCCCCCCCCCCAAAAAAAAAAGAGATCCAACACAACTCTGAATAAAATTCTGTGAACATTATATTTTGCATCAGTCTTCTTTTCTTCCACCTTCCTCTCCTTTCCTTGTATCTTACACAGTGTAAACCCCAGGGTGGTGCTCGTAAAATTACTTTTTTTAAAGAGCCATTATAGCAACTTTATTTGGCTGAAGAATTAAGCAGATGTTTAATTAATTACCATTTGGAGGAGACTGCTTCCAATATTAGAAAAAGGGAAACCCTAACCTTGTTTTTAAAGTATTTTCAAAAATGCCGTCTTGAAAACTCACCTGCTACCAAGGCCCAGAGTAAACCGGAGGGGGAGAGGGGGAAGGTTACTAAACCAAATCCAAGTTATTAAAGGAACCCAACTGCACTGTCAATGCTGGAGTGTCATGCGATCACTTGGAAATACATAACCTTTCATCCTGGTTGATCCCATTGTCCTAACAGAACATTGTCCTAATGCTTTTAGCATGTGGGTGTATGAGCAAACTTCCACCACCACCACCACCCCTTTACACGCCTTATGCTCTCTTTTAGCTGATCCAAAAGAGTCTTCCCAAACCAGCAAGGCGAGAAGCGCGCCAGGCTGATCTATAAAGGGGCTGGGCAGCTTTGTGCAAAATAGAAAGTTGGAGGACTGTCAGGATGTGATCCTCTGGAACAAATGTCTTTCAGAGAGAGAGAGACGCCCCAGCTTCTAGTTACATCTCTGGAAGCAGACAATTCTCAGCTTTGCTTACCAGGGTTATTACTGGCCGAGGCTGTTGCCTGCAAAAGAGGCTTTGCCAGCTCCCTCGTTTCCTTCTTTGAAAAGGGCAGCTGGCTTGTCCCGGAGGACATTGCAGAGAGGGAGAGCGCGGGGCAAAGTGGCTGCGAGCGCCCCGGGCGGGAAGAAGCCTCTTGCTCTTCGCTTTCCTGAAGCGAATTTGCTAATCGGCATCATGCACAGTTACGGGACGCCGAGGCAGAACGAGGATTAAGGCGGGAAAAGAGGCGCGGTGGGGTGGCTGGGCAGGGCGGGGCGGCGCTGGGAGCTCATCCTTCTCCTAAGGGGAATATTCAGAATATCAGAGAATGTAGAGATATATTTATTTTTGTACATTCCATTTTGGGGGTTTAGCGTGAGATTTCGTTTATCAGAGTGAGACAGTCAAAATTGGTTGAATTGCGTGAGTCTCACTCTGATTGCGTGAGAGTTGGCAGCACTGGGGTAAAGGGGGGGGGGTTTGATTGGATTATCAGTTTTGTCCTAATGTTTTCTTATATTTGTTTTGTGACAATCTCCTGTCTGCTATGGAATTTATTTCGTGTCTTTTGTCTGTTTGTTTTGCTGATTTGGCATGACCTGTTGTTTGTAAGGGATTTCTTTTTCTTGTTTCCCTAGCTTTCTTAATTACTTGGCTTTTGTCTAGGGGGCTTCTTTCAATACCTTTTATTAAATCTCTTTTCCTATGCAAGTTTGTTTTATGGCTGGCCTGATGTTCCCTTTGGGCTTTTCCTGCTTGGGTGTCACCACTGTCCTCATGAAGTTCCCTTTCCACAGTCCTTCATTTTTATTTTTATTTTTTGAGGGTGGTCTCTGATTGAATGTCTGGGTATACTTGGTATTTGTGATAAATCTAGATCATTATCATGGCTGCCTGTCTCCCCTTTAATTTTCTCTTCTGAGAGGGAATACAGGCCTTTAGGCAGCTAAGGCAGGATGGTATGCATCGACAGAGGCAACACATGAGGGCTCCAAAGACACAAGTGGTGACTGTTGTTGTTATAAGGATTTTGAGCCAATGGAAATCTGGCATCCATGAGAAGAGCCATGAAAAGTCCAGGAATGATTGCTCCTGACCAATATTCTGAGATAGCTCTTTCAGGTGGTGGATGTCCCTCCCTACGAGTTCTGAGGTTTCGTCCAGATTGAAGCAACACATCCCTTGGAATGTTTCGCAGCCATAATTATGCTTCAAGAGAAGGAAGTCTATTGCTGCCCTATTCTCCAAGGTGGCTTCTCTGACCTCCCTCAGTTCTCTGTTAAGGGCATCCAGGGCATGGGAGGTCGAATTCAAGCTTTTTGCCAGGGTACATGCTAGTCTATTCAAATTTTTAGAATTTCGCACTGCCAATCCAGGTACCCCTACCAAGGATATTGCCAATGAGATGTATTCTGTTTTTGTGGGAAGGGAGACTTTGGAATCACAGTCTGAGTCTAGGGTTTGGAAGGCTCTTCTGTGTCATCTCTGTAATGATGGCATAAGCATGGTTAACCTTCCCAAGGTGCAGGGGCCATTTGAGGCATTTGCAGGAAGGTATGAGTAGGCTTTTAAGCCACAAAGGAAAAACCATCCTGGTGGGAGCTTCAGGTAACTATATGAAAATGATATGGTCTCTGTATAGTTGCATTTTAGTTCTGTGTTGCTAAGACTGGTGAATTCTGTGACCCTAGGTGAGCTGCACCCAGTGACATTATGATTTCCCTCCTGCTAAGCAAAAGTTAGTGGTGTTGAGTATTTCTCTTGCTAAATATTCCCATATGTTTCCTTTCTCTGGGATAAGCTTTGGTTCCAGGAACGCAGTTGTTTGTGTTACAAATGTTACAATTGTTACAGATAATAATACATAGTATATATTGCATTTCATGTTCCCCATTGCTAGATTCCTTTTCTTCCCTTCCTCCCCACCTCCTTTTTTTTTTTTAAATAGCAATGTAAAAAAAAATGTAAAAGGTCAAGTATCAAAAAATTATGAGAAAGGTATGGTTAAAGTCCTTTTTGTTAAAAAAAAAAATACGATGAAAAAAGGTTTAAAAAAAGAAAAAATGGTGAAGGTGAGAGAAAAAATATAAAAAAAAGTTTATAACTCAGCACCTGGGAGTCCAGTTTTGTGTAATGCAACGTTTGTACTTGGTTCCTCACAGTGGTGTGGTTCAACGGGTGTTGAAGAATGCTGCAAGCGTCCATTGATCTGTGTCCCGATCTTTCTTGAGTTTGATGGGTGGGATTGATTGTGGTGGAGTTTGGCTATGGTCTATGACTGCTGGCTTTGCATGTGTCCAATGTAGCCAAGAGTCTCATTCTGCAACCTTTATGGTGGTATGTGTAGTCAGTAAAACTTGGTAGGGTCCTTTCCACCTGGGTTGTAGAGGGGAGGTTCTGGTGAAGAGCTTGATCCACACCCAATCTCCTGGCTCATATGGATGCAGGGCTTCTTCCAGGGGTAAGGTCTGTGTCAGCGCACTCTGGGTCCAGAGAGTCTGTAGTCTCTTTTGCAGGGCTGTAAGATAAGAAGAGAGAACCCTATCCCCCCTATCTAAGCAAAGGGAGTGAGGATCTAGGCCTTGTAAGGTATGGGGGGGGGGGGTTTGACCAAAAAGGATCTCAAAAGGGGAAATACCTATATCTTGCCTTGGTCTGGTTCTGATATAAAAGAGGGAAATTGGGAGCACTTGTGGCCAGGAGAGGTGTGTCTCCTTTAAGTAGTCCCACTTCTGATGTATCCCAGCCCCATAAGGTGGGTGGCAGGCTTTTAAAATCTTCATGAAGCCCTGTGTTACAGGTTATCAGCATGATTGTCTTGTGTGTGCCTTTTCCTGGGATTTCCAATTGCAGCCCCTGTTTGCCTCATGTTATGGTAGCTCCCATTTTACATAGGAGATCCCTTCCTAGTAGAGACAGTGGGGACTGGGGGCAAATAGTAAATGTATGGTCTACTGTGAAAGGTCCTAGTTCTACTGGTACGTTGTGGGAAAATTTTACAGGGATTATTTCTCCCCCCACCCACTCCCATTATGCTATCCTGAGTCCCTTCAGCCACTGAAGCTTTATATGGTGGTTCAGTAATGAGGAGGTGGCTCCAGTATCAACTAAGCAATTGTATTTCTTCCCTCCTATAAGAATGGTGACAATGGGTTCCCCTTCTGGGCCATTTTCTAGGGGGATAGCCAGCCCATTAAAGGTAGCCATGAATTCAGTGCTTTCATTGTCATGTTCTAGTCAGGAAAGGGGGTAAATCATGTTCTCTTCTTTGCTCCCATTGGTGTTTATTGTTATTATTTATTGGAGGAAAGGGAGTGCTGGGTGATTCCTGGTGACTGAAACTATGTTGCTCAGTGTAATGGACTGGATTATTGGCTGGGCTCATGTTCCTAGGTGGTGGGTGATACCGGTTGCAGGAGGGGTGTTGCCTACATTGCCTGCTGAAATGACCTTCCTGTCTGCACCTATAACAATGCTGACATTTGCCTTGCGACCATCCTGCTTTATCGCAATGCCAGCATTTCTTTGAATTATAGGGGGTTTTACCTGGCATTTGTCTGGCATCATGTTTCATTACAGAAAACATTTTTAAGTCTTCCTGTCTTTCTATTCATCTCTTTCTATCTTTCTCTTCCTCTTTCAGCTTGTCTCTTTGATCATAGACAAAGTTAGCAATCCTGCGCAACTCTGCTATGTCTAAGGTTGGCCAGTTAGAGACGAAGCGGTGGAAATGTTCTTTAACATCTAAGGTGGACTGATCCACGAAGGCTGAAGCTAAAATCCTTTGGTCCTTCAGGCAGCTAAGGTCTAGGTGGGCATATGTAATAGCTGCTTCTGTCAGGCGGACCCAAAAGGCATCAGGGTTTTCCTTTTCCCTTTGTGTTGTTTTTTTTTTTTGAAATTCAGACTAGTTTAAAGGTTTTTTTTTTTTCTTATTTCTGTTAAGCCTGTGTTCCCCAACCAGGGTTAAGGAGACAAGCTAAACAGAATGTGCAACGTTAGTCAGATAGGCACACAGATAAATGTGTGAGATAAGTTTGTATGTTAGTTAACATACAGTAAAAATAACAGATACGCTTGTGCTATCAAAAATATAGTTTATTCCATTTAGAGTTTATAGCATAGTCAAAATAACAGTCCATTAGTCATGTATCATTTCAGTCAGTCCATTCAAGGATTCAATTAGCAAAGTCCGTGTAGAATATCCAATGTCAGTTCACTTACAATAAATCAGTCTTTTCTCACTCCCGTTCCAGTAGGGAAAAACGCAGTCTTCAATTCATCCAGTAATTAGGGATCATCAAGCCAGAGAGAGCAAGCTACGGTTGTCTTGCTTCTTTTATGGTGCTATTACAACCACTCCCTTAATTACATTCCTACAGTTAAAGTTGCAGACACTTTAACTAATAAACCATGATAACATATTTATTATTTTACCTAAACCAGTTAGGGTAAACAATGTTATCCCTAACAATTTCCTCTAGAGCTTCTAGTAAATTATCTTTTGCTCTAGTGTATTCATCCCATTGATTGGTATCATTATAGTCCTGGTCAGGGTGATGTACTGGCCATGCGATGTGGGCTGGGGCTGCCTCACCAGGGATAGTTGGTGGTTTGGCTATTTGGTCTGTTTTTGGTTTTTTTTTTTTCAAACAGTTTTAATAGTTCATCTTTCGTTAGAAAGACTTGTAACAGCTGAGTCATGTCACCCCAGGATGGATTATGGCTGTCTATGATAGATTTCAGGGTTTTAATAACTGTTTGAGGATCAGCCCTGAAAGCTGGTGTATCCTTTTTCCAGATGACTAGGTCAGAGGCAGATGAGGGGGTGTGGGTAAAAACACATTCGAGTTGTCCCCTATTTCTGCCTGGCACTGGCTTGCTTAAAAGGGGAGCCATAATCCGTGCCTCAGTATTCCCTTCCCTGAAATGGGTTTCAAGCTTTTCCTTATTTTATATTTTTTCTCGGTCAGGTCTTTGGCCCTAACAATTTCAGCCCAGCAGTACCAATAGGGTATTTGGCTGGGCTTAATGCATGTTCTAAGTGCTTCCAGGGTTTTATAATCTAAAGTACCGCTATCAGCCCAAATTTGTCTACCTGTGTCATCTCGCAATAAAGCCCACTTTTTGCAAATTCTTTTCGCTTCTTTTTTATTCATTCCAGTCAGGACAGGCACTTGCCTTTCATCCCAAGCCTCAAGTAATTTATCCAAGGGGGTCTCTTCCATAGCCCTCGAGCTACAACTTCCCATATTCCCTACCTGATGTGGAGATTACTTTGGTTTAGCCGGGCTACTGCTGTCAGTTTTCAGACAAAAAAGATCTGGAAAGGACTCCGGTTTCCCTGCACACGGAGTATGGGCCCCTTTCTTGTAGGGAAACTCCGCCGTCAGTTTTAAGACCTCCCCTAAAAAACGGGGATCTTGGAGGACCGTCTGCCCCCTAGCAGCCTGGTACGGGCCCCTTCCTACACTCTGCCATCAGTTTTCAGATCTCCCTTAAAGGTGGGGATCTGGAAGGACCTGCTCTGCTTTGTAAGGCAAACTATTTCCAATTTTGTTTGCCAGCAGCCGGTACGGGCCCCTTCTAAATGCACAGGGCTTTACTTGCGGGATGCACTGGGACTATTTATTCTGCTTTCTATTTATTTCCCAACACCAGTTCCTTTCTCAGCCCACTCGGTTTTTCTTACGTCCTTCAGAAGGACTCACACTCTGTGATCACCCCTTGCGTTCCCAAATCCAGCCAGTCACGGCTTGTTGGAGCTAGCAGCTGGCTGGGGTGCGGCTGGTAATCACGGAGGAGGTGAGGTCCCACTGTTTCCACAGAGAAAACCCACAATCACTCACCTGGTACACTCACACTTCCACTCCTCTCCCTAGTAAGATTATAAATTTGAAGCGGTACTCACCTGCTTTCAAGCAGCTGTTGAGCAGAAAAGCCCAAGGACTCCCTTTACTACCCTTATGCCTTCCGGGCTGGGTCCGTGGATGTTGTCCCTGGACAAAGAAGGTCCATACCGGCTGGGTTTGGATCCGCGGGCCCAGTCCGGTGGCAGGGCTGGCTGGAAAACCTTCATGGTCGCCAATTGTTGAAAGGCTTTAAAATGCCTTTCTTCTGAGGGTTCGATTTTCCTGCTGGGAGTATTCCAGTGCAAAGATACAGGCAACTGCTTGGAAACTGGTTCTTTTTATTTTTCAGGAAGGCGAGAGATAGCAAGAAGTCTGTATTCCTGGGGCTAGCTGCCTTTGTATAATAAACCCCTGATTTTTATACTTTTTTCTCCTTTTGTGTGTGAGTGCTTGTGTTTGTATTTCTTAATGTTTTAAATCCTGTCAGGGGTTGTCTTCATTTCCGCCGGAGGGTAAACTCCGAGGGGTAGTTTGATTGGATTATCAGTTTTGTCCTAATGTTTTCTTATATTTGTTTTGTGACAATCTCCTGTCTGCTATGGAATTTATTTCGTGTCTTTTGTCTGTTTGTTTTGCTGATTTGGCATGACCTGTTGTTTATAAGGGATTTCTTTTTCTTGTTTCCCTAGCTTTCTTAATTACTTGGCTTTTGTCTAGGGGGCTTCTTTCAATACCTTTTATTAAATCTCTTTTCCTATGCAAGTTTGTTTTATGGCTGGCCTGATGTTCCCTTTGGGCTTTTCCTGCTTGGGTGTCACCACTGTCCTCATGAAGTTCCCTTTCCACAAGAGAAAAGATGATTTCAAATCTCATGAGAGCTATTGGTCTTTCTGCCACCCGAGATTCTCGCACAACTTTCTGCTCTGTGCTTGTTATGTTTCAAGGCCGGAGAGGAGGAGCAGGGAGGTTGTTTGACTGTTGCTGTGCAGTAGCTGCCAGACTGAGGGAGGCTGCTTTTGCCGACCCACCCCTTTCTCACCATGGGAGAGGGGTGTCATTGATGCCGCTCCAGGTGGGTGCCTGTCCTCTTTTCCCCCACCGTTCTCGGAGGGATGAAGGCAACTCGGAATAATGCCAAGTGTGGGCATTGGGACTTCCGGCTGGGGAAAAGTGCTTGCTCGCCTCCACTGTGGCAGAATGTTTAGGGATGTAGGAGTCATGAAGGCCCTCTGATTGGATGGGAAGATTCCTTTAACAACTGCCCACGCGGCAATGATAGTCAGGATAACTGTGCATTTGGGAAATTGGGATCGTTCTTTCAGAGTTAATATTTATAAATTAATCCGTGTTTTGAAGTGAAAGCATTCTCAACAAGCTCCTCCTGCCTTAGATGTGTCCCTCTTTCCATTTTTTTGTAGTTATCTATAAGGAATGTAAGTCACCTAACAGTTATTTGGGTTGGAAATATATTAAACCAGTGTGTCTCAGTGAGTCTCTGTTTTGTTCTGTTGGAGAGTTTTGCCATTCCTGTATTGACCACTATTCCTGGATTTGATGTAAGTCTGATACTGAACTGTTTTTGACACTGGACTTTGTTATTGGATTATCCCTGGACTGAAAATTGACTGATTTAACCTGTGAATGACTTTGGACTGCTTATCTTGAACTTTGCTTAACGTTTCTGAAAGTAAAAACCTACATTTATTGTACAGTGTATCCGTGTGCTGTGTGTGTATTATTCAAACACTACTCTCAATACGTCTCCCTGTATGCGCTCATTCTCCCAACAGGGAATTACCTCAACACTGGTTATGGACCCAGGCCATACCAGGCTCAGATAACTGAGAGTTAGTGTGAATGCACAGTACTGTATACAGACAGCTGTTTACTGTTTAATTGTGGGTTACTATCCTGGTAAAGATGGTACAAGACACTTCAACAAGTCTATCACTGATAACCCAGTTGGATGGAACAAATTATGTTTCCTGGTCTATGAAGTGCAGTCTACTTCTGCATAGAGAAGGTTTATGGAATGTAGTTCAAGACCCACCTGATGTAAATGCTTGGGGTCCAGCTAATGAGGATGATGCCAGGAAGCTTGCTGACTTTAAACAGAACAATGAACGAGCTCTTTGTATAATTGGACTAACACTGAGTGACCAGCAGCTAGTCCATATTTGTGGAGAAGAGTCTGCTGCTAGGTGTTGGGAGAATTTGAAGAGGATTTATGTTCGTGACAGTATAGGTGCACATATACATCTTACATGTAAACTGTTTAGAGCACGTCTTCTGAAAAGTGGAGATGTGTTAGCTCATTTGAACTTTATGAACAGAACTTTTCAAGAGCTACATGAAAAAGAACTGATATTTTCAGAGCTGCATCAAGTTTACATCATTCTTTCCTCATTGGATGAAAGTTATGATGATTATGTATCTTCACTGGAAGTCCTGGCCAGAGATAAACTGACATTGACTGACATAACTGGAAGGTTGTTAGAAGAAGCAAGAAGATGGGACTTCCGGTTTGAAGGGCTTCGGCAACAGACAGGAATCCGCGATCATGCGCAGTTTCTGCCTGGGCTTGCCGCTGGAGCGCCCTGAGCTGGTTGGTTTCAGGGCTAAGCCACCCTGTAGAGGTGGTGAAGAGGGGGGAGACCACCAGCAGGGTTGAGGAGAGCCGCATCTCTCCTCCTCAGCTGGCCATTACTCCCTTTCCCGAAGATGGTAGGAGCAATGGTCAGAAATGGCCACCTCAAAGAAGAACTCAACTGGAAAAGAACGTGCAGGAGGAAGATAAGAAGTGAAAGTTTTGGCTGACCGGGCTAAGTTGAAAAAGCAACGACTAAGGTACCCTGGAATTTAAATTTTACAAGAAATAACATCGCTCCCAAAGAAGAGTCGAAAGCAGCGAAAGAAAGTGAAAAGGGAAAGGTTTGGCTTTTTTTTTTTTCTTCTCTCTCCTTCCTTATATTGACAATTAAGAATAAGAAATTGGAAAAATCCGTTTTGGCATCAATAGGCAATTAAGCTGAAAATATAACTAAATGCCAAAGAGACAATAAAGATTTCTGGACATTAAAAACTTTTTCTTCTATAGATAGAAGATAGAAGAATAAGGGCAGGATCTGGAAGAGGGAGGAGACTGCCTGGACTTTCAAAGAATCTAAAGTAAAATTTCAATAAGACTTCTAAAATATACATTTTAACTGAAACTTTGCAACTAAATAGTAACCCCAGGAAGAGAAAGTGGGGGAAAAAAGAAAGAGCAAAAAGAAACAGCTTGTGTGTATTTGGATTACTTGGTGATTTTGGATTTTTGGTTATTATATTTGAATGACTAAAATCAATTGGGTGATTCTTTAAAAATTTATACAATGGCATTACTTTTGGATGAATTGAAAATGGAACTTAAAAAGTACAAAGAAGATGCATAAGAAGGGAAGGGTTCTTTTGGCTTTGTTTTTCAATTCTTAGAAATGGAGATTTGGAACTATTAGAAACAACAAGAAAAGACTGCAAAACAAGAAGACTGGGACAAAGAAGAAGCCATCTTTAATGAACAAGTAACTCTATGTGGGGAAGAAAAAGGAAAGGGGGGAAAGAGGATGGAGAATTTAAGACTTAAAAAAACAACCAAAGAAAAGAAAAACAATTCAAAAAATAAGTATAATACTGGAAAGCAACAGAAAAGGGGAATACAGAAGAGGGAAATAGAGGTAGAGAGACAAAGGCGTAAAAAGGGGAGAGAGAAGAAGAGAGGGAAGAAGGAAAGGAAAAGAAGTTATAAAGGTCTGGAGTAATATATAAAGAAACAGGACCTATTTAGAGATCATGGGTGAAAATCTGAAAAAGGGATTCTGTAAAGGTACATAAGATTGTATTGTTATGTTAGTAATAGAAATAAGTTGAGAAAATTGGAAACAACGTATGATTAAAATGAGGGATGAAATAGTTAGTGTAATTTGGTGAAATGTTTGTGAATAAAATAAGTGAAATAAAATAAATGAAAAAATTGAATTAGGAAGGAACGGGAACATTTTAATTAGTTAATGTTTTCTAAAATATAAGTGAAGGGGAGGGGAATTAATTATGGAAAGCTTATAATTGTTCCCATAGAAGTATGATATTTAATTGAAAAGTAACGTGAAAAATGTTAAGACTTTAATGAATATTAATATTAATGATAGAATTGAATTGGAATGGAATGTTGTTTTAATTATATACCTTTATAATTTTTGCTTTTTTTTTTCAAGAATATTGTGTGCAGTTTAAGAATGTACCAAGCAGAATCCGAATGGAAGTTATGTATTATATTGAGCGTTATAACTTTAGGGGAAAGAAAAAAGGCGTCATACTCCAATCAGTAACTACAGGAGAAATTTTGTTTAATGAGAAAAGATAATAGACAAATGAAACAGGACAGACAAAAAATATAAATATAATGATTTGAATTGAGATGAAATAAATAAAATAAAATGGAGGAAATTAAAAGAGGGGAGAAGCCATGTAGAAAATGTAAAATAGTAATAAGATATGGAATAGAATATAAAAATGAGCATGAACCTGAATTTGTGTCTGTACAAAGAAATGTAACCCGGGATTATGCTGCTTTCAAAAAAGATGTTTTAATGGTATTTCTTTTCTTTTTGTGAAAACTCAAATAAAATTTACAAAAAAAAAGAAAAGAAGAAGAAGCAAGAAGACGGCTGGATAGGGACCAACTGAGGAAGGAACAACCACAAGAAGAGGATTTGTCTTCAACTGCCTATACTGTTAGGAAATGTTTTTCTTGTGGGGCTAGGGGACATATAGCTAGATTCTGTAAGAAAGGAAAAAGACAGAGCACAAGTAATCACCAGAAGGCCAAGAAGAATGTTAGTTTAGCTATGTCTAGCAACTCAACTATAAACCATGATTTGTGGGTTTTTGATAGTGGAGCATCGCAATGCATTACTAAAGATAGAAAAAGGTTTGTAAAGATGTCCACGAGTAAACAACATGTATCATTGGCAAATGGATGGAAGATCAAAGCATCAGATGAAGGTACTGCATATTGTTCTTGTATAAATGAACATTTAACTATGTTATATGTACCTACACTAAAATTTAATATGTTATCAGTAAGGGCTTTAGTTAATCTTGGTTATGTAGTAACCTTTAGGGGAGATAAATGTATAATAGAGAAAGAGGGTGTTACTGCTACTTTAGAGAATGATTTATATGTGATACATGATGACCAGTTGAAGATGGCTAACTCAGTTTATAACAATGTTAAGCCACATGATGAAAGTATACATTGACTGCATAGACATCTGGGGCACATTAATTTCAAAATGCTCAAACAAACTGTCAACTTGTCAGAGGGAGTAAAATTGAAACCCTGTAGCAAGTATTTAAACTGTAATGCTTGTAGCCAAGATAAGAGCAAGGTTACTCCTGCAAACAGACTAAATGGGTTTAAGACCAAAGAACCTTTAGAGGTTGTTTTTGCTGACATAATTGGTCCTAAGAAACCAGGTTTATGAGGTGCCTGTTATATTTTGAGTATTATGGAGTCACGATACGGTTTCTGCTATCTTATGAAAAACAAAACAGAAACATTCCAACATTTCTTTAACTGGCTAAAATTTGCTGAGAGAAAAATGAAAACTAAAGTAATTACTTTAGTCACTGATAATGGGACTCAGTTTATTAACAAAAGATTCCAAACTATGCTGAAATTGGCTGGTGTTGAGCATAAACGTTCTGCACCTTACAGACCACAACATAACTCGTTTGTAGAACGAAGAGGGCAAACATTACAAGCCATGGCTCGCACTATATTATCTGATTCAGGTTTACCTGAAACACTGTGGGGTGAAGCCATAATGTGTAGTAATCATGTTTTAAACAATGTAGTTAATACAACAACTGGAGAATTGCCATTCACTCTTTGGCATGGCAGAAAACCAAATTTAAGTTACCTACACACATTTGGAGCTCCAGCATGGGTGCATATTCCCTCACAAGTGAGACTGAAAGGGCAACATAGAGCTAAGAAGTTATTTTTTGTGGGTTATGAAGCCAATCGTAGATTGTTTAGATTCTGGGGTCAAGGCACAGCTCATGTTTATTGTAGTGCTAGTGCAAAATTTCTTGAGCACGTTGGGTGGGATAAACTGGAACAGGAATCCAGCAATGATATCATTATTGATACCCAAATAGTCCCTAAAGATAAAATAAGTAAACCACAAATAGCCATTAAAGTAGAAGAACAGGCACAGGAGGAAGTAGGAGAACAGGCACAGGAAGAGATAGAAAAACAGGAGCAGGTGGCACAGGAAAGTCCACCAGTTAGCCCTGTATTACCAAAACGTTCAACCCGAGTAACACGACCACCTGATAGATATCAGGCTAGTATTGTATGCCAAGGGAATACAGTTCCAAGTAATTATAATGAACTAAAACCGTATCCTGCTAAGGATCAGGCTGCTTGGCAGAAAGCAATGGATAAGGAACTGGAATAATTAAAAAGACTGGAGGTATATGAAAACATTAAGTAACCACCAGGTAAAAATGCTATAGGATGTAAATTGGAAGACACCAACAACTACCAGAGGAGGGCCTCTGGACGAGTAAGACTTAGTGGCTGAAAGGTGTGTGAATGCTCTGAAATAAAACTCCTGGTCAGTGACCAAGACTGTGTGTTTCTGCACTGCCAGCCTCCCTCAGGGCTCATGAGTCTTTTGACGGTGATTGAGTACTCTGAAAAGCAAGGGGTGATGCAGAGATCCGCATGTCTCACTGATGCATAGAGTGGATTGATTGAATGCAATGAGCCACTCTGAATGTCCAGCCTCGGTAAGATCCTTGGTGATTTCTTAATTGAACTGAAAAGCTAAAGCCCTGAAAAAACCAAGGAGCAGAAACAACCATTGGTGGAAGAAAAGGAAGAGGCAAAATTTGGAGGAAAGGTAAGAACTGGACAGGAGACGTCCCAGGGGATAAGGGGCATCCACCTGAGATCCAGCCCTAAGTAAAAGGCAAAAAAAGGCAAAGACCAGACAGGAGATGTCCCAGGGGATAAGAAAAATCCACCTGACTTCTGGCTTTGAAATGGGAAATGCTGGTGAGTTATATTTTGCCTAATATTGAGATATTAGGAGGATTGGATATAGGGACCAAAGGCAGCATTTTCTCATTATTGTATGTCTGTCTGGCCTCAAATTCCCTTGAACAATCCAGGTAATTTTTGGCTGTTTCAGGGACCTCATAATGTGGAATTTATTGAGCAACTAAAAGCAATATTGGAGAACAAAACAGACAGACAGAGATACAATATTTGAGTTTATTTGTGAAACTTGTAAAGAGTACACTTCTGTTAGAAGAGTGTGGAGGTAGTGTCTATGTGTGTCTATGTTGTGTTATTTCCAAGACTTGGGAGAGGAGCAAGACCCTCTCATAACAATAAACAAAAAGGAATTATTTATTATTATTATTATTATTATTATTATTATTGATCTATCTATTATCTATCTAACTATCTATCCCTACCTGCCCGTGTACCTATCTATCTATCATTTATCTATCCCTGCCTACCTGCCTGCCTATCTGTCTGTCCCTGCCCATCTATCCACCTATCTATCTATCTATCTATCTATGAATCCCTACGAGACTGCCTGCCTGCTTGCCTGCCTGCCTGCCTGTCTGTTTGTCTGTCTATCAAATTATTTATCTATCTATCTATCTATCTATCTATCTACCTACCTACCTACCTACCTACCTACCTACCTATCTATCCATCTGTCCCTCTCTGTCTGTTTTTCTATCTATCTATCTATCTATCTATCTATCTATCTATCAATCAATATATCTATATATATATATTAATGTCTA